>JAGIQG010000011.1:94649663-94750559 GCA_024679065.1 Sphyrna mokarran
GTGTTCTATGTTCTAAGGTCCTGCATGGGAGGTTAGATATGAAGGTTCAATCGTTAAATATACATGGAGAGGTTGTAATTTAGATTAGACATTGATTCAATGGAAGAAGCCAGCGGGTGGTAGTGGAGGATTGCTACTCTGAGTGGAGGCCTGTGACTAGTGGTGCGTCACAGGGATCAGTGCTGGGTCCACTGTTGTTTGTCATCTATATCAATGATCTGGATGATAATGTGATAAATTGGATCAGCAAATTTGCTGATGATACAAAGATTGGAGATGTAGTGGACAGTGAGGAAGGTTTTCAAAGTTTGCAGAGGGATTTGGACCAACTAGATAAATGGGCTGAAAAATGGCTGATGGAGTTTAATGCAGATGAGTGCGAGTTATTGCACTTTGGAAGGACAAACCAAGGTAGAATATACGAGGTAAATGGTAAGACACTGAAGAGTGTAGTGGAACAGAGGGATCTGGGAATACAGATACGTAATTCCCTAAAAGTAGCATCACAGCGTAGATAGGGTTGTAAAGAGTGCTTTTGGAACATTGGCCTTTATAAATCAAAGTATTGAGTATAAGAGTTAGAATGTTATGGTGAGGTTGTATAAGACATTGGTGTGGCCAAATTTAGAGTATTGTGTACAGTTTTGGTCACCTAATTACAGGAAGGATATTAATAAGATTGAAAGAGTGCAGAAAAGGTTCACAAGGATGTTGCCGGGACTTGAATTACAGAGAAAGATTGAATAGGTTAGGACTTTATTCCTGGAGCGTAGAAAATAAGGGGAGATTTAATAGAGATGTATAAAATTATGTGTTGAAATAGAGTGAATGCAAGCAGGCTTTTTCCACTGAGCCTAGGGGAGAGAAAAAAACCACAGGACATGGGTTAAGGGGGAAACAGTTTAAAAGGAATATTATGGGGAGGTTCTTTACATAGAGAGTGATAGGAGTTTGGAATGAGCTGCCAGGTGAAGTGGTAAATGAGGCTTACTTTTAACATTTAAGAAAAACTTGGACAGGTACATGGATGAGAGGGTGTGGAGGGATATGGTGCAGGTATATATGGAAACATATAAGATAATTAGAGGTTTGGATAGGGTGGACAGTGATAGCCTTTTTCCTAGGATAAGAAAAACTTGGACAGGTACATGGATGAGAGGGTGTGGAGGGATATGGTGCAGGTATATATGGAAACATATAAGATAATTAGAGGTTTGGATAGGGTGGACAGTGATAGCCTTTTTCCTAGGATGGAAAGAGCTAGCACGAGGGGACACAACTTTAAATTAAGGGGTATGAGTTATAGGACGGATATCAGAGGTAGGTTCTTTACTCAAAGAGTGATTAGGGAGTGGAATGCCCTGCCTGCAGCTGTTGTAGATGCGCCAAGTTTGGTGGCGTTTAAGAGGTTGGTTGATAAGTATATGGATGGGAAGGGAATGGTTTAGTTAGGAGGGGCATTGCTTTTTATTTTGGTCGGCACAACATCGAAGGCCGAAGGGCCTGTTCTGTGCTGTATTGTTCTATGTTCTATGTTCTATGTTCTATGTAGGTGTAGGTCAGACTAGGCAGAAAAATGGTTCAGCACAGACAGGAAGGGCCAAAAGGCCTGTTCCTGTGCTGTAATGTTCTATAGTTCTGACAAACATTATCAGCTTTTTTATTAAACAATTTCCAAAAGATGGCTTTGTTTTCAAAGCTGTAAATCATTGATCCTGTAAACAGTACACTAGGGAGCACAAGTCTTCCAGACTCTTAAAAAATTTTCCTTGTAAAATGCTGTCTTTTCCAAAAACACTAACCATGAGGATTCTTGCATTAACCTAAGGATCAGTGTCTTTTAAAAACAAAGTCTTCCACATGTTCTTAATCTTTGAAAATAAATCATTTTCTGTTATTAAAGTATTTTTGATAAGTTTAAAAAAAGCATGAACAAAACTAATAAATTTAAGATGCAATTTAAAACTATTCTAAAACAAACACTGTTTAGAAGAGCAAGTCCAGGGTGACAGGGATGGTAGACATCTTCCCAAGTTATTGGGAACAGAGAGGATCGGCATTATTGGAGCGTGAAGAAGATGGATAGGAATGGAGTAATTCAGGTGTAAATAGGAGCATGGGATGGGATTACTTACCGTAATGTCTGGAGTTTATCTGTTTGAAGATTTTTAGAACCTTTTCATTATAACCAATCTCCACTTCACAGCGGGTTCGCGAGAGGAGTCCAAATCGCCCCTGTGTCACTGCACCTGGCTTCTTCCAGTTCCGTCCTAGCATTATCAACTGGTTTACAGTCAGTGCAGAACTATGTTTCGTCCTAGATTTTGGCAATGAACTTGTGGCACTGACCATCTCTGAATCTGGTATTCCATCTAGAGGCTTTAACGTAACTGCTGGAAAATGTTTCACTTGCTCCACTGGAACACAAAGGGAAAGTGACAATCACGTCAGTCAGACACAAGGGAGATCACATCATTGCCCTTTGCTCAAATCGCAGCTCACAGCCCCCTGGCCTCCACTGCTTACAGACTGATCTCTGTTGGCCAATCCACATGGAAAAGCCTCAATTTCAATTGTCCTTTACAGAACAGCTTTCACACAGCATGTCAGAGGGAAAAAAACCCCCCAGTTTAATTGGATCATTTTATCCTTGCACTGGATTCAGTTTACATTAACAGACAGGACAACAGTGCCCTACCTGTCTCTGATCCTTCCTGAATGGGTCCAGTTCAATAAGCACCGGCACTTCAATGTCCCTTTGTTCTTCTACATGTATTAGTATGTTGTTTATTGGATATTCCTTGGTCTTCTCCAAGTTTTTCCTCACATTTTTCCAGATTGAACTCTATTGGTCGCTTTTCTGCCCATCTGATCAGTCTACTGATAACTTGCTGCAGTCTACAGCTTTTTCCCGCATTATCAATTTTTGTATCACTTGCAAACCTCTTAATCATACCCCTACATTTGTGTCTAAATCATTGGTATATACGAATAACTGAGACAGTACTAAGGCCCGCACAACTCCCATTTCCTGTCACAAAAATTCTCATTTGCTATTATCATTTGCTTCCTGTTACTGAGTTAATTTTGGATACAATATAACTTTTGCTTGGACTCCATTAAGCTGTAATTTTCTGACCAACCCTACTATAAGGTTTTGCTAAACTCAATTTGGACTACATCAATATGGCTATCCTCTGTAATCCTCCTAGTGAATGCCTCAAAAAATTCAATCACATTTTTCAGATACAATAATGCTGTCTGCCTTAGATTAACAAGATTATCAAAAATTGCACAGAAATCTTGATCAGCTCAGGAAGTAGGTTGAAGATTGGCGAATGGATTTCAATACATATAAGTGTGGGATGTTGCATTTTGGAAAGCCAGACGAGGTACAATGAATTATAGGGCCCTGGAGACTGTTGAGGAACAGAGGGACCTAGGAGAACAAGTACATGGTTCATTGAAAGCAATTCAGTGTAGTGAAGGCAGCATTTAACACACTGGCCTTAATTAGTAAAGGCCCTGATTATAGAGGTTGGGAAATTATGTTACAGTTGTATAAGGTGTTGGTGAGGTTACAGATTTAAGATGCTGGGGATTAGGTACAGAGGAGATGTCAGGAGTAAGTTTTTCACTCAAGGTGGTGGGTGAGTACAATCGGCTGCCGTCACTGGTGGTGGAGGCAAATTCGATAGGGTCTTTTAACAGACTTCTGGATGAGTACATGGGACTTTTTGAATACACTCGCATGAGTGCCTTATCCGAGTCTTTACGTCGCTCGTCGACGTTTTGGTCTACCACTAGCAGAACCCCAGCTGGGGTCTACTTGATCTTAATTTGTGGCTCAGTTGGATTCCCTGCTAAGACGTTATTAGCTGGGGTGTGAGCTGGGATTTAAGCTAAGATGTTATAGCTAGCTCTATTTATTGTCATCCCTGATGTTTATGGGCATTTAGTGAGCCTATTTGTCGGTGCTCGGCTCTCTTGCATGAGGGAGGGAATTTAGAATTTAGGGGATATATTTAGGCTGAATCAAGGGAAGCCAGATTAGGTGACGTGACAATTTTGTCTATCCAATTAACCTAGTTAGCACGTTTTTGGGGATGTGGGAGGAAACCGGAGTAGCCGGGGAAAACCCACGCAAACACGGGGAGAATGTGCAAACTCCCCCAGCCACAGGCCAAGGTCGGGGGTCGACCCTGGTTCCTTATAGCTGACCAGCCGACAGTGCTAATCACTGGGCTGACATGTTGCCCATACGTACCGCGACACCTAGGGTGGATATCGGTGTCGTTGCCATCCTCTGGTAGTGATCATCAGAGACAAGACGGGGCACTACGTCCCTTCTCCGCGTCACTCCAGGCTCGGTTCATTCATCTTACCCTCTGTACCGAATTGTGTGGGTAGGGGGTCGCAGGTGCTTCTACTACCTAGATAGGCGTGACTGCATCCGCCAGCGGTTCACCAACTATCCCCGGGACAAGCCGGAACTTGTCGAGCCAAGACTTTTTTTCTTTCACCGATTACCGGGTTTATAGGCATAGAAGCGTGTTGGCTGTTCTCTGCCAGTCAAATTCCTCCAGGCCCTCACCTGCCAGCTGGAAGGCCTGAATTCCCTGCGGGACCATCGGTAAGGAATGACTCACTGTGGTCTAGAACACCAAGAATACCACAGCTACGCAACACACACCACAGTCCATTCCAGCGATACCACGCTTGGATGGCAGCAGTCCAAGTTGTCAAAAGTAGTGGTCATGGACCTGGCATGCATCGCCCCCTCTATTTGTTTCTCGGCCAGTCACGGAATACCCTCTCTTGTGCCCAAGGAGGTGGTACCAGGTGGATCCCGCAGAAGGGATTGACTCACTGTGGGTAGAAACCAGAAGACCCGCACAGTTACTGGGATTGGCTTTCTAACACCTTTATTTCGGCTTAGCCAATCCATCCATCCACCTGTCTGTAATTGCAGTCTGATACGGGCATCCAGACATACAACTACTCAGCGTCGATTCTGGGACAGCTGCTTTAGCCATCACCGCGATGGAGGAGCGGTGACGTTGCCCGGTGGGACCGACGTGGAGGCGCAGCTCACTGTGCGGCAGAAACGACAAGACACGCACAGCTAAAGTAACCAAGAAACCTTAAGAGAGTCCTCCTTAAGAGAGTCATAGTTATTCGGATTGACAGTTATAAGCAAGCCTAGTAGGTAGGGATATGATCAGTGCAACTTGCAGGCCAAAGGGCCTCTTTGTGCTGTTGTTTTTCTATGTACAATGAACAGTTTTTTCCCCCAAGGAAAGGGAATTAAAAATTAGGGGCCTTAAGGTGAGAGGGGAAAGGTTCCAAAGTAACCCGAGGAGCAACATCATCATGCAGAGGATACTGTGTATATCAAATGAGCTGCCAAAGAAAGCGGTTGAGGCAGGTACCATAGGAACTTTTAAAAATTAACTGGATAAGTGCATAGATGGGAAAGAACTAGAGGGATATGGGCCAAAAAGCAAACAATTGGGAATAGCTGGGAGGGCACCATAATGGGCATGTTTTGTGCACATAATAAAGAAAATTACAGCAGAGGAACAGCCCTTTGGCTGTCCAAGCCTGACTGGCCATGCTGCCCAAGTAAACTAAAACCCCCTATCCTTCCAGGGACCGCATCCCCTTATTCTCATTCGACTCCTATACTTGTCAAAACATTCCTTAAAAGTCACTACTGTATCTGCTTCCACTAACTTATTTACCTTATTGAAACATATAAGATGATTAGAGGTTTAGATAGGGTGGACAGTGATAGCCTTTTTCCTAGGATGGAGAAAGCTAGCACGAGGGGACATAGCTTTAAATTAAGGGGTGTAG
Source organism: Sphyrna mokarran (assembly GCA_024679065.1). Taxonomy (NCBI): domain Eukaryota; kingdom Metazoa; phylum Chordata; class Chondrichthyes; order Carcharhiniformes; family Carcharhinidae; genus Sphyrna; species Sphyrna mokarran. The sequence continues at coordinate 94,655,523 of JAGIQG010000011.1, forward strand.
TTATAGGACGGATGTCAGAGTAGGTTCTTTACCCAGAGGGTGGTAAGGGTATGGAATGCCCTGCCTGCTGCAGTTGTAGATGCGCCAAGTTTGGTGGCGTTTAAGAGATTAGTAGATAAATTTATGGATGAAAAGGGAATGATTTAGGTTAGAGGGTCATTGCTTTTCCTTAATTGGTCGGCGCAACATCGAAGGCCGAAGGGCCTGTTCTGCGCTGTAATGTTCTATGTTCTAACTCTCCCTGCAGCAAGTTCCAGGCATCCACCACCCTCTATGTAAAAATCTGCCTCATATATCTCCTTTAAACCTCGTCCCTCACACCTTAAACCTGTGCCCCTTAGTAATTGAGTCTTGCACCTTGGAAAAAGCTTCTGACTATCCACTCTGTCCATGATCTTGTAGATTTTTATAAGTCGTCACTCAACCTCTGTCATTCCAGTGAGGACAAACCAAGTTTAGAACATAGAACACTACAGCACAAACAGGCCCTTCGGCCCACAAGTTGTGCCGATCATACCCATGCCTACTAGGCCATAGAACTATCTGTAACTCCCAATCCCATTTAATCCTCCACACAGACATGAGGAGATGTGCAAACTGCATACAGTGACCTGAGCCGGGAATCAAACCCAGGATCCTGGCGCTGTGAAGGAGCAGCGCTACTGTGCTCATACATCTCCTTTAAACATTGCTCCTTAAACCTGTGCTTCCAGAATTGACTCTTTCATCCTGGGAAAAAGCTTCTGACTATCTACTCTGTCTTTGCCTCTCAATCTTATAGAGTGCTATCAGGCTGCCCCTCAATCTCCATTGCTCCAGTGAGAACAAACTAAGTTTCTCCAACTTTTCTTCATTGCTATTCATAGCTAACGCCCTCCATATCAGGTAACATTCTGGTAAATCTTTTCTCTACTCTCTGTAAAGACTGTGACTCAGTGACTCTCCATGTCTCTTGTTAATGATGATATATACAGTCTCTAAAAATATTTTCCAATAATTTGCCCATCACAATGTTGGGCATCTAATTCAACCTTGGGAACCAGTGTGGTTCAATTATATGTTTAGTCAGTCAGCATATCAACAGGCTGAATGCCTGACGTATGATAAAAGGCTATGATGTGGCTGGACTCACTCAACATGCTGTAATCATCCAGACTGAAGTTCCACATCTTGGTGATCGTATCTGCAATCAAAAAGTTACATCACAGGTGAAATACGATCTTTATTTTATGGTTAAACTGACACATGCAGATTGGAGAATTAAAAGAGTAGAAGAAATGAGACTTGGAGCGGAACCCGAGAATTAAAATAGCACAAGATGAGAGACTATGTGGAGCTGGAAGGTTAAAATGGGTGAAGATTGGAGACTAATATTAAGAGTTTTTTTTGGGCGATTAAAATTGGAGACTCTGTGAAGACAGATGGAGGTAGTTACACTGGCATGAACAGAGAGTGGGGATAAACAGTTGTTTTTCAGACCTGTAACCAGTGAGGGTTCACAGGAATCAGTGTAGGGACTGCAACAGTTTACAATATATAATGGCTTGGAGGAAGGAAGCGAATGTACTGTAGATAAGTTTGCAGATGACACAAAGGTAAAATCATAGACACTTCCTACAGTGTCGAGAGGATATTCAGTATGTTATATAAGAACATAAGAAATAGGAGCAGGAGTCGGCCATCTAGCCCTTCGAGCCTTCCACCGCCATTCAATAAGATCATGGCTGATCTGAAGTGAATCAGTTCCACTTTCCCGCTTTCTCCCCATAACCCTTAATTCCCTTGTCTATCAGAAAGGGATAGCACGAGGGGACACAGCTTTAAATTAAGGGGTATGAGTTATAGGACGGATATCAGAGGTAGGTTCTTTACTCAAAGAGTGATTAGGGAGTGGAATGCCCTGACTGCAGCTGTTGTAGATGCGCCAAGTTTGGTGGCGTTTAAGAGGTTAATTGATAAGTATATGGAAGAGAAGGGAATGGTTTAGTTTGGAGGGGCATTGCTTTTTATTTTGGTCGGCACAACATCGAAGGCCGAAGGGCCTGTTCTGTGCTGTAATGTTCTATGTTCTATGTTCTAAACCTATCTACCTGTGACTTAAATATATTCAGCAAGGTAGCCTTCACCACTTCAACGGGCAGAGAATTCCAGATATTCACCATCCTTTGAATGAAGAAGTTCCTCCTCAACTCAATCTAAACTGCTCCCCCCTCCCCCCCTTATTTTGAGGCTGTGCCCTTTAGTTCTGCTATCCTTTCTAAGCAGGAAGAATCTCTTGAGGCTGCACCAACAATAATCCCACCCAGGCCCGATCCCTGTGACCCCACATTTATCCTACTTACCCTCCTGACACAATGGGGCAATTCTGCATGATCAATTAACCTGGCCTGCACCTTTTTGGAATGTGGGAAGAAACTGGAGCATCCAGAGGAAACTCATGCAGACATAGGGAGAATGTATAAACTCCACACACACAGTGACCCAAGGCTAGAATTAAACCCTGGGCTATATAACGCAAGGCTAAAAACTTACCAAAATTCCTACTTGGGATGGTTTTAAATACTGAAAGCAGCTCTGCATTGTATCCAATCTCCACTTGGAATCGACCCTCCGAGTGTTTGACACAGCTGCCCTGGGAATTATTTCTCCAATTGCTTCCTGAGCTTCCAGCTGAACTGGAAAGGCTCTTCCCTGATCGGCAGTGCACATTCCCAGGAATCACCGGGTTTACACCAGCCTGAGGTTCCTGCTGAGATTTGTAAAATGCCAGCATTTTTGTATCTTCAGTTCTAAAGGGTAGAATGCCACTCGTATTGGAGTCAGTTTGTGTTGGACAGACAGCTGTTTGGTTACCCACATTGTCCAGAGGAAGCCAGGCTCGAGACGCAGTTTCAATAGCAGCCTTTTGCTGACCAATGTGCCCTGGTGCAGGTTCACTCTGCTGCGTTGGGCGAAGGTGACTATGAGATGGAGAGAGCCCCAATCCATTCTGCTGACTGGATGCAGAGGTCCCCAGTGCTTGCTGCTTCTGTAAGGCTAACCTCTCTGCTCGCCTGGCCACTGCCTTCAGTCGGTTTTCTTCAATTTGTCGCTTCTGATCCTCAGTCAGACCCACTGACATTCTCTTAAACAGTGCAGCTGTCAGAAATATCAAACCATAGATCTACAGTCAACAACAAACAACAAACATTATCATAGGCAGAGAGCAGGGAAATGCAGAGTGCACAAAAATCTGGATAGTGGCCCACACCCCCCCAGAGGACAGGGTGTCTCAGTATGAAGGCCTTATCTTGTCCAAAAGGAGGGTGGGGTCGGCCCGGCCCTACAACGAAACATCTCCAACTCTTACGGACTGAGTACAGCCTAGATGAACAACCCCGCGTCACCCCGTGGCCCTCGCCCGGAGACCCCCTCCCTCCCGTCCCACTTCCGCCAGCCTACCTTCCGGCCCGTCCTTAAAAAAAGATTGCACGTCCGCCCCACCCCCTCCCCGCCCCCACCCCCCGCCCCCCCCCCCCCCCCCCCCGCTGCCCCCCCCGCTCTGCCTCCCGCCCCCCCCCCCCTCCCCCCCCTCGCCCCCCCCCCCCCCGTCGCGGCCCCCCCCCGCTCTGGCCCCCGCGCCGCGCTCCCCCGCCCCCCCCCCCCCGCCCCCCCCTGGTCCCTCCTCTCCGCCCCCCGCTCCCCTCCCCCCCTCAGCCCCCCTCCCGCCCCCCCGGCCCTGCGCCCCCCCCGCCGCCCCCCTTCCTCCCCCGCGTGCTGCCGTGCGTGCGCTGTCCTCCCGCCCCCCCTGCCGCCCCCCCCTTGCAACTATCCCCCCCCCCGCCCCCTCATCCTCTCCACCCCCCCCGCGCCCCACCGCCCCCCCCCCCCCCCCCTCAAACACCCCCCCCCGCCCCCCCCCCCCCCCGCCGCCCCCGGCGCCCCTCCCCCCCCCCCGCCCCCCCCCCCCCCCGCCGCCGCCGCCGCGCCGCCCGCCGGCCGCCGCCCCCCCTTCCTCCCCCCCCCCCCCCCCTTTAATAAGAACATATAGGAGGACCACACCTTGCTACCAGTTTTCTGGCTGTACGCGGGCGCTCTGGCCGGTGCCGTCTCGCCCCTCCCTATAGCCCCCTTCTCCCCCCTCGCCCCCCCCATTCCTCCCCGTCCCCCGCCCCTCCCTTCTCGCCCCCCCCCCGCCCGTTCCCTCTTCTCTTACGCCCAACGCATACCCCAGCCTCTCCGTTCTTCCTCTTTTCTCCCCCCCCGCCCCCTCTTCCTCCCCCCTCCCGCCCCCCCTTCCTCCTCCCCCCCCCGCCGCACCCCCTCTCCTCCCCCCCCCCGCCCCCCGCTTCCTCCTTCCCCCCAATAAAAAAAAATAAAAAAATTCCTCCCCCGCCTCTTCCCTTCCTCCCCGTACTCTGAGTAAGCGACACTCACACCGGAAGCTGCTCCAGAACCACTTCCGCTCGGGGTCGCATTCTTACTCCGTTGTGATTGGTGGGTTCCGCAGCCAATCCGGAAACCTCCAATGAGCATGTGACCTTCGACAGCGACGCAGAAAATGTCTGGAAATTTTTCCATCAAAAATGAAATTAAGTCAGTGCTGAGGGAGCGCCGCACTGTCAGAGGGTCAGTGCTGAGGGAGTGCCGCACTGTCAGAGGGTCAGTGCTGAGGGAGTGCCGCACTGTCAGAGGGTCAGTGCTGAGGGAGTGCCGCACTGTCAGAGGGTCAGTGCTGAGGGAGTGCCGCACTGTCAGAGGGTCAGTGCTGAGGGAGCGCCGCACTGTCAGAGGGTCAGTGCTGAGGGAGTGCCGCAGTGTCAGAGGGTCAGTGTTGAGGGAGCGCCGCACTGTCAGAGGGTCAGTGCTGAGGGAGTGCGCGCTGTCAGAGGGTCAGTGCTGAGGGAGTGCCGGACTGTCAGAGGGTCAGTGCTGAGGGAGTGCCGCACTGTCAGAGGGTCAGGGCTGAGGGACTGCCGCACTGTCAGAGGGTGGTAAGGGTATGGAATGCCTTGCCTGTGTCAGTTGTAGATGCGCCAAGTTTTGTGGCGTTTAAGAGGTTAGTCGATAAGTTTATGGATGAAAAGGGAATGGTTTAGGTTAGAGGGTCATTGCTTTTTCCTAATTGGTCGGCGCAACATCGAAGGGCCTGTTCTGCGCTGTAATGTTCTATGTTCTATGAGGGAGCGCCGCGCCGTCAGAGGATCGGTGCCGAGAGCGCCGGCCGTCAGAGGGTCGGTGCCGAGGGAGCGCCGCGCCGTCAGAGGGTCGGTGCCGAGGGAGCGCCGCGCCGTCAGAGGGTCGGTGCCGAGGGAGCGCCGCGCCGTCAGAGGGTCGGTGCCGAGGGAGCGCCGCGCCGTCAGAGGATCGGTGCCGAGGGAGCGCCGCACCGTCAGAGGATCGGTGCCGAGGGAGCGCCACGCCGTCATACAGTCATTAGAGTCTTAGAGGTTTACAGCATGGAACAGACCCTTTGGCCCAACTTGTCCATGCCGTCCTTATTTTTTTTTAAACCCATAAACCTCTTGAGAAGGTGAGAGGGTATGGGATTCAAGGGGCTTTGGCCTTGTGGATCCAGAACTGGCTTGCCTGCTGGAGGCAGAGAGTGGTTGTGGATGGGTTTTCTTCTGCATGGAGGTCTGTCACCAGTGGAGTGCCCCAGGGATCTGTTCTAGGACCCCTGCTGTTTGTCATGTTCATAAATGACCTGGATGAGGAAGTGGAGGGATGGGTTAGTAAGTTCGCCGACGATACGAAGGTTGGTGGTGTTGTGGATAATCTGGAGGGATGTCAAAAGTTGCAGCAAGACATAGATAGGATGCAAGACTGGGCGGAGAAGTGGCAGATGGACTTCAATGCGGATAAATGTGTGGTGGTCTATTTTGGCAGGAGCAATGGGATGAAGCAGTATAATATCAAGGGTAGGAGTCTTGGCAGTGTTGAGGAGCAGAAGGATCTTGGTGTCCGGGTCCATAGGACTCTTAAATCTGCCCCGCAAGTGGAGGATGTGGTCAAGAAGGCATATGGTGTACTGGTCCTCATTAATAGAGGAATTGAGTTTAAGAGTCGGGAGGTAATGCTGCAACTTTATAAGACCCTTGTCAGACCCCACTTGGAGTATTGTGTGCAGTTCTGGTTGCCTCACTATAGGAAGGATGTGGAAGCTATTGAGAGGGTGCAGAGGAGATTTACAAGGATGTTGCCTGGATTGAGGGGCATGCCTTATGAAGATACGTTGAGAGAGCTTGGTCTCTTCTCCCTGGAGAGACATAGGTTGAGAGGTGATAGAGGTTTATAAGATGTTGAGAGGAATAGATAGAGTGGATTCTTGGAGGCTATTTCCCAGGGCTGAAATGGTTGCTACAAGAGGACACAGGTTTAAGGTGCTGGGGGGCAAGTACAGAGGAGATGTTAGGGGTAAGTTTTTTTGTCATCAGTGGTGGTAGAGGTGAACTCACTGGGGTCTTTTAAGAGACTTCTGGATGAGTACATGGGATTTAATGGGATTGGGAGTTACAGATAGTTGTATGGCCTGGTAGGTACTGATATGATCGGCACAACTTGTGGGCCAAAGGGCCTATTTGTGCTGTTCTATATTCTATTCTAATCTAATCCCAATTGCCTGCATTTGGCCCATATTCCTCTATACCCATTGTACCCATGTAAGCATGTAAATGTTTTTTAAAAGATAAAATTGTACCTGCCTCCACTAATCCCTCTGGCAGCTTGATCCAGACACTCACCACCCTCTGTGTGAAAAAATTGCCCGTCTGGATACTTTTGTATCTCTCCCCACTCACCTTAAACCTATGCCGTCTAGTTTTAGATGCCCCTGTCTTTGGGAAAAAATATTGACTATCTACCTTGTCTATGCCCCTCATTATTTTATAGACTTCTATAACGTCACCCCTCAGCCGCCTACACTCCAGAGAGATAAGTCCCAGTCTATTCAGCCCCTCCTTATAACTCAATCCATCAAATCCCAGTAGCATCCTAGTCACATTCTCCAGTACTGAGGGAGTGCACTTGGAAAGGTCATGTAAGTAAGTAAAAATAAGGGGGAAAAGGTTCAGTTGGGATGTGCATGGGAAGTTTTTTTTTTACACAGGGGATGGTGGAAGCCTGGAATACCAAGGGAGGTGGTTGAAGCAGTTACATTAGCCACATTTAAGAATTATCTTGATAGCCATATGAACAAATGGGGAATAGAAAGATATAAGTGGTTGGTCTAGATGGGTAAATGTGATTGGCGCAGGCTTGGAGAACCAAAAGGGAATGTTCCTGTCCTGCCTGCACTGTTCTTTGTTCTGTGTAGTGCTGACAGTACAGTACTGTTCCCACATCGGTCTAAAATGGCACATGACTCAAATCCAGGGCCAGTGTGGTGTTGAGCAGAGATTGTTCAAAGAATAAGCATGGAGTTAGTTCCTAGCCTTTTCCCCTAACTGTAGATGCATAAATGTCTCTGAAGAAGAGTAATACAGACTTGAAACATTAACTCTTGTTTCTCTGTCCACAGATGGTACCAGACCCGCTGTATTTATCCAGCCTTTTCTGGTTGTAAATTGGTTTACTTTTTTTAATCAAGGCTTACAGGTAACCTTTTGAAGACTATGAAGATAAATGTGAATTAATACATTTTGGAAGGTCTAATACAGATAGAATTCAGGCAGAACCCTGAAGAAAATTGATGGACAAAGAGATCTGGGTGTATAAGTACACAGATCACTGAAAGTGGCAATGCAGGTGGTGAAGGTTGTCAAGAAGGCATACGGCATGCTTGCCTTCATTGGCTGGAGCATTAACTTTAAAAATTGGCAAGTTATATTGCAGCTTTACAGATCCTTAGCTAGGCCGCATTTGGAATATAATGTTCAATTCTGGTCACCACACTTCCAGAAGGATTTGGAGACTTTGGATTGGGTATATAAAAGATTTACCATGATGTTGCCTGGTATAGAACATAGAACATTACCAGCGCAGTACAGGCCCTTCGGCCCTCGATGTTGCCAGCTAGTGGACCCTCTAACCTAAACTATTCCAATATCATCCATATGCCTATCCACCGAACATTTGAATGCCCCCAAAGTAGGCGAGTCCACAACTGCTGCAGGCGGGCATTCCACGCCCTCACCACCCTCTGTGTAAAGAACCTGCCTCTGACATCCGTCCTATAACTACCACCTCTTAATTTAAAGTTATGTCCCCTCGTGTTGGTCATCACCATCCGAGGAAAAAGGCTCTCACTATCCACCCTATCCAATCCCTTGATCATCTTATACGCCTCAATTAGGTCACCGCGTAACCTTCTTCTCTCTAATGAAAATAACCTCAGGTCCCTCAGCCTTTCCTCGTAAGGCCTTCCCACCATACCAGGCAACATCCTGGTAAACCTCCTCTGTCACCACCCTCTGTCTTCCATCAGCTAGCCAATTCCTAATCCAAACTGCTAAATCACCTTCAATCCCATGCATCTGCACTTTCTGCAGTAGCCTACCATGGGGAACCTTATCAAACGCTTTGCTAAATCCATATACACTACATCAACTGCCTTACCCTTATCTACCTCTTTGGTCACCTCCTCAAAAAACTCAATAATGTTTGTGAGGCACGACCTACCCTTCACAAAACCGTGCTGACTATCCCTAATCAATTTATTCCTCTCTAGATGCTTATAAATCCTATCCCTTATAACTCTTTCCAAGACCTTGCCCACAACAGAAGTCAGGCTCACCAGTCTATAATTTCCAGGATGGTCCCTACTCCCCTTTTTGAACAAAGGGACAACATTTGCCATCCTCCAGTCTTCCGGCACTATACCTGTAGCTAACGACGACATGAAGGTCAAAGCCAAAGACTCTGCAATCTCCTCTCTAGCCTCCCAGAGAATCCTAGGGTAAATCCCATCTGGCCCAGGGGACTTATCAATTTTCATACCTTAAGATTCGCTAACACCTCCTCCTTATGAACCTCAATCCTACCCAGTCTACAACCTGGTATCGCAGTATTCTCCCCAACAACACTGTCTTTCTCCTGCGTGAATACTGAGGAAAAATACTCATTCGGTGTCTCTCCTATCTCCTCTGGCTCCATGCACAACTTCCCACTGCTATCTCTGACTGGCCCTAATCTTGCCCTAACCAATCTTTTATTATTTATATACCTGTAAAAAGCTTTAGGATTCTCCTTAATCCTATCCGCCAAAGTCTTCTCATGTCCTCTTCTAGCTCTTCTCAACTCCCGCTTTAGCTCCTTCCTGGCTAATTTATAGCTCTCCATTGCCCTAACTGAGCCTTCACGTCTCATCATTATATAAGCCTCCTTCTTCCTCTTCACCAGAGATTCAACTTCCCTAGTAAACCATGGTTCCCTCACTCGACCACTGCCTCCCTGCCTAGCAGGTACATATTCATTAAGGACATGCAGAAGCTGTTCCTTAAATATGCTCCACATTTCAGATGTCCCCAGCCCCTGCAATTTCCTACTCCACCCTATGCATCCTAAATCTCTCCTAATAGCCTCATAATTACCTTTCCCCCAGCTATAACTACTGTTATTTGGTATGTGCCCATCACTTTCCATCACTAAGGTAAACGTGACGACAATTCGGTTACTATCACCAAAGTGCACACCCACCTCCAAGTCTAACACCTGGTCTGGTTCATTACCCAGTACCAAATCCAATATAGCCTCGCCTCTTGTTGGCCTATCTACCTACTGAGTCATGAAACCTTCCTGCACACATTGAACAAAAACTGACCCCTCTAACGTACTTGAACTATAGCTTTTCCAATCGATATTAGAAAAGTTAAAAGTCCCCCATTACAACTACCCTGTTACTTTCACACCTATCCAGGATCAACTTTGCAATCCCTTCCTCTACTTCTCTGGAACTTTTTGGAGGCCTATAAAAAAAAACTCCCAACAGTGTGACCTCTCCTTTCTTGTTTCTAATCTCAGCCCACACTACCTCAGCAGACAAGTCCACATCAAACGTCTTTTCTGCCACCGTAATGCTGTCCTTAACTAACAATGCCACTCCTCCCCTCCTTCTACCACCACCTCTGCTCTGACTGAAACATCTGAACCCCGGAACCTGCAACAACCATTCCTGCCCCTGCTCTATCCACATCTCTGAAATGGCCACAACATCGAAGTCCCAAGCACCAATCCAGGCTGCAAGTTCATCCACCTTATTGCGTATGCTCCTCGCATTAAAGTATACACATTTCAAACCACCCTCCAGTTTGCCACTATACTGCTGCGACCTAGAAACCTTATCCGTGACCTCCTATTCACATCCTCCTGTATACTGGCACAACAACTCAGGTTCCCATCCCCCCCCCGAATCAGTTTAAACTCCCCCGAATAGCACTGGTAAATTTAACCCCCAAGATATTGGTACCTCTCTGGTTCAGGTGCAGACCATCCCTCTTGTAGAGGTCCCACCTTCCCCAGAATGAGCCCCAATTGTCCAAATACCTGAACCCTTCCCTCCTGCACCATCCTTTTAGCCACGAGTTCAAATGTTCTCTCTCCCTATTCTTTTCTATGCTATCCCGCGGCACAGGTAACAAACCAGAGATAACCACTCTGTTAGTTTTAGCCCTAAGTTTCCACCCTAACTCTCTGAATTCCTGCTTTATGTCCCCATCCCTTTTCCTACCTACATCATGGGTACCCTACATGCACCACAACTTGGGGCCGGTTCCCCTCCCCCTTAAGGATCCCGAACACTCAGTCAGAGATATCACTGACCCCAGCGCCTGGGAGGCAAAATACCAACCGCGAGTCCCGCTCCTTCCCACAGACCCTCCTATCTATCCCCTTAACTAGTGAGTCCCCAATCACTAATCCAGATCTTTTCTTCCCCCTTCCCACCTGAGCATCAAGGGCAGCTGAACTCCCGAGACCTGTACTCCATGGCTTACCCCGGTTGTGTCTACATCCCCAACAGCATCCAAAGCAGAGTACTTATTGCGTAGAGGAACAGCCTCAGGGGAACTCTGCACTGACTGCTTCTTACCCCTTCTAACAATCACCCATGTATCACATTTAGGAGTAACTATCTCCCTGTAGCTTTTATCAACAGCCATCTCTGCTTCCCTAATAATTCTTAATTCCTCCAGTTCCAGCTCCAGGTCCCTATCACGGTCCTCAAGGAGGTGGAACTGGATGCACCTCTGGCAGGTGTAATCAGCTGGGACACTACCAGTGTCCCTCACCTCAAACATCCCACAGGAGGTACATCGCACTGCCATCACTATTACTTCCTTTACCCAGAAACAAATATAAACTTAAACTTACCTACTCACACTCCTAGTCTCCTTTTTTTATTAGGTTAGAGGAGGGGGGAGGGTTGGGATACTCTACACGTGTAGAGTATCGGGATTCTTCACCTTCCCAATTTATGGAGGTCCAGGTGGAAAAAAAACTCCTGCACAGGCCTCCCTGTGACTGCTTCCTGTTTCCAGTTTTAAGAGTTAAAAAAAAACCAGACACAATTTTGGGAAAAAACACAGAAATTTACTCACAGCTCTCCTCACACCAGCTGCTCCCAAGGAACAATGGTATGGAGAGCATTAGCTATGAGGAGAGGTTGGAGAAACTTGTTCTCACTGGAACGATGCAGATTGAGGGGCAAGCTGATAGAAGTCTATTAGATTATGAGGACATGGACAGAGTGGATAGTCAGAAGCTTTTTACCAGGGTGGAATTACTAAGGGGCATTGGTTTAAAGTACAAGGGACAAGGTTTAAAGAAAATGTACGAGGCAAGTATTTTACACAGGGGATGATATGTGAGCTAGTGGAAGAGAAACAATAGTAAGCGGCACAGTAGGACAGTGGTTAGCACTGCTGCTTTTCAGCTCCAGAGATCTGGGTTCGATTCCCAGCTTGGGTCACTGTCTGTGTGGAGTTTGCACATTCTCCTCGTGTCTGTGTGTATTTCCTCCGGGTACTCCTGTTTCCTCCCGCAGTCCAGAGATGTGCAGGTTAGGTTGATTGGCCATGCTAAAATTGCCCCTTAGTGTCCAGGGAAGTGTAGGTTAGAGGGATTAGCGGGTAAAATGTGTAGGGATATGGGAATAGGGCCTGGGTGGGATTGTGTTCAGTGCAAACTCGATGGGCCAAAGGGGCTCTTTCTGCACTATAGGATTCTATGAGTCTATGACTTTTAAGGGTCTGGAAAATAAATGAATAGGTTGGGAATAGAGGGATATAATCTCCAGAAGGGTCAGGGAGTTTAGTTCAGTTGGGCAGCATGGTCAGTGCAGGCTTGCTGGGCTGTGATGTAATTTTCTTTGTTCTTTGTTTTTTGACTTTTCTAAGAGCCACCAACGTGGTGGTAGTTTACATAGAACATAGAACATTACAGTGTAGAACAGGCCCTTCGGCCCTTTATGTTGCGCCGACCAATTAGGAACAAGCAGTGACCCTCTAACCTAAACCATTCCCTTTTCATCCATAAATTTATCTACTAACCTCTTAAACGCCACCAAACTTGGCGCATCTACAACTGACGCAGGCAAGGCATTCCATACCCTTACCACCCTCTGGGTAAAGAACCTACTTCTGACATCTGTCCTAAAACCCCCACCCCTTAATTTAAAGCTGTGTCCCCTCGTGCTAGCTTTCTCCATCCTAGGAAAAAGGCTATCACTGTCCACCCTATCTAAACTCTAATCATCTTATATGCTTCAATAAGATCCCCTCTTAGCCGCCTCCTTTCTAACGAAAACAACCTCAAATCCTTCAACCTCTCTTCATAGACCTGCCCTCCATACCAGGCAACATCCTGGTAAACCTCCTCTGTACCCGCTCCAATGCCTCCACATCTTTCTTATAATGTGGGGACCAGAACTGCACACAATACTCCAAGTGCGGCCGCACTAGAGTTTTGTACAGTTGCAACATGACGTTGTGGCTCCAAAATTCAATCCCCCTACCAATAAAAGCTAAGACTCCATATGCCTTCTTAACACCCTTATCGACTTGATTGCCAACTTTCAGGGATCTATGCACATATACACCAAGATCCCTCTTCTTCAACACTATTAAGAGTCCTACCATTAGCCATATACTCTACACATTTGTTATTCCTGCCAAAGTGAATTACCTCACACTTTTCCACATTAAACTCCATTTGCCACCTCTCGGCCCAGCTCTGCAACTTGTCCAAGTCACTCTGTAAACTATAACACCCCTCTTCACTATCTACCACTCCACCGACTTTAGTGTCATCCGCAAATTTACTGATCCATCCCTCAATACCCTCATCCAGATCATTTATAAAAAATTACAAACAGCAGGGGCCCCAAAACAGACCCCTGAGGCACACCACTCGTCACCGAACTCCACGATGAATATCTCCCATCAACCACCACCCTCTGTCTTCTATCTGCTAGCCAATTCCTAATCCAATTAGCTAAATCACTCTCAATCCCATACATCTGCATTTTCTGCAGAAGCCTTCCATGGGCCACCTTATCGAACGCCTTAGTAAAGTCCATATATACCACAAAATATAGGATCAAATATAGGTTTAGGATCAAAAGCACTCAGCTTCATACATTGAGATGCTGGAAGACTAAGAAAAACCTCAAATAAAATTCCAACCTGAAAGAAGCCTTCGACAAAAACTGAAAATGCAGACAAAATTCTCCATAAGACACTCCCAAGTAATTGTTTCTAGGAGCTTTGCAATAGATTGGGAAAGGTAGACAAGCATCTGTCAGAAAGATGGTGAATTTCTGAAGTATGTCCAGGATAATTTCCTGCAGCAATATGTCTTGGATGCATCAAGGAGACAAGTAATATTGGATTTAGTAATGAACAACAAGCCAGATTTAATTAGTATTCTTATTGTGCATGAACATTTCTCAAATAGTGATCATAACATAACAAAACAAATTCTCCCTAAATTGGCTCAAATTTGGCTTTTAATCCATAGATCTATAAACATAGACAGGGATCACGGGTAGAGGTAGGAACATCGGGGTGGCAGCGTGGGCTCGTTGGGCCGAAGGGCCTGTTTCCCGTGCTGTTTTGTTTTTTGTTCTTTGAGTTCGATGTAATGTTTGAAAGCAAAAAGCACAAATCAGCAACAAGAATTTTAGATTTAGGTGAGGCCAACTTTAAGGAGATGAGACCAAGATTGTCCACAGTGAACTAGGAAAATCTGCCAATGGGTAAAACAATTGAAGGACAGTGGAGGATATTTAAAGAATGTTTAATGCTATAGAGAACCAGTTTATAGTCCTGAGAAGGAAAAATTCCATGTCACAAAAAACAGCAATGGATAACTAAAGACATAAAGGACAGTGTAAAACTAAAAGAAGAACTTACAAAAATGCGAAAACAGCACAGATCTGATCGGATGGGAAAGGTGTGGAGACCATCAAAGAGCCACAAAACAGCTTATAAGAACTACTAAAGGGTCTATGAAAGAAAACTTGCAAGAACATCAAAATCAATAAGACAAAAGTTAAATAAAAGGAAAGTGGCTGATCAGGAGCAACGCTGATCCACTAAAGACTGGCAAAATGGCAGACTGTTAAATAATTACTTTGCCTCAGTATTTACAATAGAAAAGGAGGATAGTTTGCCAGAAATCCAGAGGAATTAATAGTGGATTGTGGACAAGGATTAAATATAGCTGGCATAAGTAAAACATCAATAATGAGGAAATTAACTATAGAGTGGCAAAACTTCAGAGGCTGACGGTTTCCATCTGAGTGTGTGAAAGGAAGCAGGGGAACAAATTGTAGATATCCAAGTAATAATCTTTCAGTGTTCCCTAGATTCAGGAGTCATCCCTCTGGATTGGAAAATTGCTCATGTCACTCCATTTTTTTTAAGAACGCTGCTTCCTAAGAAGCGAAAACAGAGAATATCCAGGGAATTACAGACCAATTAGTCAAATCTGTGGTGGGGGAATTGTTGGAGTCTATAACCAAGGGTAGGGTAATTGAGCACCTTAAATTTTCTAATGAACAGGGATAGCCAGCCTGGATTCATCACAGTAGGTCAAGTCTAACAATCTTTGAATTTTTTGAAGAGGTGATTCAGGTAGTGAACAGAGGAATGTCTATGGATGTTGTTTATATACACTTTGAGGCATTTGATAAAGTCCCACATAAAAGACTGTTAACCAAGGTAGAAACCCATGGAACTCAGGGCAGATTACTGACATGACTGGAAATTGGTTAAATGGCAGTGGGCAGAAATGGACAATAGGTTGCTACTCAAATTAGAAGGACATGACCAGTGGTGTCCCACGAGGATCTTTGTTGGGATTTCAATTGACCACATTTATTAACCACGTGGATAATGGCACAGAAAGTCATACTTATAAATTTGCTGCTGACTCAGTTAGGTGATATAGTGGACAGTGTAGATGATATTACAAAGGGATATCAATAGACTAGGAGAATGAGCAAAATTGTGACAGATTTCAATATAAGAAAGTGTGAGGTTATTCATTTTGGATCAAAAATGGATAGATCAGAATACTTTATCAGAGGTAAAACATTAAATACAAAACCAAGATCAAAACAGCACGGGAAACAGGCCCTTTGGCCCAACGAGCCCACGCCGCCACCTTGATGTTCCCACTTCTACCCATGATCCCTGTCTATGTTTATAAATCTATGCATTGGAACCAAATTTGAGAGACAATTTAGGGAGAATTTGTTTTGCCAATCAGTCTAAGAGCACATCTTTGGGATGTGGAAGGAAACCAGAGAACCTGGAGAAAACCCATGCAAGCACGGGGAGAATGCGCAAACTCCCACAGACACAGGCCCAAATCCATGTATCTGCACAGCACAGCGATAGTCACTGAGCTGTTGCGTTGCCCATCAAATGGTCCAGGTCAAGAGTATGCTAACGACGTGAAGCACTAGGCTACTCTCGAAAAATCCAAGAGCAGCCCTCTCACGACCCATTGCGTGTATGCCCCTTGTTAGACAACAAGGTGGACTGAAGTACCTGTAGGGAAAACAGAAATACATCAATATCATCGACAGTTTACACACTTTCAGGGAACTCCCAAGGCTCATGATCCTTATTTTAAATCAGTTTTCTATACCCCTCCATTCCCATTCTGTTCATGTGCCCATCTAAGTATCTCTTAAATAACTCCGGAGTGCCTGCCTCAACCACTTTGCAGTATGTTCCATACCTCCACCACCCTCTGTGTGGAAAAAACTCCCTCTAGCATCCAAATTATACCTTACCTCCCCTCACCCTAAGCCCGTGACCGCTCGTGCTATTTGAGTCCATCCTAGGAAAAAGCTTAATCCTGTTTACTCTATCTATACCCTTCATAATCTTGTACACCTCTATTAAATTTCCTCTAAGTCTACGTCTTTCTGAGGAAAACAGCCCCAATTTGCCTAACCTCTCCTCATAACTCAGACCTTCCATATTAGGCAACATCCTGGTAAATCTCCTCTGCACTCTGGACAGAGTCTCCATGTCCTTCCGGTAGTAAGGCGACCAGAACTGGACACAGTATTCCAAATGAGGTCTAACCAACATTCTATACAACTGCAACGTTAAAGGCCAGCTGTTGTACTCTATACCCCTTCCGAGAAAAGCTAGCATATCATATGCTTTCTTCACAACCTTCTCCACTTGCTCTGCCACCTTCAGAGACTTGTGCACCTGCACCCCCAGGTCCTCTACATTTCTAAACTCTTCATAGGTCTACCCTTTGTCATATACCTCCCCGCTACATTCTTTCTCCCGAAATGCATCACCTCGTATTTATCAGGATTGAATTCCATCTGCCATCTATCTTCCCAAGCTACCAGCCTATATATGTCCTGCTGCATCGCCTGACAATGCTCCTCACTATCTGCAAGTCCAGCCATCTTTGTATCGTCTGCAAACTTGCTGATCACTCCACTTACTCCCTCTTCCAAGTCATTTATAAATATTACAAATAGAAGAGGTCCCAGTACTGAGCCCTGCGGCATTCCACTAGTGACCGACCTCCAGCTAGAAAACACCCTTCCACTATTACTCTCTCTCTCCTATTACCAAGCCAGTTACTTATCCGTCTAGCTACCTGTCCTTGTATCCCATTAGCCTTGACCTTTTCAACTAACCTCCCATGAGGGATTTTGTCAAACGCCTTACTGAAGTCCATATAGACAAGATCAACGGCTCGCCCTTCGTCAACCGTTTTCGTCGCCTCCTCAAAAAATTCTACCAGATTCATAAGGCACGGCCTCCCCTTAACAAAGCCATGCTGCGTATCCCTAATCAGATCGCAACACTCTAAGTGCCTATACATCCTATCTCTAAGAATCCCCTCCAACAGCTTCCCTACCACTGATGTTAAACTCAACGGCCTATAATTTTCAGGGTTATCCCTACTAACCTTTTTAAACAATGGTACATTAGCTATTCTCCAGTCCGCTGGGACCTCACCTGTGTCCAAAGAAGAGACAAAGATTTGTGTCAAAGGCCCAGCAATTTCACCTTGTGCCTCTCTAAGCAGCCTGGGATAAATGCCATCAGGCCTCGGAGATTTATCAGTTTTAATGCTACCTAGAAGCTCTAACACTTCCTCCCTCAGTATGGATATTTCCCTCAACTGGTCTATAGCTCCAATGGATGAATAAAGTGACTTGGAATTCAGATGCGTAGATCTTTGCAGCTGGAGTACTGTGTGCAGTTTTGGTCACCACATTCGAGGAAGGATATATTGGCCTTGGAGGGGGTGCAGAGAAGGTTTACTAGGCTGATACCGGAGATGAGGGTGTTGGATCGTGGGGAGAGACTGAATCGACTAGGTTTGTACTCTTTGGAGTTTAGAAGGCTGAGAGGGGATCGTCTAGAGATGTATAATATAATGAAGAGGATGGATAGGGTAGAGGTTGAGAGACTCTTCCCGCTTAGCAAAGATAGCAGGACTAGAGGGCACAGCCTCAAGATTAGGGGAGGGTGGTTCAGATCAGAGTTGCAGAGGAGTTCCTTCACATAAAGGGTGGTGAATCTTTGGAATTCTTTGTCTGATGAGGTGGTGGAGGCTGCCTCGCTGAATATGTTTAAGTCAAGAGTGGATACGTTTTTAATTGACAAGGGAATTAAGGGTTACAGGGAGAAAGCAGGAAAGTGGTACTGAACCACTACAGATCAGATCCCATCTTACTGAATGGCAGGGCAGGCTCGAGGGGCTGGATGGCCTACTCCTGTTCCTATTTCTTATGTTTCTTATGTTAAAATGCCATGTACAGGTGCAGAAAATAATTAAGAAGGTTAATGGAATGCATGAATAAACATGCACAGTGTTACGGGTAATGTATGAGCATGGATAGAGGATTGGTTAACTAACAGAAAGCAAAGAGTGGAGATAAATAGGTGTTTTTTGGTTGGCGATCAGTGACTCGTGGTGTGCGTCAGGGATCAGTATTGGGACCACAATTGTTTATGATTTACATAGATTATTTGGGGATCAAGTGTAGTGTGTCAAAGTTCACATGACACTAAATGAGTGTCAATGGGCAATATGGCAGCACAGTGGTTAGCACTGCTAATTCAGCATCAAGGACCCAGGTTCAATTCCCACCTTGGATCATTGTCTGTGAGCAGTTTGCACATTGTCCCATATCTCCATGGGTTTCGTCCAGATGCTTCGATTTCCTCTCACAGTCCAAAGATATGCAGGTGTATATGCAAGATGTATTCCCCTTGACTAGTGTCAAGGGGAATTAGCAGGGTAAATATAAAATATTAAGGGACTAGGGCTGGTGTGGGATTGTGGTTGGTGCAGAGTTGATGGGCCAAATGGTCGCCTTCTGCATTGTAGGGATTCTATGATTTCTATGTGTGGTAAAGTGAAGTGTACAGAGGACACTGAACATCTGCAAAGGGATATAGATAGTTCAAGTGATTGGCAAGGATTTGGCAGATGGATTACAACGCTGGTAAATGTGAGGTCATCCATTTTGAGAGGAATCCCAGCAAAATGGACAATTATTTAAATCGTAAAAAAAATGCAGCATGCTTCTTAGTAGAGGGTCCTTGGTGATCTTGTGCATGAATCACGAAAAGTTGGTTTACAGGTACAACAAGTAATTAAGAATGGAAATGGAAATCATTGCTACAGGGATAAAGTTTAAAAACAGGGAGGGTCTATTGCAGCTGCATAAAGTGCTAGTGAGGCCATACATGGAATACTGTGTACACTTTTGATCTCCTTACTTGAGAAGGAATATACTGGCACTGGAGGGAATGCAGAGGAGAATCACTAGGTTAATTCTGGAGTTGAGAGGTTGGCTTATGAGGAGAGACTGAGTATACTGGGACTATACTGATTAGAATTTAGAAGAATGGCGGGGGGGGTGCGGTCTTATAGAAACATGTAAAATTCTGAAGGGAATAGATAAGTTGGAAACAGGGACGTTATTTCCATTGGAAGCTGAAACTAGAACAGTGGGCATAGCCTCAAAATAAGGGGAAGCAGATTTAGGACTGAGTTGAGGAGGAATTTCTTCACTCAAAGGGTTTAGAATCTGTGGAATTCCCTGCCCAGTAAAGCAGTTGAGGCTACCTCATTGAATGTTTTTAAGGCAAAGATAGATTTTTGATCAATAAAGGAACTAAGGGTTATGGTGAGTGGATAGGTAAGTGCAACTGAGTCCACAAAATGAATGGTGGTGCGGGCTCAAGGGGCCAAATAGCCTACTCTTGCTCCTAGTCTTTATGTCCTGGGTAACGTCTACCTCCTGCATAAAGATAGATGCAGAATATTCTTTCAATCCTTCAGTCATGCCACAAGCTCCATGTGTAAGCTCCCTTTAGGTCCCTAAATTTACTCTTTATTTGCCTATAGAAGAGTTCGGGGTTCTCCTTTATGTTGGCTACCAGTCTTTTCTCATAATCGCTCTTTGCTTCTCTACTTTTTACACTCTCCTCTCAACCTTCTATATTCCTCTTGGTTCTCAACTTAGAATCATAGAATCCTAGAATGCAGAAAGAGGCTATTTGGCCCATCGAATCTGCACTGCCCTACCCTCATATATCTACATATTTATCTACTAATCCTTCTAATCTATGCATCTCAGGACACTAATGGACAATTTTAGTCTGTCCAATTAACCTAATCTGACATCTTTAGACTGTGGGAGGAAACTGGAGAACCCAGAAGAAACCGACATGGACATGAGGAGAATGTACAAACTCCACACAGACAGTGACCCAAGCCAGGTGCCTGGAGCTGTGAAGCAGCAGTGCTAACCATGCTGCCCATTATAACATGACACCCATCATCTGTACATTTTTTCCCTTATGTTAATTCCTATCTACTGTTTCATCCAGGGACTTCTGGGGTCTGTTTGTTGTGTAGTTATATTTGCTATCTTCCAATCTAATGGCACTTTCCATGAATCTGGGAATTTTGGAAAATTAAGATCAATGCATCAACTATCTCCTTAGCTATTTCTGTCAAGACCTTGAGGTGAAGTCCATCTGGATATTGATTTATCAGCTCACAGACTCAACAGTTTGCTCAACATCACTTCCCTGATAATTGGAATTTTCCTGAGTTTCCTCATACCTTTCATTTCCTGATTTATATCTATTTCTGGAATGTTAGTGAAGACTGATGCAAAATACATATTTAATTCTTCCACATAGCCTTACTTTCCAGTCTTCTGACCTGCCAACCATCTTTGTGCAATTATCCATTCATTTAAGTTTAGTATGAACTTTACTTTTTGATTTTACCATGGCAGGTTCTCCCCTTGTAATTTTTCTTTCTTGTTGCAATTCAGTGCATTCTGAGATGTCTCTAACTGTTTGCTACTACATTTCTGTTGACTTTGTTAGGACCACAGTTGATGTTATTGGTGAGCAAGCCAGATCCCAGACTGAAGTCTGTCTCACTGACCATAAACCTTGTTTTATTTGTGAGAACAAGGAGGAAGTGCTACTGAACTCAAAAGCATAAAACTTATTGATATCTTTAGAATTTTAAACCCTATAAGATTTGTTAAAAGGAAAAAAGAAACACAAGTTTTATGTTGCACAGTTAAAAGTCTTTTTGATTTGATTTATTATTTGTCATATGTATTGGGATACAGTGAAAAGTATTGTTTCTAGCGTGCTATAAGACAGCATACCGCATATAGGGCAGGAAACGAAAGTGTAGAATGTAGTGTTAAAGTCATAGCTTGAGTGTAAAGAATTCGAGCATTATTAGAGTTGAAAAGAGTTAGAATGAAGTTTTAGAAGCACGGAATGAAAGTAAAAGGTAGAATTAGAAGGTATGCTGGGCACAGCTTGAAAGAAGTCTCCTTGCTCCGGTGCCATCTTGGGGAAAAAAAAACAGAACAATCCCCTAAAAACATGCTATGCAATTAAACTATGTTTTTGGCAACAACCCCCTTAAAAGATACTTAACCATAAAAATTTAAACGTTATCCAAACCAACGAATTGTTGACACTTTAATAAAGATAAACATCATGACTTCTCAAACTCTTCCACTCTGATGCAGAATTCCAAAAGGAGGTTCAGAAACAAATTTTTTCCTCAAACACTCTCCTGACTTAGGTGTCTGCTTCCAGTTCAAAACTTTCACAGCTTCTCAACATCCTACACAAAGGAGCTGCTCTTCAGGGCTTATTCTCATAGCAATGCAACTAAGGTAGACATCCCTTTCCCTAATCTTTTTCTCATTTTGCCTCTGGCTGCATTGTCCTTAAACATCTCTTTGAACTTAGCTTCTCCAAATAGAAAAATCTTCCATGCTTTTTATTTTGCTTCTATTTTTGGGTCAATAAAATTCAATATACTTTCCTCTGTTACTTGAAACTCCTGTATGATGCAATTGTTACCTATGAACTCCTTTTTGAAATTCAACAGCTGAAAAACCAATTTGTCCATTTTGCAAATCTCATATCCAATCCATTTGTTTGTAACTAAAACCTAATAGCTGGGATTTTATGGCCTCATTCGAATGAGACTGGAAATTCTTGCCTGGGTCGATGGATATTTCCATTGTCCACTCCTCGTCTGCTCCAATTCTGTGGTAGAATAGGGATGCTAGAATTTCAGTGATCAAATCTCTAGTAACTTTCCCCCTGTTTAATTAATCCTAGATACATGTACACTTTTTAAAAAACTGCACAGAAAACATAATCACAAAAACATAGAAATATGCTTTTCTCATACAACCTATTCCTTAACCTGACCTGCCAGTTCAATTTATCTAGCTGTGCTTTCAAGTACTCATAATTGTGATTGGCTCTTAACTGCCCTCCAAGGACAATCAGGAATAGGCAATAAATGCTGGCCAGCCAGCGATGCCATATCCCATGTAGAAAAAAAAGCTTTTAATTCTAAAATACATATTTAAGACCTTCTCTTCATCATATTATGATGAAGCAGATTTACAAGGATGCTGCCTGGATTGGGAGGCAGACCTTATGAAGATAGGTTGAGGGAGCTGGGACTCTTCTTACTGGAGAGACGTAGGTTGAGAGGCGACCTGATACAGGTTTATAAAATGTTGAGAGGACACTAAAGTCGGTGGAGTGGTAGATAGTGAAGAGGGGTGTTATAGTTTGCAGAGGGACTTGGACAAGTTGCAGAGCTGGGCCGAGAGGTGGCAAATGGAGTTTAATGTGGAAAAGTGTGAGGTAATGCACTATGGCAGAAATAATAAATGTGTAGAGTATAGGGCAAATGGTAGGATTCTTAGTAGTCTAGATGAACAGAGGGATCTTGGTGTGTATGTGCATAGATCCCTGAAAGTAGGCAGTCAGGTCGAGAAGGTTGTTAGGAAGGCATATGGAGTCTTGGCTTTTATTGGTAGAGGGATTGAATTTCGGAGCCGCAACGTCATGTTGCAACTGTACAAAACTCTAGTGCGGCCGCACTTGGAGTATTGTGTGCAGTTCTGGTCCCCACATTATAAGAAAGATGTGGAGGCATTGGAGAGGGTACAGAGGAGGTTTACCAGGATGTTGCCTGGTATGGAGGGCAGGTCTTATGAGGAGAGGCTGAGGGATTTGAGGTTGTTTTCCTTAGAAAGGAGGAGGCTAAGAGGGGACCTGATCGAAACATATAAGATGATTAGAGGTTTAGATAGGGTGGACAGTGATAGCCTTTTTCCTAGGGTGGAAAAAGCTAGTACGAGGGGACACAGCTTTAAATTAAGGGGTGATAATTATAGGACGGATATCAGAGGCAGGTTCTTTACCCAAAGGGTGGTTCGGGAGTGGAATGCCCTGCCTGCAGCAGTTGTAGATGCGCCAAGTTTGGTGGCGTTTAAGAGGTTAGTTGATAAGTATATGGAAGAGAAGGGAATGGTTTAGTTTGGAGGGGCATTGCTTTTTATATTGGTCGGCACAACATCGAAGGCCGAAGGGCCTGTTCTGTGCTGTAATGTTCTATGTTCTATGAATAGATAAGGGTGGACTCTCAGAGACTATTTCCCCGAGCTGAAATGGTCACTACGAGAGGACACAGATTTAAGGTGCAGGGAAGCAAATACAAAGGAGATGTCAGGGGTAGGTTTTTCACTCAGAGGGTGGTGAGTGAATGGAACCGACTGCCGTCGGAGGTTGTTGAGGCAAACTCACTGGGGTCTTTTAAAAGACTTCTGGATGAGTATATGGAAAAGAATAGGATGGGGGTTATAGATAGGTCTGTGGATTGGTAGATGTGATCGGCGCAACTCATGGGTTGAAGGGCCTGTTTGTGCTGTATTGTTCTATGTTCTATATAATGATCACTGCTGTACAGGGGTACCTTCACTATGAGGTAATTAGTCCCATTTCATTGACAGTGCCAGGCCTAGTATAGCCTGCTCTCTGGTTGGTGCCAGAACATGCTATTCTAAGAAACTATCCTGAAAACATTCTATGACTTCCTCATCTAGGCTATCTTTGCCCATCTGATTTTCCCAAACTCCAAGCAGATTAAAATCCCCAATTTTATATCGTCATAGAGAAAAAAGCTTTTTGTCCATTGAGTCTGTGCTGGTAAAGACAATCATCCAACTATTCAAACCCCATTTAAGAACATAAGAAATAGGAGCAGGAGTAGGCTATGAAGCCCTTCGAGCCTGTCCCGCCATTCAATAAGATCATGGCTGATCTGAAGTGGTTTGGTTCCACTTTCCCGCTTTCTCCCCAAAACTCTTAATTCCCTTGTCTATCAGAAATCTATCTACCTGTGACTTAAATATATTCAGCGAGGTAGCCTCCATCACTTCAACAGGCAGAGAATTTGAGAGATTCACCACCCTTTGAGTGAAGAAGTTCCTCCTCAACTTCGATCTAAATTGTACCACCCTCCACCCCTTATTTTGAGGCTGTGCCCTCTAGTTCTGCTTTATTTTCCATTTACTTAATTTTCCATTACTTAGCTCATAGCCTTGTGTGCTTTGATATTGCAAGTGCGCATCAAAATACTCCTTAAACGTTATAGAACATAGAACATAGAACAATACAGCACAGAACAGGCCCTTCGGCCTTCGATGTTGTGCCGACCAAAATAAAAAGCAATGCCCCTCCTAACTAAACCATTCCCTTCTCATCCATATACTTATCAACTAACCTCTTAAACGCCACCAAACTTGGCGCATCTACAACAGCTGCAGGCAGGGCATTCCACTCCCTAATCACTCTTTGAGTAAAGAACCTACCTCTGATATCCGTCCTATAACTCATACCCCTTAATTTAAAGTTGTGTCCCCTCGTGCTAGCTTTCTCCATCCTAGGAAAAAGGCTATCACTGTCCACCCTATCTAAACCTCTAATCATCTTATATGCTTCAATAAGATCCCCTCTTAGCCGCCTCCTTTCTAACGAAAACAACCTCAAATCCTTCAACCTCTCTTCATAGGACCTGCCCTCCATACCAGGCAACATCCTGTAAACCTCCTCTGTACCCTCTCCAATGCCTCCACATCTTTCTTATAATGTGGCGACCAGAACTGCACACAATACTCCAAGTGCGGCCGCACTAGAGTTTTGTACAGTTGCAACATGATGCTGCGGCTCCTAAATTCAATTCCCCTACCAATAAAAGCTAAGACTCCATAAGCCTTCTTAACAACTTTATCCACTTGACTGCCTACTTTCAGGGATCTATTGACACATACACCAAGATCCTTCTGTTCCTCAACACTATTAAGAGCCCTACCATTAGCCCTATACTCTACACATTTATTGTTCCTGCCAAAGTGCATTACCTCACACTTTTCCACATTAAACTCCATTTGACACCTCTCGGCCCAGCTCTGCAACTTGTCCAAGTCACTCTGTAAACTAAAACACCCCTCTTCACTATCTACCACACCACCAACTTTAGTATCATCTGCAAATTTACTGATCCATCCCTCAATACCCTCATCCAGATCATTTATAAAAATTACAAACAGCAGGGGCCCCAAAACAGACCCCTGAGGCACACCACTTGTCACCGAACTCCACGATGAATATCTCCATCAACCACCACCCTCTGTCTTCTATCTGCCAGCCAATTCCTAATCCAATTAGCTAAATCACCCTCTATTCCACACATCTGCATTTTCTGTAGAAGTCTTCCATGGGCCACCTTATCAAACGCCTTACTAAAGTCCATATATACCACATCAACCGCCTTACCCCCATCCACCTCTTTGGTCACTTTTTCAAAAAACTCAATGAGGTTAGTAAGGCACGACCTACCCTTCACAAAACCATGCTGACTATCCCCAATCAATTCATTTCTCTCTAAATAACTATAAATCCTATCCCTAATAATTCTCTCCAATACCTTGCCCACCACAGAAGTAAGACTCACTGGCCTATAATTCCCCAGGAAGGTCGCTCTTCCCCTTCTTAAACAATGGGACCACATTCGCTATCCTCCAGTCCTCCGGAACCACACCCGTAACCAACGAGGACCTGAAGATCAGAGCCAGAGGCTCTGCAATCTCCTCTCTTGCCTCCCAGAGAAATGAGGGTCTCTGTCTCTGCCACCCTTTTACGCAATGAGTTCAGACTCCCATCACCCTTTGGGCAGAAAAGATGTTCCTCTCATCCCCTGAAAACCGCCTGTCCTTGCCTTAAATTTCTGCCCAATGGTCATTGATCACTGCACGAAGGGCAAAATTTTCTTCCTGTCTATCTGTGCCCTTTGTCATTTTATACATCTCAATCATATCTCCCCTCAGTCTCCTCTGCTCCAAAGAAAATAACCCCGCTAGGATAAGGAGTTTTAGTTCAGTTGGGCAGCATAGTCGGTGCAGACTTGCAGGGTCAAAGGACCTTTTCATGTGCTGTAATTTTCTTTGTTCTTAACCAATCTCTGTTCATAATTAAAACTTTCCAGCCTGGCAACATCCTGGTAAATCTCTGCACCCTTTCCAGCATTATCACAATCTTCCTATATTGTGGATTCCAGAACTGCACACAGTATTCCAGCTGTGGCCGAACCAACATTTTGAATATTTGCACTTAACCACCCTTTAGAACATAGAACATTACAGCGCAGAACAGGCCCTTCGGCCCTTGATGTTGCGCCGACCAATTAAGAAAATGCAATGACCCTCTAACCTAAACCATTCCCTTTCCATCCATAAACTTATCTACTAACCTCTTAAACGCCACCAAATTTGGTGCAACCTGTGGGCCTGTTTACGCTGTAGTGTTCTATGTTCTATTCTTAAATTTTATGCCTTGGCTAATAAAGGCAAATATATCATATCCCATTGTAACATTTTACCCACTTGTCCTGCAACCTTAAGGGACTGGTGTATATGCACACCAAGGCCCCTCTGATCCTCGGTGGTTCCGAGGGTCCTTTCATTCATCGTGTATTCCCTTGTCTTGCTTGACCTACCCAAAGTACATCATCTCACACTTATTCAGATTGAAATACGTTCGCCACTAATTAACCCATCTATATTGTCCTTTAATCGTACGCTATCCTCCTGTTTACCACCATACTAATTTTCCAATCATCCTTGAATTTACTGACCAGCCCGCTACATTCAAATCTAATTCATTTGTATAAACCATAGACAACAAGGTCCCAACACTGGTCCCTGCGAGACTCCAATCGATAGTCTTCCAGTCTGAAAAACATCCAGTGAGCATTACCCTCTGCTTCCTGCTACTCGGCCAATTCTGAATCCAATTTGACAACTTTCCTTGGATCTCATGGACTCTTACCTTTGCCATCAATCTCCCATCTGGGACTTTGTCAAAAGTCTTGCTGAAGTTCAAGAACACTGTCAAATGCACGCCGTCATCTACGTATCCGTTCACTTTTCTGAAAATTTCAATCGAATTGATTGGATATGACCTCCCCTAAAACTATGCTGACTGTTCTTGATTAATCTCTGCCTCTTTAATTGTAGACTAACTCTGTTTTTCAGAATAGCATCCAATAGTTTCCCCATCATTGAAGTTAGACTGACTAGCCTGTAGTTTTCTGGTTTATCCTTTCCTATCTTTTTGAACAATTGTATCACTATTATTGCCATATTTTTCTGACATACTCCCATTATTTCTTCCTTTGTACTCCATCCTATTAAAACAATTCCTATTAGAAACAAGAAAGGAGAGGTCACACTGTTGGGAGTTTTTTTATAGGCCTCCAAAAAGTTCCAGAGAAGTAGAGGAAGGGATTGCAAAGTTGATCCTGGATAGGTGTGAAAGTAACAGGGTAGTTGTAATGGGGGACTTTAACTTTTCTAATATCGATTGGAAAAGCTATAGATCAAGTACGTTAGAGGGGTCAGTTTTTGTTCAATGTGTGCAGGAAGGTTTCATGACTCAGTATGTAGATAAGGCAACAAGAGGTGAGGCTATATTGGATTTGGTACAGGGTAATGAACCAGATCAGATGTTAGACTTGGAGGTGGGTGAGCACTTTGGTGATAGTGACCACAATTCGGTTACGTTTACCTTAGTGATGGAAAGGGATGGGCACATACCGAATAACAGTAGTTATAGCTGGGGGAAAGGTAAGTATGAGGCTATTAGGAGAGATTTAGGATGCATAGGGTGGAGCAGGATATTGCAGGGGCTGGGGACATCTGAAATGTGGAGCATATTTAAGGAACAGCTTCTGCATGTCCTTAATGAATATGTACCTGCCAGGCAGGGAGGAAGTGGTCGCGTGAGGGAACCATGGTGTACTAGGGAAGTTGAATCTCTGGTGAAGAGGAAGAAGGAGGCTTATATAATGATGAGACGTGAAGGCTCAGTTAGGGTAATGGAGAGCTATAAATCAGCCAGGAAGGAGCTAAAGAGGGAGTTGAGAAGAGCTAGAAGAGGACACGAGAAGACTTTGGCGGATAGGATTAAGGAGAATCCTAAAGCTTTGTACAGGTATATAAATAATAAAAGATTGGTTAGGGCAAGATTAGGGCCAGTCAGAGATAGCAGTGGGAAGTTGTGCGTGGAGCCTGAGGAGATAGAAGAGACACTGAATGAGTATTTTTCGTCAGTATTCATGCAGGAGAAAGACAATGTTGTCGGGGAGAATACTGCGATACTAGGTTGTAGACTGGGTAGGATTGAGGTTCATAAGGAGGAGGTGTTAGTGAATCTTGAGGGTATAAAAATTGATAAGTCCACTGGGCCAGATGGGATTTACTCCAGGATTGTCTGGGAGGCTAGAGAGGAGATTGCAGAGCCTTTGGCTTTGATCTTCATGTCGTCATTAGCTACAGGTATAGTGCCGGAAGACTGGAGGATGGCAAATGTTGTCCCTTTGTTCAAAAAGGGGAGTAGGGACCATCCTGGAAATTATAGACCGGTGAGCCTGACTTCTGTTGTGGCAAGGTCTTGGAAAGAATTATAAGGGATAGGATTTATAAGCATCTAGAGAGGAATAAATTGATTAGGGATAGTCAGCACGGTTTTGTGAAGGGTAGGTCGTGCCTCACATACCTTATTGAGTTTTTTGAGGACGTGACCAAAGAGGTAGATAAGGGTAAGGCAGTTGATGTAGTGTATATGGATTTTAGCAAAGCGTTTGATTAGGTTCCCCATGGTAGGCTACTGCAGAAAGTGCAGATGCATGGGATTGAAGGTGATTTAGCAGTTTGGATTAGGAATTGGCTAGCTGATAGAAAACAGAGGGTGGTGGTTGATGGGGAATATTCAACCTGGAGTGCAGTTACAAGTGGTGTACCTCAAGGATCTGTTTTAGGGCCACTGCTGTTTGTCATTTTTATAAATGACCTAGATGAGGTGTAGAGGGTTGGATTAGTAAATTTGCTGACGATACCAAAGTGGGGGGAGTTGTAGACAGCCAGGATGGATGTTACAGTTTGCAGAGGGACATAGATAGGTTGCAGAGCTGGGCCGTGAGGTGGCAAATGGAATTCAATACGGATAAGTGTGAGGTGATTCACTTTGGTAGGAATAACAGGCATATGAAATATTGGGCTAATGGAAGGACCCTTAATAGTGTTGTCGAGCAGAGGGATCTTGGGGTACAAGTACATAGCTCTTTGAAAGTTGGCACCCAGGTTGATAAAGTTGTTAAAAAGGCATATGGTGTGTTAGCTTTTATTGGTAGAGGATTTAGGTAGAGAATTTAGGAGCCGTGAGGTTATGTTACAACTGTACAAAACTCTGGTGCGGCTGCACTTGGAGTATTGCGTACAGTTCTGGTCGCCGCATTATAAGAAAGATGTGGAAGCATTGGAAAAGGTGCAGAGGAGGTTTACCAGGATGTTGCCTGGTATGGTGGGAAGGCCTTATGAGGAAAGGCTGAGGGACCTGAGGTTATTTTCATTAGAGAGAAGTAGGTTACGCGGTGACCTAATTGAGGCGTATAAGATGATCAAGGGACTGGATAGGGTGGATAGTGGGAGCCTTTTTCCTCGGATGGTGATGACCAACACGAGGGGACATAACTTTAAATTAAGAGGTGGTAGTTATAGGACGGATGTCAGAGGCAGGTTCTTTACACAGAGGGTGGTGAGGGCGTGGAATGCCCTGCCTGCAGCGGTTGTGGACTCGCCTACTTTGGGGGCATTCAAATGGCCGGTGGATAGGCATATGGATGATATTGGAATAGTTTAGGTTAGAGGGTCCACTGGCCGGCGCAACATCGAGGGCCGAAGGGCCTGTACTGCGCTGTAATGTTCTATGTTCTATTGCTTGGTTATTGTTAGGGAGCCTGTACACCATTCTCAAAATGAGTTCTTGCCTTTATCTTTCTCATCTCCATTCAAACTGTTTCTACATCCTGGTTTCCTGAACTTGGGGCAACCTCTCTCATGTGCTGATACCATCATTAATTATCAGAATTACCCATTATCCTTTTCCTAGTTTCCTGTCCTTCCTAAATGTCAAGTATCCTTCAATATTCGGGTCCCAATCTATGTTTTCCTATAACCATGTCTCTGAAATGGCTATTAGATTGTGCTCATTTATTTCCATTTGTGTAATTAGTTCATCTCTTTTGTTTTGAATGTTACATTATTGCTTTTTCTTTTCCTTATTATTTATGTAATTTCTTTCCTTATCTGTTGATTTACTCTAAGATAATCTTCAACATGAGAGAATCTAAACATCGACTTTTGATATTCAATGGCATTATCGTCCTAAATCCCCAGTATCAGTATTAGGGGGGTTGCCATTGACCATAAATTAAATTGGATTTGTCTTATAAATACGGTGGCAGTTCAGAGGCTAGGAATCTTGCAGTGAGTAACTTGCTTCCTAACTCCTAAAACCTGTCCACCATCTACAAGGCAGAGCACTCCACACCCCAGCATACTCTCTTCTACCTTTTTCCGTCAGGAAAAAGATACTAAAGTCTGAGGTATATACCAACCAACTCAAGCATAGCTTCTTCCCTGCTGCCATCAGACTTTTGAGTGGACTACTTCGCACTAAGTTTATCTTTCTCTACATAGAACACTACAGCACAAACAGGCCCTTTGGCCCACAAGTTGTACCGATCACGTTCATACCTACCTAGCCATAGACCTATCTATAACCACCAATCCCATTAGATCCCATATACTCATCCAGAAGTCTTTTAAAAGACCCCAGCGAGTTGCCTCTACCACCACCAACGGCAGCCGATTCCATTCACTCACCACACTCTGAGTGAAAAACTTACCCCTAACATCTCCTCTGTACTTGCTTTCATGCACCTTAAATCTGTGTCCTCTCGTAGCAACCATTTCAGCCTGGGGAAATAGCCTCTGAGAATCCACCCTATCTATTCCTCTCAACATTTTATAAACCTCTATCAGGTTGCCTCTCAACCTTTGTCTCTCCAGGGAGCAGAGTCCCAGCTCCCTCAACCTATCTTCATAAGGCATGCCTCCCAATCCAGGCAACATCCTTGTAAATTTCCTCTGCACCCTCTCAATAGCTTCCACATCCTTCCTATAGTGAGGCAACCAGAACTGCGCACAGTACTCCAAGTGGGGTCTTACTCCAAGTAAGAGTCTTATAAAGTTGCAGCATTACCTCCCGACTCCTAAACTCAATCCCTCGATTAATGAAAGCCAGTACACCATACGCCTTCTTGACCACATCCTCCATCTGCGAGGACAATTTAAGAGTCCTATGGATCCGGACCCCAAGATCCTTCTGTTCTTCAACACAGCTAAGACTCCTACCCTTTATATTGTACTCCTTCATCCCATTGGTCCTGCCAAAATGGACCACTACACATTTATCCGCGTTGAAGTCCATCTGCCACTTCTCCGCCCAGTCTTGTATCCTATCAATAGAACATAGAACATTACAGCACAGAACAGGCCCTTCGGCCTTCGATGTTGCGCCGACCATATAAAAAGCAATGCCCCTCCAAACTAAACCATTCCCTTCTCTTCCATATACTTATCAACTAACCTCTTAAACGCCACCAAACTTGGCGCATCTACAACTGCTGCAGGCAGGGCATTCCACTCCCGAACACCCTTTGGGTAAAGAACCTACCTCTGATATCCGTCCTATAACTATCACCCCTTAATTTAAAGCTGTGTCCCCTCGTGCTAGCTTTCTCCATCCTAGGAAAAAGGCTATCACTGTCCACCCTAGCTAAACCTCTAATCATCTTATATGTTTCAATAAGGTCTCCTCTTAGCCGCCTCCTTTCTAACGAAAACAACCTCAAATCCCTCAGCCTCTCTTCGTAAGACCTGCCTTCCATATCAGGCAACATCCTGGTAAACCTCCTCTGTACCTTCTCCAATGCCTCCACATCTTTCTTATAATGCGGGGACCAGAACTGTACACAATACTCCAAATGCGGCCGCACTAGAGTTTTGTACAGTTGCAACATGACGTTGCGGCTCCGAAATTCAACCCCTCTACCAATAAAAGCCAAGACTCCATATGCCTTCCTAACAACCTTCTCGACCTGACTGCCTACTTTCAGGGATCTATGCACATACACACCAAGATCCCTCTGTTCACCTAGACTGCTAAGAATCCTACCATTTGCCCTATACTCTACACATTTATTATTTCTGCCATAGTGCATTACCTCACACTTTTCCACATTAAACTCCATTTGCCACCTCTTGGCCCAGCTCTGTAACTTGTCCAAGTCTCTCTGCAAACTATAACACCCCTCTTCACTATCTACCACTCCACCGACTTAGTGTCATCTGCAAATTTACTAATCCATCCTTCAATACCCTCATCCAGATCATTTATAAAAATTACAAACAGCAGGGGCCCCAAAACAGACCCCTGAGGTACACCACTTGTCACCACTTGTACACCAATGTCCCACTGCAACTTCTGACATCCGTCCAGACTATCCACAAAACCACCGACCTTCGTATCATCGGCAAACTTACTAATGGCAAACCGATCCCTCCACTTCCTCATCCAGGTCATTTATGAAAATGACAAACAGCAAGGGTCGCAGAACAGATCCCTGGGGCATTCCACTGGTGACCGACCTCCATGCAGAAAAAGACCTTCTGCAGGCAAGGCAGTTCTGGATCCAAAAGGCCAAAGCCCCTTGGATCCCATGCCCTCTCACCTTCTCAAGAAGTCTTGCGTGGGGGACCTTATCAAATGCCTTGCTGAAGTCCATGTACATCACGTCCACAGCTCTTCCTTCGTCAACGTGTTCAGTCACATTTTCGAAGAACTCAACTAGGCTCGTGAGGCATGACCTGCCCTTGATAAAACCATGCTGACTATTTCTGATCATTCTAAACTTCTCCAAATGTTCATGTATCTTATCCCTCAGAAGCTTCTTCATCAGCTTATCAACCACTGAGGTCAGACTCACTGGTCGGTAATTTCCCAGACTATCCCTGTTCCCTTTCTTGAAAATAGCAACCACATCCGCAGTCCTCCAATCTTCCGGAACCTCTCCTGTCTCTATCGACAACGCAAAGATCATCGCCAGGGGCTCTGCAATCACTTCCCTCACCTCCCACAATAACCTGGGGTATATCCCATCTGGTCCCAGCGACTTGTCTATCTTGATGGAATGTAAAAGTTCTAACACATCCTCTTTCTTAACATCCACATACTCAATCTTTTCAGTCTACCGCAAACCTGTAGTACAACCTCCCATATCACTTTCCACCGTGAATACCGAGGCAAAGTACTCATTAAGCACCCCTGCCATTTCTTTCAGATTCACACAGACTTTTCCCCCTTCACCTTTTATAGGTCCTATCCCTTCTCTTCTCATCCTTTTACTTTTCACATATTTGTAGAAGGCTTTGGGATTCTCCTTAATCTTACCTGCCAAGGCCTTCTCATGACCCCTTCTGGCTCTCCTAATTTCTTTTTTAAGTTCCCTTCTACACACCTTATACTCCTCTAGATCCCTAACATCCCCTAGCTCTCTGAACCTTTTATACACCTTTCTTTTCTTCCTAACTAGGTTCACCACAACCTTCGTGCACCACGGTTCCCGCGTCCTACCAAAACCTCCTTGTCTCCTTGGAACATTGTCTTGCAGAGCCCCAGACAAACATTCCTTGAATATCCGCCACTTTCCTTCTGTACTTTTCCCCAAGAACGCCTCCTTCCAGTTTATTCGTCCAATTATCTGCCTAATGTTTTCATATTTCCCCTTACTCCAGACAAACACCTTCCTAGCCTGCCTGATCCTATCTCTTTCCATCGCTATCGTGAAAGAGATAGAATTATGATCTCCATTCCCAAGATGCTCACCTACCATGAGATCCGACACCTGCCCTGGCTCATTAGCAAGCACCAGGTCAAGTACAGCCTCTCCTCTTGTAGGCTTTTCCATGTACTGTGTCAGGAAACCCTCCTGAACACAACCTAACAAACTGCTCTCCATCTAAACCCCTTACCCTTGGGATATTCCAGTCAATGTTTGGGAAATTGAAGTCTCCCATCACGACAATTCTGTTATTTCTACATCTGTCTAGGATCTGTTTCCCTATCTGCACCTCAAGTTCCCTGTCACTATTGGGTGGCCTATAAATACACCCAGCAAAGTTATCGACCCTTTGCTGTTCCTAACTTCCACCCACAGAGACTCCGTAGACATTCCCTCCACGTCATCCACCTTCTCTGCAGCCGTGACACTGTCCCTGATCAACAGTGCCATTCCACCCGCTCTTTTGCCCCCAACCCTGTCCTTCCTGAAGCATCTGAATCCTGGCACGTGAAGTACCCAGTCCTGTCCCTGAGACATCCAAGTCTCTGTATTGGCCACCACATCACATTCCCAAGCAGCAATCCACGCCCTAAGCTCATCTGCCTTATTTACTACACTCTTGGTGTTAAAATAGACACACCTCAGCCCCTCAGTCTGGACATTTCCCTTCTCCACCACCTGTCTAACCTCCCTCTCATACTGTCTACAGTCTTTCCTTACCTGGGAACTAACCTCCTTGCTCTCAGTCTCCTCATCACTATTCCCTCCCCCCAACGTTTCTAGTTTAAAGTTCCCCCAGTAGCCCTAGCCAGTCTTCCCGTTGAGATATTAGTCCCTCTGGGATTCAAGTGCCACCCGTCTTTACTGTACAGGTCACACCTGCCCCTAAAGAGATCCCAATGATCCAGGAACCTGAATCCCTGCCCCAGTCCCTCAGCCTTGCATGCACCCTCCACCTCATTCCATTCCTGCTCTCATTTTCCCAGGCGCAGGCAGCAATCCTGAGATTACTAAATTTGCGGATGTTACCAAAGTCGGAGGAGTGGTAGATAGTGAAGAGGGATGTTATAGTTTGCAGAGAGACTTGGACAAGTTGCAGAGCTGGGCCGAGAGGTGGCAAATGGAGTTTAATGTGGAAAGTGTGAGGTAATGCACTTTGGCAGGAATAATAAATGTGTAGAGTATAGGGCTAATGGTAGGATTCTTAATAGTGTTGATGAACAGAGGATCTTGGTGTATTTGTGCATAGATCCCTGAAAGTAGGCAGTCAAGTCGAGAAGGTTGTTAAGAAGGCAGATGGAGTCTTAGCTTTTATTGGTAGGGGGATTGAATTTCGGAGCCGCAACGTCATGTTGCAACTGTACAAAACTCTAGTGCGGGCCGCACTTGGAGTATTGTGTGCAGTTCTGGTCCCCACATTATAAGAAAGATGTGGAGGCATTGGAGAGGGTACAGAGGAGGTTTACCAGGATGTTGCCTGGTATGGAGGGCAGGTCTTATGAGGAGAGGCTGAGGATTTGAGGTTGTTTTCGTTAGAAAGGAGGAGGCTAAGAGGGGACCTGATCGAAACATATAAGATGATTAGAGGTTTAGATAGGGTGGACAGGGATAGCCTTTTTCCTAGGATGGAGAAAGCTAGCACGAGGGGACATAGCTTTAAATTAAGGGGTGGTAGTTATAGGACGGATGTCAGAGGTAGGTTCTTTACCCAGAGGGTAGTAAGGGTATGGAATGCCCTGCCTGCGTCAGTTGTAGATGTGCCAAGTTTGGTGGCATTTAAGAGGTTAGTAGATAAGTTTATGGATGAAAAGGGAATGGTTTAGTTTAGAGGGTCATTGCTTTTTCTTAATTGGTCGGTGCAACATCGAAGGCCGAAGGGCCTGTTCTACGCTGTAATGTTCTATGTTCTACTACCTTTGCTTTCCTCTTTCTCAGCTGCCTACCCACTTCCTATAATCCCTTTTAATGACCACTTCCCTCTTCCTGCCTATATCTGCAGTACCTATATGAACTACAACCTCCGGTTCCTCACCCTCTCCTTTCAGGATGTCTGGGACGTGTCTAGAGGTATCCCGGATCCCAGCTCCAGGGAGACAAACCACCATCCGCGATTCTCGTCTGCATCCACAAAAACGCCTGTTTGACCCCCTCACTATGGAGTCCTCTATTCGTACTGCGATGCTGCTCTCTTTTAGTTTTTTGATGTACTGGCTCAGCTCCAGAGAGCTGGCCACCGCTGCCTCTCTCGGATGAGTTGTCCCTCCCAGTACTACTTAGACAGGAGTACTTATTATGAAGGGGGACATCCACTGGCGTGCTCTCCATCACCTGCGGTTTCCCCTTCCTAACAGTTACCCACGCGCCTTCTTCCCGTTGTCCTGATGTGACCACCTGCTGATAGCTCCTATCAATTATCTCCTCATTCTCTCTAATGAGACGAAGGTCCTCAAGCTGCATTTCCAGTTCCTTAACCTTCTCCCGTAGGGACTACAGCTCCACACACCGAGCACAGGTATGGATGTCTGGGAGACCAGGAGCCTGCAAGACCTCCCACATATTGCATTGGCAACAACATACCGGCCTCACACCCATTACTTGCCCGTTTTTAGAAACACAGAGGAAAAAAGTAATAAAACTTATAACTTACCCTGCCTCACCCTTTTTGCTTAGGCCCTGTGAGCCAAAGCCCTTACAGCACACACAAAAACAAAAACAAACTTACCTGCTCTCACACTCTCTCTCTCTTTTTCAGGTTAGAGGAGGGGGGAGGGTGGGATACTCTACCTGCGTAGAGTATCGGGATTTCTCACCACTCCAATTTATAGTATGGTTAAAAAAAAAAAGCTCTACTTAAGTGTCTTTGCAACACCTTCCGGCTTCCGGTATAAAATTAAAAATAAAACTAGTAAAGTTAGTTTTAAAAATCACTCTACTCACTCAAAAGCTCTCCTCTCACAAATCACTACCTCTTTTCAGTGCTCCCAAGGAACAATGAGATCGAATCCGCATAGCTACATCCTAGCTATGACTGTAATGCGTTCTGCATTCTTTGTCTCTATGAATGGTATGCTTTATAATACTTTAAATACTTTATAATACTTTTAATACTTTAAACAATACTTTTTGACAATAATAAATCAAATCAAATCAAATGGAATATTCTCCACTTATCTGGATGAGTGCAGCTCCAACAACGAGAAGCTTGAAACGCAGAAGGACCTGGGGGTGCAGGTGCACAAGTCTCTGAAGGTGGCAGAGCAAGTGGAAAAGATTGTGAAGAAAGCATA
This sequence comes from Sphyrna mokarran, assembly GCA_024679065.1. Classification (NCBI taxonomy): domain Eukaryota; kingdom Metazoa; phylum Chordata; class Chondrichthyes; order Carcharhiniformes; family Carcharhinidae; genus Sphyrna; species Sphyrna mokarran. Next base: position 94,692,887 of record JAGIQG010000011.1, read on the forward strand.
TAGTATGCTAGCCTTTCTAGGAAGGGGTATAGAGTACAAGAACTGGCCTTTAATGTTGCAGTTGTATAAAATATTGGTTAGATCTCATTTAGAATACTGCATCCAGTTCTGGTCGCCTTACTACCGGAAGGACGTGGAGACTCTGGAGAGAGTGCAGAGGAGGTTTACCAGGATGCTGCTTGGTATGGAAGGTCTGAGTTAGGAGGAGAGGTTAGGCAAATTGGAGCTGTTTTCCTTAGAAAGAGTAGACTTAGAGGAGATCTAATAGAGGTGTACAAGTTTATGAGGGGTATAGATAGAGTAAACAGGGTTAAGCTTTTTCCTAGGATGGACTCAAATAGCATGAGGGGTCACGGGCTTAGGGTGAGGGGGGTAAGGTATAATTTGGATGCTAGAGGGAGTTTTTTTCACACAGAGGGTGGTGGGGCTATGGAACGCGCTGCCAAGTAAAGTGGTGGAAGCAGGCACTCTGGAGTTATTTAAGAAATACTTAGATGGGCACATGAACAGAATGGGAATGGAGGGATATAGAAAACTGATTTAAAATAAGGATCATGAGCCTTGGGAGTCCCTGGGAAGTGTGTAAATAGATGATGATATTGATGTACTTGTTTTTATCCTACAGGTGCTTTGGTCCACCTTGTTGTCTAACGAGGGGCATACACGCGATGGGTCGTGAGAGGGCTGCTCTTGGATTTTTTGAGAGTATCCTACTGCTTCACGTCGTTAGTGTACACTTGACCTGGACCATTTGATGGGCATCATGACAGTTCAGTGACTATCGCTGTGCTGTGCAGATACATGGATTTGGGTCTGTGTCTGTGGGAGTTTGCGCATTCTCCCCACGCTTGTGTGGGTTTTCTCCGGGTGCTCCGGTTTCCTCCACATCCTAAAGATGTGCTCTTAGGCTGATTGGAAGAACAAATTCTCCCTAAATTGTTTCAAATTTGGTTTCAATGCATAGATCTATAAACATAGACAGATATCACAGAAAGAAGTGGGAACATTGGGGTGGCAGCGCAGGCTTGTTGGGCCGAAGGGCCTGTTTTCCATGCTGTTTTGTTTTTTGTTCTTGAGACCCTCCAGAAACAAAGCAGTCCCACTTGACTGGCTTCCTTTCCATAAACATTCACTCGCTCCACTACTGATGAACAGTGACAGTCCTGTGTACCATCTACAAGATGCACTGCAGAACTTACCAAGATTCCTTAGGCAGCACCTTTCAAGACAAGACAAGTGCCATCAGGAAGGACAAAGGCAGTTGACACAAAGAAACACCATCACCACAGGTTATTCACCATCCTAACTTGGAAATACATTGTCGTTTCTTCACCTCCTGTAGCAAAACCCTGGGCCAAAACCCTGGAACCCTCCCTAATAGCACAGTGGGTGCACCTATGTCACAGCGACTGCAACATTTCATGAAGGCAGTTCAGCACCACGTTCTCAAGGATAATTGGGATGGGCAATATATACTGTCTCAGCCAGCAACCCTCACATTCCATAAAATTAATTACAAGAATTTGTATTCCCTGTCCTCTGTCCCTTCCTACCACTGCAGTCTTAACACATCATCTTACCTATCATCCTCAATATGTTTAATTATTCACTTATTTTCCTTTTTTTTTTAAATATATTTTACTACTTGGGGAGGCAGTGGCCTAGTGTTTTTATTGCTAGACTATTAATCCAGAAACTCAACTAATGTTCTGGGGACCCAGGTTCGAATTCCACCACACCAGATGGTGAAATTTGAATTCAATAAAATAAAATTTGGAATTGAGAATCTATTTGTAGTCATGAAACCATTGTTGTTGTCAGAAAAACTCTTCTGGACTAATAATTTCCTTTAGTGGGGGAAATCTGCCATCTTTATCTTGTCTGGCCTACATATGACTCCAGACCACAGCAACATGGTTTACTTGTAACTGCCCTCAGGCAATTAGGAATGGACAATAAATGCTGGCCAGCCAGGATTACCCATAAAGCATGAATGAATACATAAAAAGCTTTGCCACCATTGTATACTATTTTAAACCTTAGGACTGGAACAGACCTCAAGCACTTACCTGCTTTTCATCAAGCACCTTTCCTTGTATTGCCACTTTGCCTTAGTAGGAAAGCTTGAAAGTTTGTTGATCCTAAGAGGAATCCTTTGGCAGTTTTGTACTTCTGACAGTAGATCAGAGGGGAAGAACCATAAAGCGCAAACCAAAACAAATCCTCAATTGTGGATCAGGCAGAAGATACTCATATCAACAGCTGTGATGGAACTGAAGATTTCAGCAATAGGGTGAACCCAATCATGAAGGTTCCCTTGTCACTGGAACTGGACCATATATCTACCGATGAACAGCTCAGAAAAAGGAGGCCTCAAGAGCCAAGCTTAATGAATTTCCAAAAATGTCTGCAAAGTGTTTATTCTAATGGAGTGAAGAATAACTAGAAAGAGCTGAAAATAGCTATTATCTCAAGCTGTGAAGAAACTATCAGCTACAAGACCAAAAAACACCAAGCCTGGTTTGATAAGAACAACCACTTCATCCAAGATCTCAACAAGAAGAAGAAAGCTCTCCATGTCTGGCAAAATGACCACCAGCAAAACAAAGAGAACTCACCAATCGGCAAAGGGGGAGGTACAAAGACGAACGAGGGAAATCAAGAATTCACGGTGGACTGAAAAAGCTAAAAATCTGCAACTCCTCACTGACCACAACAACTGGGGCTTCTTCACTGACACTAAGAAAATGCATGGACCCAACACTCTCAGCTTCAAAGAGCAAAGAACAGTACAACACAGGAAACAGGCCCTTCAGCCCTCCAAGCCTGTTCTGCGCATTGGTGGAACTAGGCCATTCGTTTATATTCCTCCATTCCCAGGCTGCTCATGTGACTATCCAGATAAGTCTTAAATAATGCCAGCGTGTCTGCCTTCATCACCCTACTTGGCAGCGCATTCCAGGCCCCCATCACCCACTGCGTAAAAACATCCCTCTGATATCAGAGTTATACCTCGCCTCTCTCACCTTGAGCCTGTGACCCCTCGTGATCATCACCTTCGACCTGGGAAAAAGCTTCCCACTATTCAACCTATCAATATCCTTCATAATTTTATACCCCTCTGTTAGGTCTCCCCTCATTCTCCGTCTTTCCAGGGAGAACAACGCCAGTCTACCCAATCTCTCCTCATAGCTAAGATCTTCCATACCAGGTAACATCCTGGTAAACCTTCTCTGCACTCTCTCTAAAGCCTCCACAACCTTCTGGTAGTGTGGTGACCAGAACTGGACATAGTATTCCAAATGTGGCTTAACCAGCGTTCTATACAGCTGCAACATCAAACTCCAGTTTTTATACTCTATACCCCTTCCTCTAAAGGCAAGCATTCTATATACCTTCTTCACCACCCTCTCCACTTGTGCTGCAACCTTCAGGGATTTGTGGACTTGCACACCTAGGTCCCTCTGTGTTTCTATACTCTTGATGGTCTTCCTATTTATTGTATAGCTCCCCGCTATATTAGTTTTTTCAAAATGCATCACCTCACATTTATCTGGATTAAATTCCATTTGCCATTTCTCCGACCAAAATTTCCAGCCTATCTATATTCTGCTGTATTGTCCAACAATGTTCATAGCTATCCGCAAGTCCAGCCATCTTCGTGTCGTCTGCAAACTTGCTGATCACACCAGTTACACCTTCTTCCAGATCATTTATATATATATCACAAATAGCAGAGGTCCCAGTGCAGAGCCCTGCGGAACACCACTGGTCACAGATCTCCCGCTGGAAAAGGACCCTTCAATTGCTGTCAAAGAACAAAGAGCAACACAGCATGGGAAACAGGCCCTTCGGCCCAACGAGCCCACGCCGCCATCCTAACGTCTTAATGACATATCCATGACTTTAGGCTATGCCTATTGTGGAAGATTCCCATATAGGGACCAATATAGGGACAATTTGTTACCCAATCAGCCTAAGAGCACATTTTTGGGATGTGGGAGGAAACCGGAGCACCCGGAGAAAAACCCACGCAACCACGGGGAGAACGCGCAAACTCCCGCAGACACAGGCCCAAATCTATGTGTCTGCACAGCAACAGCAATAGTCTCTGAGCTGTCATGTTGCCCATCAGATGGTCCAGTTTAAGCATACACTGACGACTTGAAACACTAGGCCACTCCTGAAGCAACATCCGAGAGCAGCCCTCGCACGACCTGCCGAATGCATGCACCTTGTTGGTCAACAAGGTGGACCGAATTGCCTGTGTAAACAAATAAGATATTTAGACAGTCCTGCTATATCCCTCTATCTGCAGACCACTCATGTGGCTGTCCAAGAGACCCTTAGACAACCCTAGCGTGCCTGCTCCCACCACCTTACTCGGCAGTGCATTCCACACCCCCACTACCCTTTGTGTGAAAAACTGGCCTCTAATATTCGTCTTATACATATCCCCCCTCACCCTGAGCCCGTGACCCCTCGTTCTATCCATTTCTAATGGTGGAAAAAGCTTACCACCATTTACTCTATCTATACCCCTTATAATCTTATATACCTCTAATAGATCCCCTCTCAGCCGACGTCTTTCAAGGGAAAACAACCCCAGTACGTTTAATCTTTCCTCGTAAGACAGCCCTTCCATACCAGGCAGCATCCTGGTAAATCTCCTCTGCACTCTCTCCAAGGTCTCCACATCCTTCCGGTAGTACGGCGACCAGAACTGGATGCAGTACTCCAAGTGAGGCCTAACACTTCTATACGTTCTATACACTTGCAACATCAGATTCTTACTCTTGTATTCTATACCCCTTTCTATGAAGGCTAACATACCATACGCTTTCTTTATCACATTCTCCACCTGTACTGACACCTTCAGAGACTTGTGAACCTGCACCCCCAGGTCTCTCTGCGTCTCTATACTCTGGATAGTTTTACTTTCTATCCTATAACTCCCCTCTACATTATTCCGGTCAAAATGCATCACCTCGCATTTATCTGGATTAAATTCCATTTGCCATCTATCTGCCCAATCTACCAGCCTGTCTATGTCCTGTTGTATTGCCTGGCACTGCTCCTCAGTACCCGCCAATCCTAGCATCTTAGTGTCATCAGCAAATTTGCTGGTCACACCACCTACCCCCTCTTCCAAGTCATTTATATAAACCACAAATAGAAGAGGTCGTAGTACTGAGCCCTGTGGCACACCACTAGTGACAGACTCCAGTTGGAAAAAGAGCCTTCCACTACTACCCGCTGTCTCCTCCTCCCAAGCCAGTTCTCAACCCATCTACATACCTGGCCCTGTATCCCATGCGCCTTAACCTTTTCTATCAGCCTACCATGAGTATGTCTCCTGCAGCCAAGCCGGTTCTCTACCCATCTAGCCACCTCTCCTTGTCTCCCATAAGCCTTAACCTTCTTAATCAATCTACCATGAGGGACTTTGTCAAACGCCTTATTAAAATCCATATAGACAACATCCTCGGCCCTTCCTTCATCAACCGTTTTTGTCACCTCCTCAAAAAACTCCACCAAATTTGTAAGGCACGACCTCCCCTTTACAAAACCATGCTGTCTGTCACTAATGAGATTGTTCCGTTGTAAATGCGCATACATCCTGTCTCTAAGAATCCTCCCCAACAACTTCCCTACCACGGACGTCAAGCTCACCGGCCTATAATTACCTGGGTTATCCTTATTACCTTTCTTAAATAACGGTTCCACATTCGCTATCCTCCAATCTTCTGGCACATCACCTGTGGCACATCACAGGTGAAGAGACAAAGATTTCTGTCAGAGGCCCAGCAACTTCATCTCTTGTCTCTCTCAGCAGTCTAGAATAGACGCTAACAGGCCCTGGGGATTTGTCAGTTTTAACGTTCCCTAAAAAAAACCTAACACTTCCTTCCTTGTAGTGGAGATTCTCTCTAACAAGTCAACATCTCTGTCTGACTCACTCCCAGTCCCTCTCCTTTACAAAAAATGATCATTTAGGATCTCCTCTATTCCCTTGAGTTCTAAGCATAATTCCCCTCCTTTGTCCTTGACAGATCCGATTTTTTCCCTTTCAACTCTTTTGTTCTTAACATATGTATAAAATGCCTTAGAATTCTCCTTAATCCTGCCGGTCAAGAACATTTTGTGACCTCTTTTTGCTCTTCTAACTCCCCATTTCAGTTAGAACATGGAACTCTACAGCACAAACAGTCCCTTCAGCCCACAAGTTGTGCCGATCATATCCATACCTACCAGGCCATGGAACTATCTGTAACTCCTAATCCCATTAAATCTCTTTTCTACTTTCTCTGTATTCCTCCAGAGATCCATCTGTTTTCAGTTACCTGGACTTAACATACGCCTCTTTTTGACCAGATCCTCAATTTTCCTGGTTATCCACGGCTCTCGAATCCTACCTTTCCTATTCTTCCTTTTTGCAGTCACATGCCTGTTCTGCAGCCTTATTAACTGCTCCTTAAAAGACTCCCACATGCCAGATGTGGATTTACCCTCAAACAGCCTCTCCCAATCAACGGCCTCTATTTCCTGCCTAATCCGGCTGTAGTTAGCCTTTCCCCAATTCAGCACCTTACCCATATGACAACACTCATCTTTTTCCATTACTATCCTAAAGTTTACAGAATTGTGGTCACTATTTGCCACGTGTTCCCCTACTGAAACTTTGATGACCTGACTGGACTTATTTCCCAATACTAGGTCCAGTATAGCCCCCTCTCTAGTTGGGCTATCATCATATTGTTCCAAAGAACCTTCCTGTACGCATTTTACAAATTCCTCACCGTCCAGACCCCCAGACCTAAGCACTTTCCACTCTATACCAGGGAAATTAAAGTCTCCCACTACAACAACCCTACTTTACATAGAACATAGAACATTACAGCACAGTGCAGGCCCTTCGGCCCTCGATGTTGTGCCGGCCAGTGGACCCTCTAATCTAAACTATTCCAATATCATCCATATGCCTATCCACCGAACATTTGAATGCCCCCAAAGTAGGCGAGTCCACAACTGCTGCAGGCAGGGCATTCCACGCCGTCACCACTTTTTCTGCATCTATCCAGAATCTCCTTACATATCCATTCTCCACTCCCTGTGGGCTGTTGGGTGGCCTGTAGTACACTCCCAGCATAGTGGCTGTGCCCTCCCTATTCCTGAGCTCCACCCACAGCAACTCATTACATGACCCCTCTAAATTGTCCACCCTCTGCCCTGCTGTAATATGCTCCCTACCTAATATTACTACTCCCCCATCTCTTTTAACCCCTCCTCTTTTTAGCCTAAAACACTTATACCCCGGAATATTCAGCTGCCAGTCCTGTCTTTCTTTTAACCACGTCTCCGTCAGTGTAACCACATCCAGATTCTGCATAAGCATTAAGGCCCTAAGTTTATCTGTCTTACCCGTTACTCTCCTTGCATTAAAGCAAATGCACTCCAGACCTCCAGACCCACTGAGATCATCCTCCTCCAGAATGCTCTTCTTCTTAGCTGGCCTCGCCCTAGCCCCCAGCTTGTTCCCAGCCTCAGTGCTTATTAACCTACTGTTTTGATCCCTACCCTGCCATAGTAGCTGCTGAAATACTGTAGCAAAACTCCCAGCCAGGATATTTGTGCCCTTCCAGTTAAGGTGTAATCCATCCTTTCTGTACAGGGGCCATCCTCTCTTGAAGACTTCGCAATGATCTACGAACTTGAAACCCTCCCTGTTACACCAGTCCTTTAGCCACGTGTTGAATTGTGGAATCTCCCTGTTCCTAGGCTCACTAGCACTAGGCGCTGGGAACAGTCCAGAGATTGCTACCCTTATATTTTAGCCTAGCACCCAACTCCCTGAACTGTTCTCATATGACCCCCCTGCTCTTTTACCTAAGTCATTTTTCACCAATGTGTACAATGTTTGATTACCTTCCCTTTTTAATATGCTTCCTATCCGCTCAGAGACATCCAGAACCATGGTACCAGGGAGGCAGACTATCATCCTGGAGTCTCGTTTGCGCCCACAGAACCACCTGTCCATCCCTCTAACTATTGTGTCCCCTGCCACTATTGCTCTCCTAATCCACTTCTTTCCCTTCTGGGCCACGGAGGCTGTCTCTGTGCAGGCGACCTGGTCCTCATGGCTTACCCCTGAAGGGCCATCTCCCTCCACAGAATCCAAAACAATATACCTATTTTGGAGGGGGACAGCCACAGGGATCCCTCTACTGATGCTCACTCCCTTCCCCTCTTCCATCTGTCTCCCAGCCCTTACTATTATGGGAGACTGCCACTGGGGTACTCTGTGGTACATCACCCTTCTGACTTTTATTCTTCCTTTGTGGGTTCTTTCTTGACTCACAAAGAACAACAAAGAACAACAGGAAACAGGCCGTTCAGCCCAACAAGTCCAACCACCATTTTAACACTGTGAGTGCCTCAATTCCAATCTTTCTTCTACCTGTGACTTTTGCCTACGCCTCTTGGACTCCACAATAAAGGTGTGCAAATTTAGAGAATCTTGTGTGCCAGATTAAGGGAGGTCTAATTTAGGGACAATTTGTTAACACCATTCAGCCTAAAAGCATGTTTTTAGGGTGTGGGAGGAAACTGGAGCAGCTGAAGAAAACCCACGCAAGCACGGGGAGAATGTGCAAACTCCCACAGACACCGATCCAAGTTGGATATCTGACTCAGGTCCATGTATCTGCACAGCAAACAACGATAGTCACTGAGCTGTCGTGTTGCCCGTCAGTTGGTCCAGTTTAAGTGCACACTAATAATGTGAAGCACTAGGCAACTCTCGAAGCAACATCCAAGAGCAGCCCTCGCACAACCCACCGCATGTACGCTCCTTGTTGGCCAACAAGGTGGACTGAATCACCTGTGGATGTAAAAAAAGACATCAACAAACATTCAACAGCCTATACAGGCATTCACAGAAGATCCCCAGAAGCTCAAACATAAGACATGTGAGCCATCGAATATGTTGGACGGCTCATAGAACATAGAACAATACAGCACAGAACAGGCCCTTCGGCCTTCGATGTTGTGCCGACCAAAATAAAAAGCAATGCCCCTCCAAACTAAACCATTCCCTTCTCTTCCATATACTTATCAATTAACCTCTTAAACGCCACCAAACTTGGCGCATCTACAACAGCTGCAGGCAGGGCATTCCACTCCCTAATCACTCTTTGAGTAAAGAACCTACCTCTGATATCCGTCCTATAACTCATACCCCTTAATTTAAAGCTGTGTCCCCTCGTGCTAGCATTCTCCATCCTAGGAAAAAGGCTATCACTGTCCACCCTATCTAAACCTCTAATCATCTTATATGCTTCAATAAGATCCCCTCTTAGCCGCCTCCTTTCTAACGAAAACAACCTCAAATCCTTCAACCTCTCTTCATAGGACCTGCCCTCCATACCAGGCAACATCCTGGTAAACCTCCTCTGTACCCTCTCCAATGCCTCCACATCTTTCTTATAATGTGGGGACCAGAACTGCACACAATACTCCAAGTGCGGCCGCACTAGAGTTTTGTACAGTTGCAACATGATGCTGCGGCTCCGAAATTCAATCCCCCTACCAATAAAAGCTAAGACTCCATATGCCTTCTTAACAACTTTATCCACTTGACTGCCTACTTTCAGGGATCTATTGACACATACACCAAGATCCTTCTGTTCCTCAACACTATTAAGAGCCCTACCATTAGCCCTATACTCTACACATTTATTGTTCCTGCCAAAGTGCATTACCTCACAAGGTAATTCATAGGATTCATAGGAATCTATAGATTCCCAGGAATGTCTTGAAGCTCTTGATTCTTATTTAGAACAGTCTTTTATATCCCTCCATCTCTAGTCTGCTTGTGTGCCTATCTAGATAAACTTTAAACAACTTTAACGTGCCTGCCTCCACCATCCTACTTAGAACATAGAACATAGAACATTACAGCACAGAACAGGCCCTTCGGCCTTCGATGTTGCGCCGACCAATATAAAAAGCAATGCCCCTCCAAACTAAACCATTCCCTTCTCTTCCATATACTTATCAACTAACCTCTTAAACGCCACCAAACTTGGCGCATCTACAACTGCTGCAGGCAGGGCATTCCACTCCCTAACCACCCTTTGGGTAAAGAACCTACCTCTGATATCCGTCCTATAACTATCACCCCTTAATTTAAAGCTGTGTCCCCTCGTGCTAGCTTTCTCCATCCTAGGAAAAAGGCTATCACTGTCCACCCTATCTAAACCTCTAATCATCTTATATGTTTCGATCAGGTCTCCTCTTAGCCGCCTCCTTTCTAACGAAAACAACCTCAAATCCCTCAGCCTCTCCTCATAAGATCTGCCATCCATACCAGGCAACATCCTGGTAAACCTCCTCTGTACCCTCTCCAATGCCTCCACATCTTTCTTATAATGTGGGGACCAGAACTGCACACAATACTCCAAGTGCGGCCGCACTAGAGTTTTGTACAGTTGCAACATGACGTTGCGGCTCCGAAATTCAATCCCTCTACCAATAAAAGCCAAGACTCCATATGCCTTCCTAACAACCTTCTCGACCTGACTGCCTACTTTCAGGGATCTATGCACATACACACCACGATCCCTCTGTTCATCTAGACTACTAAGAATCCTACCATTTGCCCTATACTCTACACATTTATTATTTCTGCCATAGTGCATTACCTCACACTTTTCCACATTAAACTCCATTTGCCACCTCTCGGCCCAGCTCTGCAACTTGTCCAAGTCCCTCTGCAAACTATAACACCCCTCTTCACTATCTACCACTCCACCGACTTTAGTGTCATCTGCAAATTTACTAATCCATCCTTCAATACCCTCATCCAGATCATTTATAAAAATTACAAACAGCAGGGGCCCCAAAACAGACCCCTGAGGTACACCACTTGTCACCGAACTCCAAGATGAATATCTCCCATCAACCACCACCCTCTGTCTTCTATCTGCTAGCCAATTCCTAACCCAATTAGCTAAATCACCCTCTATCCCATACATCTGCATTTTCTGCAGAAGTCTTCCATGGGCCACCTTATCAAACGCCTTACTAAAGTCCATATATACCACATCAACCGCCTTACCCCCATCCACCTCTTTAGTCACTTTTTCAAAAAACTCAATGAGGTTAGTAAGGCACGACCTACCCTTCACAAAACCATGCTGACTATCCCCAATCAATTCATTTCTCTCTAAATAACTATAAATCCTATCCCTAATAATTCTCTCCAATACTTTGCCCACAACAGAAGTAAGACTCACTGGCCTATAATTCCCTGGAAGGTCTCTCTTCCCCTTCTTGAACAACGGGACCACATTCGCTATCCTCCAGTCCTCCGGAACCACACCCGTAACCAACGACGACCTGAAGATCAGAGCCAGAGGCTCTGCAATCTCCTCTCTTGCCTCCCAGAGAATCCTAGGGTAAATCCCGTCCGGCCCAGGGGACTTATCCAACTTCAAACCCTCGAGAATATCTAGCACATCCTCCCTATCTACTTCAATACTTTCCAGTTTGCAACCCTGTACCTCAGTGTTCTCCACAACTACATTTACATCACCCTGCGTGAATACCGAAGAGAAATATTTATTCAGTGCCTCTCCAATCTCTTCAGGCTCCACGCACAACTTCCCACTGCTGTCTATGACTGGCCCTAATCTTGCCCTAACCAATCTTCTATTCTTAACATATCTAAAGAAAGCTTTAGGATTCTCCCTAATCCTATCAGCCAAAGTCTTCTCATGTCCTCTCTTTGCTCTCCTCAATTCCCTCTTTAGCTCCCTCCTGGCTAATCTATAGCTATCCATTGCACTAACCGAGCCTTCAATCCTCATCCTGACATAAGCCTCCTTTTTCCTTTTAACCAGCAAATCAACTTTTTTCGTACACCAAGGTTCTCTTACTCGACCATTTCCTCCTTGCCTGACAGGGACATACTTATCAAGGACCCGCAGCAGCTGCTCCTTGAATAAGCTCCACATTCCAGATGTTCCCAGTCCCTGTAGCTTCCTAGTCCAATCTATGCACCCTAATTCTCTCCTGATGGCCTCATAATTACTCTTCCCCCAGCTATAACTACTGCCCCCAGCTTCATGCCTATCCCTATCCATCACTAAGGTGAACGTAACCGAATTGTGGTCACTATCACCAAAATGTTCACCAACCTCCAAGCCTAACACCTGGTCTGGCTCATTGCCCAGCACCAAATCCAATGTAGCCTCACCTCTAGTTGGCCTATCTACATACTGAGTCAAAAAACCCTCCTGCACACTTTGTACGAAAACTGACCCCTCTAACGAGCTAGAGCTATAGCTATTCCAATCAATATTAGTAAAGTTAAAGTCCCCCATAACAATTACCCTATTACTTTCACTCCTGACCAGAATTGACTTTGCAATCCTTTCCTCTACCTCTCTAGAACTTTTAGGAGGTCTATAAAAGACTCCCAACAGGGTGACCTCTCCTTTCCTGTTTCTAATCTCAGCCCATACTACCTCAACAGACAAGTCCTCATCAAACTTCTTCTCTGTCACTGTGATACAGTCTTTGACTAATAATGCCACTCCTCCCCCCCTTCTACCTCCTTCTCTACTCCGACTAAAGCATTTGAACCCTGGAACCTGCAACATCCATTCTTGTCCCTGCTCTACCCAAGTCTCTGAAATGGCCACAACATCGAAGTTCCAGGTACTGGTCCAAGCTGCAAGTTCCTCCACCTTATTGTGAATACTCCTTGCATTAAAGTATACTTGGCTGTGCATTCCAGGCTCCCACAATCCTCTGCGTGAAAAATCTTCCTCTAACATCCGAATAATACCTTTCCCCTCTCACCCTAAGCTCGTGGCTCCTTGTGATTTTCGTATCCAACCCGGGAAAAAGCTTCCCACTGTTTACTCTATCCATACTCTTCATAATCTTATACACCTCTATTACATCTCCCCTCATTTTCCATCTTTCCAAGGAGAACAGCCCCAGTTTGCTCAATCTCTCCTCATAGCTAAAACCTTCCACACCAGGCAGCATCCTAGTAAATCTCCTCTGCACTCTCTCCAGGGTCTCCATGTCTTTCCGGTAGAACAGTGACCAGAACTGGATGCAGTACTCCAAATGCGGGGTCTAATCAACGTTCTATACAACTGCAACATTAGACGCTAGCTTTTATACTCTATACCCCTTCCTATAAAGGACAGCATACCATAAGCCTTTTTCGCCACCTTCTCCACCTGTATACCACCTTCAAGGATTTGTGTAGTTGCACACCTAGGTCTCTCTGTGTTTCTATATTCTTAAATAGTCCTATTATTTATCGTATAACTTACCTCTACATTATTCCTTCCAAAATGCATCACCTCACAATTATCTGGATTAAGTTCCATCTGCCATTTCTCTATCTGATTTACCAGCCTATCTATATGCTGCTGTATTGCCTGACACTGCTCATAACTACCAGCAAGTCCAGCCATCTTTGTGTCATCTGCAAACTTGCTGATCACACCAGTTACTCCCTCTTACAAATCATTTGTAGAACACAGAACATTAGAACATAGAACATTACAGCGCAGAACAGGCCCTTCGGCCTTCGATGTTGCGCCGACCAATTATGAAAAAAGCAATGACCCTCCAAACTAAACCATTCCCTTCTCTTCCATAAACTTATCAACTAACCTCTTAAACGCCACCAAACTTGGCGCATCTACAACTGCCTCAGGCAGGGCATTCCACTCCCTAACCACCCTCTGGGTAAAGAACCTACCTCTGATATCCGTCCTATAACTATCACCCCTTAATTTAAAGCTGTGTCCCCTCGTGCTAGCTTTCTCCATCCTAGGAAAAAGGCTATCACTGTCCACCCTATCTAAACCTCTAATCATCTTATATGTTTCGATAAGGTCTCCTCTTAGCCGCCACCTTTCTAACGAAAACAACCTCAAATCCCTCAGCCTCTCCTCATAAGACCTGCCCTCCATACCAGGCAACATCCTGGTAAACCTCCTCTGTACCCTCTCCAATGCCTCCACATCTTTCTTATAATGTGGGGACCAGAACTGCACACAATACTCCAAGTGCGGCCGCACTAGAGTTTTGTACAGTTGCAACATGACGTTGCGGCTCCGAAATTCAATTCCCCTACCAATAAAAGCTAAGACTCCGTACGCCTTCTTAACAACCTTATCGACTTGACTGCCTACTTTCAGGGATCTATGCACAAATACACCAAGATCCCTCTGTTCATCAACACTATTAAGAATCCTACCATTAGCCCTATACTCTACACATTTATTATTCCTGCCGAAGTGCATTACCTCACACTTTTCCACATTAAACTCCATTTGCCACCTCTCAGCCCAGCTCTGCAACTTGTCCAAGTCTCTCTGCAAACTATAACACTCCTCTTCACTATCTCCCATTCCTCCTCTTTGTCATCCGCAAATTTACTAATCCATCCTTCAATACCCTCATCCAGATCATTTATAAAAATTACAAACAGCAGGGGCCCCAAAACAGACCCCTGAGGTACACCACTTGTCACCGAACTCCACGATGAATATCTCCCATCAACCACCACCCTCTGTCTTCTATCTGCTAGCCAATTCCTAATCCAATTAGCTAAATCACCCTCTATCCCATACATCTGCATTTTCTGCAGAAGCCTTCCATGGGCCACCTTATCGAACGCCTTACTAAAGTCCATATATACCACATCAACCGCCTTACCCCCATCCACCTCTTTGGTCACTTTTTCAAAAAACTCAATGAGGTTAGTAAGGCACGACCTACCCTTCACAAAACCATGCTGACTATCCCCAATCAATTCATTTCTCTCTAAATAACTATAAATCCTATCCCTAATAATTCTCTCCAATACTTTGCCCACAACAGAAGTAAGACTCACTGGCCTATAATTCCCTGGAAGGTCTCTCTTCCCCTTCTTGAACAATGGGACCACATTCGCTATCCTCCAGTCCTCCGGAACCACACCCGTAACCAACGACGACCTGAAGATCAGAGCCAGAGGCTCTGCAATCGCCTCTCTTGCCTCCCAGAGAATCCTAGGGTAAATCCCGTCCGGCCCAGGGGACTTATCTAACTTCAAACCCTCAAGAATATCTAGCACATCCTCCCTATCTACTTCAATACTTTCCAGTTTGCAACCCTGTACCTCAGTGTTCTCCACAACTACATTTACATCTCCCTGCGTGAATACCGAAGAGAAATATTTATTCAGTGCCTCTCCAATCTCTTCAGGCTCCACGCACAACTTCCCACTGCTGTCTATGACTGGCCCTAATCTTGTCCTAACCAATCTTCTATTCTTAACATATCTAAAGAAAGCTTTAGGATTCTCCTTAATCCTATCAGCCAAAGTCTTCTCGTGTCCCCTCTTAGCTCTCCTCAACTCACTCTTTAGCTCCCTCCTGGCTAATCTATAGCTATCCATTTGCACTAACTGAGCCTTCAAGCCTCATCCTGACATAAGCCTCTTTTTTCCTTTTAACCAGCGAATTAACTTTTTTCATACACCAAGGTTCCCTTACTCGACCATTTCCTCCTTGCCTGACAGGGACATACTTATCAAGGACTCGCAGCAGCTGCTCTAATAAGCTCCACATTCCAGATGTTCCCAGTCCCTGTAGTTTCCTAGTCCAACCATGCACCCTAATTCTCTCCTTATGGCCTCATAATTACCTCCCCCAGCTATAACTACTGCCCCCAGCTTCATGCCTATCCCTATCCATCACTAAGGTGAACGTAACCGAATTGTGGTCACCATCACCAAAATGTTCACCACTGGACAGTGATAGCCTTTTTCCTAGGATGGAGAATGCTAGCACGAGGGGACACAGCTTTAAATTAAGGGGTATGAGTTATAGGACGGATATCAGAGGTAGGTTCTTTACTCAAAGAGTGATTAGGGAGTGGAATGCCCTGCCTGCAGCTGTTGTAGATGCGCCAAGTTTGGTGGCGTTTAAGAGGTTAATTGATAAGTATATGGAAGAGAAGGGAATGGTTTAGTTTGGAGGGGCATTGCTTTTTATTTTGGTCGGCACAACATCGAAGGCCGAAGGGCCTGTTCTGTGCTGTAATGTTCTATGTTCTATGTTTCCAAGCTAACACCTGGTCTGGCTCATTGCCCAGCACCAAATCCAATGTAGCCTCACCTCTAGTTGGCCTATCTACATACTGAGTCAAAAACCTTCCTGCACACTTTGTACAAAAACTGACCCCTCTAACGAGCTAGAGCTATAGCTATTCCAATCAATATTAGTAAAGTTAAAGTCCCCCATAACAATTACCCTATTACTTTCACTCCTGTCCAGGATCGACTTTGCAATCCTTTCCTCTACCTCTCTAGAACTTTTAGGAGGTCTATAAAAGACTCCCAACAGAGTGACCTCTCCTCTCCTGTTTCTAATCTCAGCCCATACTACCTCAACAGACAAGTCCTCATCAAACTTCTTTTCTGTCACTGTGATACAGTCTTTGACTAATAATGCCACTCCTCCCCCCCTTCTACCTCCTTTTCTACTCCGACTAAAGCATTTGAACCCTGGAACCTGCAACATTCATTCCTGTCCCTGTTCTACCCAAGTCTCTGAAATGGCCACAATATCGAAGTTCCAGGTACTGGTCCAAGCTGCAAGTTCCTCCACCTTATTGCGAATACTTCTTGCATTAAAGTATACACATTTCAAACCATGCCCTACTCCACCCGTACGCTGCTGTGTTTTGCAGTTCTCCTCTATGACCCCCCTATTCTCATCCCTCTTAGCACCCCAACTACTCAGGATCCCACCCCCCCTCTGAATCAGTTTAAAGCCCCCTGCATAGCCTTTGCAAATTTTTCCACCAAGATATTATTTATATATCTTAAGATCACAGAGGTCCCAGTACAGAGCTCTGTGCAACACCACTAGTCACAGACTTCCAGCTAGAAAAAGACCTTTCCACTACTACCCTCTGTGTCCTGTTACCAAGCCAGTTCTCAATCCATCTAGCTACCTGTCCTTGCACCCCCCTGAGCCTTAATCATTTTCACCAACCTACCATGAGGGATTTTGTCAAACGCCTTACTGAAATCCATATAGACAACATCCATTTGGGACTTGGACAAGTTGCAGAGCTGGGCCGAGAGGTGGCAAATGGAGTTTAATGTGGAAAAGTGTGAGGTAATGCACTATGGCAGAAATAATAAATGTGTAGCGTATAGGGCAAATGGTAGGATTCTTAGTAGTCTAGACGAACAGAGGGATCTTGGTGTGTATGTGCATAGATCCCTGAAAGTAGGCAGTCAGGTCGAGAAGGTTGTTAGGAAGGCATATGGAATCTTGGCTTTTATTGGTAGAGGGATTGAATTTCGGAGCCGCAACGTCATGTTGCAACTGTACAAAACTCTAGTGCGGCCGCACTTGGAGTATTGTGTGCAGTTCTGCTCCCCGCATTATAAGAAAGATGTGGAGGCATTGGAGAGGGTACAGAGGAGGTTTACCAGGATGTTGCCTGGTATGGAGGGCAGGTCTTATGAAGAGAGGCTGAGGGATTTGAGGTTGTTTTTCGTTAGAAAGGAGGCGGCTAAGAGGGGACCTAATCGAAACATATAAGATGATTAGAGGTATAGATAGGGTGGATAGTGATAGCTTTTTTCCTAGGATGGAAAAAGCTAGCACGAGGGGACACAGCTTTAAATTAAGGGTGGATAGTTATAGGACGGATATCAGAGGCAGGTTCTTTACCCAAAGGGTGGTTCGGGAGTGGAATGCCCTGCCTGCAGCGGTTGTAGATGCGCCAAGTTTGGTGGCGTTTAAGAGGTTAGTTGATAAGTATATGGAAGAGAAGGGAATGGTTTAGTTTGGAGGGGCATTGCTTTTTATATTGGTCGGCGCAATATCGAAGGCCGAAGGGCCTGTTCTGTGCTGTAATGTTCTATGTTCTAACCCGAGCGGAAATGGTCACTACGAGAGGACACAGATTTAAGGTGCAGGGAAGCAAACACAAAGGAGATGTCAGGGGTAGGTTTTTCACTCAGAGGGTGGTGAGTGAGTGGAACTGACTGCCGTCGGAGGTTGTTGAGGCAAACTCACTGGGGTCTTTTAAGAGACTTCTGAATGAGTATATGGAAAAGAATAGGATAGGGGGTTATAGATAGGTCTGTAGATTGGTCGATGTGATCGGTGCAACTCGTGGGCCGAAGGGCCTGTTTGTGCTGTATTGTTCTATGTTCTAACCGTTTTTGTCACCTCCTCAAAAAATTCTACCAGATTCACAAGGCATGACCTCCCCTTCACAAACCAAGGCCTGGGTGTGACTATCTGCCTATAACTTCTATTTATTAATTCCTCATTGATCCCTGACTAAGCTAAGGTCATTGAGCCGCAGCTCCAGCTTCCTTACAAGGTGTCTCCGGAGTTGCAGTTCCACGCATCTGGCACAGGTGTGGACTTCCGGGAGGCGACTCATCTCCAGGAACTCCCACATCCTACACCAAATGCTGCAAACTGGCCTCTCACTCATACCTGCCATTTCCTTTATAGTGTTGAAAAATCAAACAAAAGGAGGGGGAAAGAAATAACTTACCTTGCCTCCGCCTGGTTTTGCTGAAGCCCATTGAGGCAAAGCCCTTACAGCTCACACTCTGCTCCGCTGCCCGCTCCCGACGCTGCCCGCTCCCGACACTACCCGCTGTATACTGTGGCCCTCCTTTTATATTTCACGCGCCCTTCCCAGCTCACCTCACGACTTACTTCCACTCTAAATTTAAAACTACTCATGAATAGAAAAAACCCGCAAGAAAATAAAAATAGATTCAATCGCTTACCGCACTGCACCAGTCACAAATTGCTCCTCCACTCAACTTGCTCCAGGGAGCAATGACTTCAAACTCATCCAGAATCAGGACAGAACCTAGAGAGAGAGAGAGAACATCAGCCTCCAATTCAGAGATCACTTGAAAGAACTCCTAAACTATGATACAATCATAAATGGTGATAACTCCCATGAAGGATGATCTTGGACTCCCATCAAGAATGGAAGAAGTTGACTATGGGAAGAATGGAAAAACCACAGGAGTGGATGGGATTCCAGTAGAGATTTTCAAACTGAGACTCTGCTACAACTGATGAAAACAAGTGTCCAATACGCCTTGTGAACTACCCTATTCACATGCTGTGCTGCCTTCAGGGATCTATGAATAAGTACCACCAAATCCATCTGTTCGAAGCTTCCCATCATCTCCATTTGCTGTTACTGAAAATCTGGGACAGAAACTTACTGCCAACCTGAGGAATACTGTCATCGCCACCATCAAGAAAGGAGACAAAGCAGACCATGGAGCCACCAAGTAATCTCCCTACTTTCCATTGCCAGGAAGATCATCACCCGAATCTTTTCTCGCTGCCTTCTCCCAGTCTCTGAAATAATCCTTCCAGAAAGCCAGTGTGGCTTCCGACAAATCGTGGAACAGCAGATATGATTTTCACTGCTTGATAACTTCAAAAGAAATGCCAGGAAAAATATCACCCACTTTGCATTGCCTTCCATCAATCTGACCAAGGCTTTCCTCTCAGTCAATCAGGAAATGCTATGAAAAATCCTGTCAAAGGCCGGCTGTCTAGAGAAATTCATCAACATTCTCTGACTTAAGCATGGCAAGGTGTTGGTGACAGAAATAAGACAGAAACATTTGAAGTCAAGACTGGAGTCAAGTGGGGATGTGTCATCACCTCTATATTTTTCTCCATCTTCACTGCCACCATTCTTCAGCTTGTCAAGAACAAGCTTCCTAATGTAGTGGACATAGCCGGAAAACTTTTCAACCTCGACCAATTGAAATCCAAGAAGAAAACAACACTGACATTGCTCATGGACCTTCAATATGTGGATAACATTGCCATTTGCACTCTGTCAGAAGAGAATCTCCAAGCTGTAATTTACACCATTACAGAAGCATAAGAATCAACCTCAGCCTCAACCTCAAGAAGAGTCAAGTCCTTTACCAACCTGCCCAGGGCAAGACCCATTAAGTTCAATGGAAAAAAAACCTTCCCAAATGTGATACCTTTCCCCCATCTGCCTTCAGGCACGCAAGGAAGAGAATGTTCAATGTTCACGACATTCGGGCTGACACCAAGATCCTTGTGCACAAGCAGTCATTCTCCCAGCTGTTCTACATGGCTCAGAAACTTGGACAATGTATATTTGTCATCTTAAGGCCCTGGAGCAGTTCCAAAAACACAGTCTGATACTGATTCTCTAGATGAGCTGGGAGGATAGGCATACTAACATCAGCGAGAGCCAAGAGCACTAGCTTTGAGGTCATGATCATCCAAAACCAACTCCACTGGGCCTTCCAACTACATATTTAGGATATCAGATTCCTGATTGCCAAAGCAAATCCTCTTCACTCAGCTAAAAGAGGGTTCCTGGACAAGAGACAGACAAAGGAAGCATTTCAAAGACAACCTGAAGGCATACCTCAAGAAATGAAATGTTGATATTGATGCCTGGGAGACGCTTGCTCAGAACAGACCTCCTGACTGAAGGATCACAATTATTTGAGGACATCTGATGTAAGAGGAGGCCCAGAAAAGGAGCCTGAGAAGTAACGTCAATGATCTTGAGTCCAGGGATCAAACCCATCTCCTGCAAACACCTATCAAGTGTGTAATGAAAGATGTGGCTCTAGCATTGAGCTCATCAGCCTTGTAAGGATCCATAGAACTCATGACCAGTAATACTGAGTTCTTAGGTAGCAACATGGCCATGATTCTCCTATCCCATTGTGCTTATTTTTTAATACAGTGGGCTGGGGAAATCATACCTTGGCCGATTTTTGGATTCTTGTGAGCGTTCACACCAGGCTTATGTCTCTCAGCATCAAATTTTTGGCACAGCCTGCTCTGTGCCGTAAATTGGAGGGGAGATGCAGAAATTATTTAAATAATCATTTTCCTACAATTTAAATGAGATGTAGTGCGGCACAATAGCATAATGGTTAGCACTGCTGCTTCACAGCCCCAGGGACCTGAGTTCGATTCCCAGTTCAGGTCACTGTCTGTGTGGAGTTTGCACATTCTCCTCGTGTCTGTGTGGGTTTCCTCCGGGTGCTCTGGTTTCCTCCTACAGCCCAAAGATGTGCAGGTTAGGTTGATTGGCCATGCTAAAATTGCCCCTTAGTATCCTGGGATGCTTACGTTAGAGGGATTAGTGAGTAAAATATGTAGGGAAATGGGGGTTGGGCCTAAGTGGGATTGTGGTCGGTGCAGACTTGATGGGCCGAAAGGTCTCTTTCTGCACTGTAGGGTTTCTATGATTCTATTCTAAGATTCGCAGGCCTGGGACTGAATCCTCTAGGCCTGCTAGATTCTTCCAACCTGCCGAAGTGTTTCACTCCAGTGGGGATTATGCTAGCTCCCCACTTTCGGGAAACTGGCACCCTGCTGGAGTAAAAGGAGAGTAATCGGGGCCCCTCAGGGAGTTGGGTGGCAGGGGCTGGTGCTCCCTGGACTTGAAAACCCTGGAAGTGCCAACCTGGGTCTCCTGGCACTGACCACTGGACATAGGGCAGTGACAAGGGGGTGGGGCATTGGGCAGTGACTAAGGGGGGAGGGGTTGGGACTGGAGATTGGGGCAGTACAAGATGGTGGGAGAATGGGGGGGGGGGCAGTTGAGGCTGGCCCGGGTACAGTCAGGATGGGGGAGTTATGATCGGACCATAGTCGGGTTGGTGGAGCTGGCTAGTGATCAAACTGGCTAGCAAATGGACGCTGACACTTTGGGGTCTCTGCACGATGTTTCAGCCTGTCCAGTGGGAATAGACCCCATCTCCTGAAATCCAATGAAATTTGCACTGGTGGCCTCTGCAGTGCACAGAAATTCTAGTCTGAACTCCCACTGAAAAGATGCATGAATTACTCCAGTTTTCCCACAAATTCAACACTAAGAATTTTTTTGGGAAAATTCCACCCCTTAAGTGTTGTTGAGTAATTATCAAAGAGACTCACAAACAGCTAGCTCCTCTCCCTGTAAGAACTAATTCCTACACAATGAGAAAAGTAGAAAAAAATCCAAAGGAAAGGAATGCCTTCTTTACTTTCTTACTGAGCTCCCTTACTTACCAAACCCCCAGGCATACAACTGTTCCAAAACTGCACTTGAGAACCAAGAAATTGATTACAAAAGGAAAATAGAATATGAAACCAAATTAGTGAGGAACATAAAAACTGACTGTAGAAGCTTCTATAGGTTTGTAAAGAGACAGAAAGGCTAGCAATGACAAATGTGGGCCCATGCAGAGACAGCAGAATTTATAAAGGCAGGGAAACTAAGCAAATAGTTTGGCTGGAATTTTCCAGCTTTCATACTTCTGGGACCTTCTAGTCCTGATGAAGACATGCCAGCATTGGATTGGGGTGAACACAGTAAGAAGTCTGACAACAACCAGGTTTAAATCAAGGATAGTAGTGGGAACTTGTGCATGGAGTCAGAAGAGGACGTAGAACATAGAAAAACTACAGCACAAACAGGCCCTTTGGCCCACAAGTTGCGCCAATCATATCGCTATCTACTAGGCTTATCTATAACCTTCAATCCTATTAAGTCTCACGTATTCATCTGGAAGTCTTTTAAAAAACCTTATCAAATTTGCCTCCACCACCACCAATGGCAGCTGATTCCATTCATCCACCACCCTCTGAGTGAAAAACTTATCCCCGATATCTCCTCTCTACCTGCTCCCCAGCATCTTAAACCTGTGTCCTTTCGTAGGGACCATTTCGGTACTGGAAAAAAAACCTGAGAATCCACCCAATCGATATCTCTAAACATCTTATACACCTCTATCAGGTCACTTCTCATCTTTCATCTCTCCAAGGAGAAAAGACTGAGCTCCCTCAACCTATCCTCATAAGGCATGCCACCCAATCCAGGCAACATCCTTGTAAATCTTCTCTGCACCCTTTCAATAACTTCCACATTCCTCCTGTAATGAAGTGACCAGAACAGAGCACAGTACTTCAAGTGAGTTCTGACCAAGGTCTTATAAAGCTGCAGCAATATCTCCCGACTCCTAAACTCAATCCTTCAATTGATGAAGTCCAGTACACCATACGCTTTCTTAACCACATCCTTTTCCTCCAAGGCCAATTTAAGAGTCCTATGGACCTGGACCCCAAGGTCTTTCTGATCCTTTACACTGCTAAAAATCTTACCCTTGATATTTTACTCCTTCATCCCATTTTTGATCTGCCAAAATGGACCATTACACATTTATCTGGGTTGAAGTCCATCTGCCACTTCTCTGCCCAGTCTTGCATCCTATCTCTGTCATGCTGTAACTTCTGACTTCCCTCCAGACTATCCACACATCACCAACCTTCATGTTGTCAGCAAACTTACCAACCCATCCCTCCACTTCCTCATCCAGATCATTTATGAAAATTACAAACAGCAAGGAGCCCGGAACAGACCCCTGGGGCACTCCACTGGTGACTGACCTCCATGCAGAAAAAGAGCCATCCACAACCACTCTCTGCCTTCAGTGGGCAAGCCAGTTCTGGATTTACAAGAGAACTGCCCCATGGATCCCATGCTGTCTCACCTTCTCAAGCAGTCTTGCATGGGGGAACCTTATTGAAAGCCTTGCTGAAGTCCATATAAACCACATCTACCGCTCTTCCTTCGTCAATGTGTTTAGTCACATTTTCAAAGAACTCAACCAGGATTGTAAAGCACAATCTGCCTTTGACAAAGCCGTGCTGACTACTTTAGATCATATTAAACTTCTCTAAATGTTCATAAATCCTGTCCCTCAGGATCTTCTCCATCAACTTACCAACCACTGAGGTTAGACTCACCGGTCAGTAGTTTCCTGGGCTATCCCTGTTCCCTTTCTTGAATATAGGAACCACATCTGCAATCCTCCAATCCTCCAGAACCTCTCCCGTTTCCATCAATGATGCAAAGATTATCATCAGAGGCTCTGCAATCTCTTCCCTCACCTCCCACAGTAACCCGGGGTACATCCCATCTGGTCCCAGTGACTTATCTATCTTGATGCTATTCAGAAGTTCCAACTCATCCTCTTTCTTAATGTCTACATACTCAAGCTTTTCAGCTGCCGCAAGCCTACAGTACAACCACCCACATCTTTTTCCACCTGAATACCAAGGTAAAGTATTCATTAAGCATCTCTGCTATTTCTACCAGTTCTGTACAAACTTTCCCACCTTCACATTTTATAGGTCTTATTCCTTCACATCTCATCCTTTTACTCTTCATGTATCTGTAGAACACCTTAGGGTTCTCCTTAATCTTACCTGCTCAGGCTTTCTCATGATACCTTCCAGCTTTCCTAATTTCCTTCTTAAGTTCCTTCCTACAAGCCGTTTACTTCACTAGATCCCTAACATCACCAAAGTCTTTGAACCTACTGTACACTTTTGTTTTCTTTTTGACTAGGTTCGTTACAACTTTCATGCACCACGGTTCCCGTAATCTACCAAAATACTTTTCTTCAGCATTCACTAAGGAGAGGGGCCATGTTTTTGAGGATGAGAGTGTCTTACAGGCCTTAGGATGGAGGAGGTAGATGTTCTGAGGGAAGATGCATCAGCAATTTTGAAAATCCTCAGGGATGATAAAATCCCTGGGCCTGACGGGATACATCTTAGGATAGTTTGGGAGGTAAGGGATGAGATTGCGGAGCCTTTAGCTTTGATCTTTGGGTCCTCACTGTCCACAGGGATTGTCACAGTAAGAAGTGTCACAACACCAGGTTAAAGTCCAACCCATTGGCGAACATTGTTCCTCTGTTCAAGAAAGGAAATAGGAATGACCCTGGTAATTATAGGCCAGTTAGTCTTACTTTGGTGGTCAGTAAGTTAATGGAAAGGATTCTGAGAGATAGTATTATGACCATTTGGAAAGATGCAGCTTAATCTGGGTTAGTCAGCATGATTTTGTGAGAGGTAAGTCCTACTCACGAATTTGATTGAATTCTTTGAGGAGGTAACTAAGTGTAGACAAAGGTAGAGCAGTTGATGTTGTATACATGGATTCTAGTAAAGTGTTTGATAAGGTTCCCCATGGTAGGCTGATGAAGAAAGTAAGGAGGTGTGGGATATAAGGAAATTAGGTGGATTGGATAAGTAACTAGCTGTCTCATGGAGGACAGAGGGTGGTGGTGGAGGGAAAGTTTTCAGACTGGAGGCCAGTTACCAGCGGTGTACCACAGGTGTCAGTACTAGGTCCTCTGCTATTTGTGATTTTTACCAATGACTTGGAAGAAGGGATTGAAGGGTGGGTTAATAAATTCGCTGATGACACCAGAATTGGTGGCGTATTGGATGAGGTGGAGGGCTCTTGTAGGCTGCAAAGAGACATTGATAGGATGCAGAGCTGGGCAGAAAAGTGGCAAATGGAGTTTTATCCTGATAAGTGTGAGGTGATTCGTTTTGGTAGGACAAACTTGAATGCAGATTACAGGGTCAATGGCAGGGTTCTGAGGTATGTGGAGGAGCAGAGAGATCTTAGGGTTCATATCTACAGATCTTGGGGTTCATATCCACGGGTTGCCACTCAAGTGGATAGAGCCATAAAGAAGGCTTATAGTGTGTTAGTGTTTATTAACAAGGGTTTGAGTTTAAGATCCGGGGGTTATGCTGCAGCTATAACGGACCTTGGTGAGCCCACATTTGGAATATTGTGTGCAGTTCTGGTCACCTCATTATAAGAAGGATGTGGAAGCGTTGGAGAGAGTGCAGAGGAGACTTACTAGGATGCTGCCTGGTTTGGAGGGTGGCTGTTATGAAGAAAGGTTGAGGGAGCTGGGGCTTTTCCCTTTCAAGTGGAGGAGGATGAGAGGCAACTTAATAGGAACATAGAACATAGAACAATACAGCACAGAACAGGCCCTTCGGCCTTCGATGTTGTGCCGACCAAAATAAAAAGCAATGCCCCTCCTAACTAAACCATTCCCTTCTCATCCATATACTTATCAACTAACCTCTTAACGCCACCAAACTTGGCGCATCTACAACAGCTGCAGGCAGGGCATTCCACTCCCTAATCACTCTTTGAGTAAAGAACCTACCTCTGATATCCGTCCTATAACTCATACCCCTTAATTTAGAGTTGTGTCCCCTCGTGCTAGCTTTCTCCATCCTAGGAAAAAGGCTATCACTGTCCACCCTATCCAAACCTCTAATCATCTTATATGCTTCAATAAGATCCCCCCTTAGCCGCCTCCTTTCTACGAAAACAACCTCAAATCCTTCAACCTCTCTTCATAGGACCTGCCCTCCATACCAGGCAACATCCTAGTAAACCTCCTCTGTACCCTCTCCAATGCCTCCACATCTTTCTTATAATGTGGCGACCAGAACTGCACACAATACTCCAAGTGCGGCCGCACTAGAGTTTTGTACAGCTGCAACATGCTGCTGCGGCTCCTAAATTCAATCCCCCTACCAATAAAAGCTAAGACTCCATAAGCCTTCTTAACAACTTTATCCACTTGACTGCCTACTTTCAGGGATCTATTGACACATACACCAAGATCCTTCTGTTCCTCAACACTATTAAGAGCCCTACCATTAGCCCTATACTCTACACATTTATTGTTCCTGCCAAGTGCATTACCTCACACTTTTCCACATTAAACTCCATTTGCCACCTCTCGGCCCAGCTCTGCAACTTGTCCAAGTCACTCTGTAAACTAAAACACCCCTCTTCACTATCTACCACACCACCAACTTTAGTATCATCTGCAAATTTACTGATTTAGAATTAATCTGGTCAAATGCAAGGTGATGCAATTCAGGTGGGAGCTATAAAATAAATGGCAGAACCATCAGGAGCATAGACACATAGAAGATATGGGTGTGCAGGTCCACAGATCCTTAAAAATGGAAGCAGAGGTGGAAAAGGTTGTGAAGAAAGCATATGGAATACTTGCCTTCGTTGGACGGGGCATTGAGTATAAAAGTTGGCAATTTGTATTACAGTTGTATAAAGCATTGGTTAGGCCTCATTTGGAATACTGCATCCAATTCTGGTCACCATACTACCAGAAGAACATGGAGACTTTGGAGAGAGTGCAGGAAAGGTTTAGCAGGATGTTGCCTGGTATGGAGGGTATTAGTTAGGAGGAGAGATTGAATAAACTGGATTGTTTGCCCTGAAAAGATGGAGGCTGAAGGGGCAATCTGATAGAAGGTTATAAAATTATGATAGGGTGAACAGTTGGAAGTTTTTTTCCCCGGGGCAGAAATGATAATTACAAGGGTGCACAAGTTCAAGATAAGGAGGGAAAAGTTCAGTGGAGATGTTTGGGACAAGTTTTTTTTCCCCAGAGGATGGTGGGGGCCTGGAATGGACTGCCAAGTGAGGCGGTTAAGGCAATTATGTTAGCCATATTTAAGATTTTTCTTGATAGGCACATGAACAGATAGGACAACGTGATCATTAGAAAACTGAGATTTTCTAATGTTCATCCAGTTGGTTCCTTTTATATGGCCCTTATCCTTATAATGTTTTCTAATGTTCATGTTGTCCTATCTATTCATGTGCCTATCAAGAAAAATCTTAAATATGGCTAACATAATTGCCTTAACCACCTCACTTGGTTAGTCTGTCGACTAACCAATTTTCTATTTACGCCAGTACATTGCCTCTAACATCATTGGCTCTGAGCTTATTTAGCAGCCTCCTGTAAGGCACCTTGTCAAAGGCTTTCTGGAAATTCAATCATGTTGATGCAGGCTTGGAGGGCCGAAGGGCCTGTTCCTGTGCTGTACTGTTCTTTGTTTTGTTTGAAGTTTTGATAGAGATGTTCAAAATCATGAAGAGTTTAGATTACATAAGGAGTAGCTGTTTTCAAACAGATTTGAGGTGTTTAAGGATTTAATTTAAGGTGTTTTAGGATTTAATCCTAAATCCTTTAGGATTAAGGAGAATCCTAAAGCTTTCTTTAGATATGTTAAGAATAGAAGATTGGTTAGGACAAGATTAGGGCCAGTCATAGACAGCAGTGGGAAGTTGTGCGTGGAGCCTTAAGAGATTGGAGAGGCACTGAATAAATATTTCTCTCGGTATTCACGCAGGGTGATGTAAATGTAGTTATGGAGAACACTGAGGTACAGTGTAGCAAACTGAAAGTATCGAAGTAGATAGGGAGGTGTGCTAAGATATTCTTGAGGGTTTTGAAGTTTGGCTAAGTCCCTGGGCTGGACGGCTTTACCCTAGGATTCTCTGGGAAGGCAAGAGAGGAGATTGCAGAGCCTCTGGCTCTATCCTTCAGGTCCTCGTTGGTTACAGGGTGT
Source organism: Sphyrna mokarran (assembly GCA_024679065.1). Lineage (NCBI taxonomy): Eukaryota > Metazoa > Chordata > Chondrichthyes > Carcharhiniformes > Carcharhinidae > Sphyrna > Sphyrna mokarran. The sequence continues at coordinate 94,721,239 of JAGIQG010000011.1, forward strand.
GTTTCGGAGGACTGTAGGATAGCGAATGTGGTCCCATTGGTCAAGAAGGGGAAGAGCGACCTCCAGGGAATTTATAGGCAGTGAAGTCTTACTTCTGTTTGTGGCAAAAGTATTGGAGAGAATATTAGGGATAGGATTTATAAGTTATTTAGATGAAATGAATTGATTGGGGATAGTTTACATGGTTTTTGTGAAGGTATGGGATCGTGCTTACCAACCTCATTGAGTTTTTTTGAAAAAGTGACCAAAGAGGTGGAGGGGGTAAGGCGGTTGATGTAGTATATATGGACTTTAGTAAGGCGTTTGATAAGGTGGCCCATGGAAGACTTCTACAGAAAATGCAGATGTTGGGAATAGAGGGTGATTTAGCTAATTGGATTAGGAATTGGCTGGCAGATAGAAGACAGAGGGTGGTGGTTGATGGGAGATATTCCTCGTGGAGTTCGGTGACGAGTGGTGTGCCTCAGGGGTCTGTTTTGGGGCCCCTGCTGTTTGTAATTTTTATAAATGATCTGGATGAGGGTATTGAGGGATGGATTAGTAAATTTGCAGATGACACTAAAGTCGGTGGAGTGGTAATAGTGAAGAGGGGTGTTATAGTTTGCAGAGAGACTTGGACAAGTTGCAGAGCTGGGCCGAGAGGTGGCAAAGTGTGAGGTACTGCACTATGGCGGAATAATAAATGTGTAAGTATACGGCTAATGGTAGGATTCTTAGTAGTCTTATGACAGAGGACTTGGTGTTATGTGCATAGATCCCGAAAGTTAGGCAATCAAGTCGAGAAGTTGGTTAAGAGGCTATGGAGGCTGAGCTTTTATTGGTAGGGGGATTGAATTTCGGAGCCACAACGTCATGTTTGCAGCTGTACAAAACTCTAGTTGCGGCTCAGCACTTGGAGTATTGTGTGCAGTTTTGTTGTTGTGTTTGTGTTTTTTTTTTTTTTCCTGGTCCCCACATTATAAGAAAGATGTGGAGGCATTGGAGAGGGTACAGAGGAGGTTTACCAGGATGTTGCCTGGTATGGAGGGCAGGTCTTATGAAGAGAGGCTGAGGGATTTGAGGTTGTTTTCGTTAGAAAGGAGGAGGCTAAGAGGGGACCTAATCGAAACATATAAGATGATTAGAGGTTTAGATAGGGTGGACAGTGATAGCCTTTTTCCTAGGATGGAGAAAGCTAGCACGAGGGGACACAGCTTTAAATTAAGGGGTGATAGTTATAGGACGGATATCAGAGGTAGGTTCTTTACCCAAAGGGTGGTTCGGGAGTGGAATGCCCTGCCTGCAGCAGTTGTAGATGCGCCACGTTTGGTGGCATTTAAGTGGTTAGTTGATAAGTATATGGAAGAGAAGGGAATGGTTTAGTTTGGAGGGGCATTGCTTTTTATGTTGGTCGGTGCAACATCGAAGGCCGAAGGGCCTGTTCTGTGCTGTAATGTTCTATGTTCTATGTTCTAAGGTGAATGATAAGAAGCAATATGAGAATAAAGTTTATTACACCATGCATGCTGAGGATTTGGAATGTATTACCAAATAGAGTGATGAAAGCAGATTGAATAGTAGTTTTCAAAAGAGAAGAAATAAAACATTATAAGGATAAGGGCCATATAAAAGGAACCAACTGGATGAACATTAGAAAATCTCAGTGCAAACTCAATGGGCTGAATAGTTTCCTCATGCTGTACTATTTTATGATTCTGTTATTTTATGAGAAAGAGATTATTTAGCCGAAGATAGCTGTGTCTTTTATTTGAATGAAATGTACAATTAGCCCCACAATCCCTACTAATCCCCAGTGATCTGCATTTTTACTCTTTTTAATAAAATCTTTTGATTAAAATTCTTCAAATGAAAGTTATTCTTGTATCTATTTCCACCTCCCTTTCAGGAAGTGTAGACCTTTAAACTCCATCAAATATAGACTCAGACTCTTCAACCACTCATATGACTAACCCTTCATTCTTGGTATCATTCTTATGAACCTCCCTTGGACCCCCTTGAAGGCCAGCACATCCATCCTTTGGTATGGGGCCCAAAACTCCTCACAATATTCCAAATAGGATCTGACCAGAGCCTTATATAGCCTCAGTAGTACACCCCTGCTCTTGTATCCTAGCCCTCTAGAAATGAATGCTAACATTGAATTTTACTTCCTAACTGCCAACTGAGTCTGCATGTTAACCTTAACAGAGTGCAGAACCAGGACTCCCAAGTCTCTTTTTGCTTCAGATTTCCAAAGCTTTTCCCCATTTAGAAAATAGTCTATGTCTCAATTCTTCCTACCAAAGTGCGTAACCTCACACTTTGTTGTATCCCATCTGCCACTTCTTTTCCCATTCTCCTATCATGTCCAAATCATTCTGCAGCCTCCTCACTTCCTCAACAGTATCTGTCCCTCTACATATCTTTGTATCATTTGCAAATTTAGCAACCATACCCTCAGTTCCATCTTCCAAATCATTAATGTATACAGTAAAAAGTTGTTGTCCCAATATTGAATCTCCGTGGAACACCACTAGTCACCAGTTGCCATAGTAAAAAGGATCTCCTTATCCCACTTTCTGACTCTTGTCTGTTGACTAACCAATTTTCTATTTACGCCAGTACATTGCCTCTAACATCATTGGCTCTGAGCTTATTTAGCAGCCTCCTGTAAGGCACCTTGTCAAAGGCTTTCTGGAAATTCAAATAAATCAAGTCCTCTGGCTGTCCTTTGTCTAATTTGTTTGTTATCTCCTCAAAGAAATCTAACAGATTTGTCAGACATGACCTCCCCTTGATGAAGCCATGCTGAGTCAGCCCTATTTTACCATACATTACCAAGTAATCCTCAATTTTATCCTCAGTAATGGACTCCAATATTTACCCACTACTGAGGTCAGGCTAACTGGCCCGTAATTTCCCATCTTCTACCTCCCTCCCTTCTTAAACAGGGATGTTACATTAGCCTTTTTCCAGATCTGGGACCTTCCCTGACTCCAGCGATTCCTGAAAGATCACCACCAATGTCTCCACAATCTTCTCAGCTATCTCCTTCAGAACCCTGGAGGGTAGTCCATCCGATCCAGATGATTTATCCACTTTCAGACCTTTCAGCTTCCCTTGCAACTTCTCCTTAGTGATGGCCACTACATTTATTTCTGCCCTTTGATTCTCTTAGCATTCTGACATGTTACTGCTGTCTTCCACTGAGAAGACTGATTCAAAGTACCCATTCAGTTTTTCTATCGTTTCTTTGTTCCCTATTACTATGTACCAGGCACACAGATTCAAATGCCAGTAGGGTCATTTTCCAGCAGTCTAATATACATTTTTTCATTCTTATCCCTCTCTTATCTTCTTTATGTTTAAAAAAATTCTTGCAATTTTCTTTTATGGATAGGTGCAACACAGTTTAGATACAGAGTAAATAGAGAAGATGGACCAAATGACCTCTTCCTGTGCTGTAACCTTTTACTGGCTTTATGATAGAATTAAAGGATCAAAGAATCACAGAGATGGAAGTGTATCACTGAATTGGAGCATAATGCCAGTAGAAAATTAGTCAATCACACAATCAGTGAAATATAAAAAAAATCAAATAATTGCAGAATAACCAATTCATCAAAACATTGAGGAAACCATGGAACCACAATCAGAAAATTGTTGAATTACTAAATTAGAGAATCACAAAACCAGTAAACTAAGTATTAGACTGTCAACCATACAGTTAGAAAAGTACCAAACTTTGAGATTCACACAATCAATTAGCAGAATTTGAGAAGCACAGAATCATAAAGTCAGATAATGAAAGAATTGAAATTGTAATTGTGATGGGGGACTTTAACTTTACTAATATTGATTGGAATAGCTATAGCTCTAGCTCGTTAGAGGGGTCAGTTTTCGTACAAAGTGTGCAGGAAGGTTTTTTGACTCAGTATGTAGATAGGCCAACTAGAGGTGAGGCTACATTGGATTTGGTGCTGGGCAATGAGCCAGACCAGGTGTTAGGCTTGGAAGTTAGTGAACATTTTGGTGATAGTGACCACAATTCGGTTACGTTCACCTTAGTGATGGACAGGGATAGGCATGAAGCTGGGGGCAGTAGTTATAGCTGGGGGAAGGGTAATTATGAGGCCATCAGGAGAGAATTAGGGTGCATAGATTGGACTAGGAAACTACAGGGACTGGGAACATCTGGAATGTGGTGCTTATTCAAGGAGCAGCTGCTGCGAGTCCTTGATAAGTATGTCCCTGTCAGGCAGGGAGGAAATGGTCGAGTAAGAGAGCCTTGGTGTACGAAAAAAGTTGATTTGCTGGTTAAGAAGAAAAAGGAGGCTTATGTCAGGATGAGGCTTGAAGGCTCAGTTAGTGCAATGGATAGCTATAGATTAGCCAGGAAGGAGGTAAAAAGTGAATTGAGGAGAGCTAAGAGGGGACACGAGAAGATGTTGGCTGATAGGATTAAGGAGAATCCTAAAGCTTTCTTTCGATATGTTAAGAATAGAAGATTGGTTAGGGCAAGATTAGGGCCAGTCATAGACGGCAGTGGGAAGTTGTGCGGTGGAGCCTGAAGAGATTGGTGAGGCACTGAATAAATATTTCTCTTCGGTATTCACGCAGAGTGCCGGAAATGTAGCTATGGAGAACACTGAGGTACAGGGTTGCAAATTGGGAAGTATTGTAGTAGATAGGGAGGATGTGCTAGAAATTCTCGAGGGTTTGAAGTTGGATAAGTCCCCTGGGCCGGACGGGATTTACCCTAGGATTCTCTGGGAGGCAAGAGAGGAGATTGCAGAGCCTCTGGCTCTGATCTTCAGGTCCTCGTTGGTTACGGGTGTGGTTCCGGAGGACTGGAGGATAGCGAATGTGGTCCCATTGTTTAAGAAGGGGAAGAGAGACCTTCCAGGGAATTATAGGCCAGTGAGTCTTACTTCTGTGGTGGGCAAGGTATTGGAGAGAATTATTAGGGATAGGATTTATAGTTATTTAGAGAGAAATGAATTGATTGGGGATAGTCAGCATGGTTTCGTGAAGGGTAGGTCATGCCTTACTAACCTCATTGAGTTTTTTGAGAAAGTGACCAGAGAGGTGGATGGGGGTAAGGCGGTTGATGTAGTATATATGGACTTTAGTAAGGCTTTTGATAAGGTGGCCCATGGAAGACTTCTACAGAAAATGCAGATGTGTGGAATAGAGGGTGATTTAGCTAATTGGATTAGAATTGGCTGGCAGATAGAAGACAGGGTGGTGGTTGATGGAGATATTCATCGTGGATTCGGTGACGAGTGGTGTGCCTCAGGGGTCTGTTTTGGGGCCCTGCTGTTTGTAATTTTTATAAATGATCTGGATGAGGGTATTGAGGGATGGATCAGTAATTTGCAGATGACACTAAAGTCGGTGGAGTGGTAGATAGGAAGAGGGGTGTTATAGTTTGCAGAGTGACTTGGACAAGTTGCAGAGCTGGGCCGAGAGGTGGCAAATGGAGTTTAATGTGGAAAAGTGTGGGTAATGCACTTTGGCAGCAATAATGTGTAGAGTATAGGCTAATGGTAGGGCTCTTAATAGTGTTGAGGACAGAGGATCTTGGTGTATGTGTCAATAGATCCCTGAAGTAGCAGTCAAGTGGATAAAGTTGTTAGAAGCATATGGAGTCTTAGCTTTTATTGGAGGGGGATGAATTTAGGAGCCGCAGCATCATGTTGCAACTGTACAAACTCTAGTGCGGCCGCACTTGGAGTATGGTGCATTCTGGTCCCCACATTTAAGAAAGATGTGGAGGCATTGGAGAGGGTACAGAGGAGGTTTACCAGGATGTTGCCTGGTATGGAGGGCAGGTCCTATGAAGAGAGGTTGAAGGATTTGAGGTTGTTTTCGTTAGAAAGGAGGCGCTAAGAGGGGATCTTTTGAAGCATATAAGATGATTAGAGTTTAGATAGGGTGGACAGTGATAGCCTTTTTCCTAGGATGGAGAAGCTACACGAGGGACACAGCTTTAAATTAAGGGGTATGAGTTATAGGACGGATATCAGGTAGGTTCTTTACTCAAAGAGTGATTAGGGAGTGGAATGCCCTGCCTGCAGCTGTTGTAGATGCGCCAAGTTTGGTGGCGTTTAAGAGGTTAATTGATAAGTATATGGAAGAGAAGGGAATGGTTTAGTTTGAAGGGGCATTGCTTTTTATTTTGGTCGGCACAACATCGAAGGCCGAAGGGCCTGTTCTGTGCTGTAATGTTCTATGTTCTATGAATTGAATTGGGTGCAATTGAAATACAGAAGCAGGGAACAAATAAACCATGAAATACCATCCCTCTACACTGCCCTCATCAAACACTCCCAGGACAGGTACAGCATGGGGTTAACATAGAACATAGAATACTACAGCACAAACAGGCCCTTCGGCCCACAAGTTGTGCCGAACACATCAAAAACCTACCCAGCCATAGACATATTATAACCCCCAATCCCATTGGATCCCATATACTCATCCAGAAGTCTTTTAAAAGACCCCAGCGAGTTCGCCTTGACCACCACCGACGGCAGCCGATTCCATTCACTCACCACCCTCTGAGTGAAAAACTTTCCCCTAGTATCCCCTCTGTACTTGCTTTCCAGCACCTTAAATCTGTGCCCTCTCGTCGCGACCATTTCAGCCCTGGGAAATAGTCTCTGAGAGTCCACCCTATCTATTCCTCTCAACATCTTGTAAACCTCTATCAGGTCGCCTCTCAACCTTCGTCTCTCCAGGGAGAACAGTCCCAGCTCCCTCAACCTGTCTTCATAAGGCATGCCTCCCAATCCAGGCAACATCCTTGTAAATCTCCTCTGCACCCTTTCAATAGCTTCCACGTCCTTCCTATAGTGAGGCGACCAGAACTGCGCACAGTACTCCAAGTGTGGTCTGACAAGGGTCCTATAAAGCTGCAGCATTACTCCTGACTCCTGAACTCAATCCCTCGATGAATGAAGGCCAGTACACCGTAAGCTTTCTTAACCACATCCTCCACCTGGGAGGCCGATTTGAGAGTCTTATGGACCCGGACCCCAAGATCCCTCTGCTCTTCCACACAGCTAAGACTCCTACCTTTGATAGTGTACTCATTCATCCCGTTGGATCTGCCAAAATGGACCACAACACATTTATCCGCGTTGAAGTCCATCTGCCACTTCTCCGCCCAGTCTTGCATCCTGTCGATGTCATGCTGCAACTTCTGACATCCCTCCAGACCATCCACAACACCACTGACCTTCGTGTCATCGGCGAACTTACTCACCCATCCCTCCACTTCCTCATCCAGGTCATTTATGAAAATGACAAACAGCAAGGGTCCTAGAACAGATCCCTGGGGCACTCCACTGGTGACCGACCTCCATGCAGAAAAAGAGCCATCCACAACCACCCTCTGCCTTCTGCAGGCAAGCCAGTTCTGGATCCACAAGGCCAAAGCCCCTTGGATCCCATGGCCTCTCACCTTCTCAAGAAGTCTTGCATGTGGGACCTTGTCAAATGCCTTGCTGAAGTCCATGTACACCACGTCCACTGCTCTTCCTTCGTCAATGTGTTCAGTCACATTTTCGAAGAACTCAATTAAGCTCGTAAGGCTTAGATACAGAGTAAAGCTCCCTCTACACTGTCCCCCCATCAAACACTCTCAGGACAGGTACAGCACAGAGTTAGATACAGAGTAAAGCTCCCTCTACACTGTCCCCCCATCAAACACTCCGAGGACAGGTACAGCACAGAGTTAGATACAGAGTAAAGCTCCCTCTACACTGTCCCCAAAAAACACTCCCAGGATAGGTACAGCACAGAGTTAGATACGGGAGTAAAGCTCCCTCTACACTGTCCCCCATCAAACACTCTCAGGACAGGTACAGCACAGAGATAGATACAGAGTAAAGCTCCCTCTACACTGTCCCCCATCAAACACTCCCAGGACAGGTACAGCATGGGGTTAGATACAGAGTAAAGCTCCCTCTACACTGTCCCCTATCAAACGCTCCCAGGACAGATACAGCACTGGGTTAGATACAGAGTGAAGCTCCCTCTACACTGTTCCCATCAAACACTTCCGGGACACGTACAGGACGGGGTTAGATACAGAGTAAAGTTCCCTTTACACTGTCCCCATCAAACATTCCCAGGACAGCATGGGATTAGATACAGAGTAAAATTCCCTGTACACTGTCCGCCATCAAACACTCCCAGGGCAAGTACAGCATGGGGTTAGATACAGAGTAAAGCTCGCTCTACACTGTCCCCTCCCCATCAAACACTTCCAGGACAGTTACAGCTCACAGTTAGATACAGAGTAAAGCTCCCTCTACACTGTCCCCATCAAACACTCCGAGGACAGGTACAGCACTGGATTAGATACAGAGTAAAGCTCCCTCTACACTGTTCCCATCAAACACTCCCAGGACAGTACAGCACAGGGTTAGATACAGAGTAAAGCTCCCTCTACACTATTCCCATCAAAAACTCTCATAACAGGTACAGCACGGGGTTAGATACAGAGTAAAGCTCCCTCTACACTGTCCCCTATCAAACGCTCCAAGGACAGATACAGCACTGGGTTAGATACAGAGTGAAGCTCCCTCTACACTGTTCCCATCAAACACTTCCGGAACACGTACAGGACGGGGTTAGATACAGAGTAAAGTTCCCTTTACACTGTCCCCATCAAACACTCCCAGGACAGGTACAGCACAGAGATAGATACAGAGTAAAGCTCCCTCTACACTGTCCCCCCATCAAACACTCCCAGGACAGGTACAGCACGGGGTTAGATACAGAGTAAAGCTCCCTCTACACTGTCCCCCATCAAACACTCCCAGGACAGGTACAGCACGGGGTTAGATACAGAGTAAAGCTCCCTCTACACTGTCCCCCATCAAACACTCCCAGGACAGGTACAGCACGGGGTTAGATACAGAGTAAAGCTCCCTCTACACTGTCCCCCATCAAACACTCCCAGGACAGGTACAGCACGGGGTTAGATACAGAGTAAAGCTTCCTCTACACTGTCCCCCATCAAACACTCCCAGGACAGGTACAGCATGGGGTTAGATACAGAGGAAATTGAGAAGGGTGGGGCAAGGAATGAAGGTATATCCGAGCCGCAAGGGACTGCCGTTGGCAAATTCGTGGCAAATTGAAAGGCGGGACTGGGTCATTGGATCTTTAATAAAGCTTGTAAAAAGAGTATGGCTGCAAGCAGGAGAGAGAGTCCGCTTTAAAGAGCCGGGGGGAGGGGGAGACGGAGACGGGGGAGACCACTTTAAGGGGCCGGGAGGAGAGACAAGCTGGGCTGAGGCCGCTTTAAGGGGCCGGGAGGCGGGAGCTGTCCAGGTTCTCGGTGCTGAATTGATCACCCGCTGGAAGCGCAGCCTCGGTGCTGGATGAGAAACGGAGCCGGAGGAGAGGAATTGCAGGCCGCTGTTAAAGTAAGTGTGGCCGGAGGAAGAATCGATCCTGCAAATTGGAGTGCGAGTGTGAGACAAGGAGAGGGAGGAAGCAAATCCGCAACCCAGGGAGATTTTACCACCAAAATACAGAGTGGGGATTGAGGAGAGTGAATCCAGAGCAAAGCCGGAGCAAATCCTGAGCCTCTCCCGCTGATCCGACTGCAAACCGGAGCAAATGACAATGCATTTCTGCAGCAAGCCAGAGCTCCATACTAATCCGAGTAAAAGGGCAGAAATCAACTCTTATCCGGCCCCTTAGCTCCGATTGCCAATCCTTTCCGATTGCTGGAGGAACCAGGTTAGAAATTCAACACAAATCCATCAATAATTCAACACTCTCTGATCCCGGAGGCCCGGGATTATCCCAGGGAGCCCGGGGCTCGGTGCAGCCTGTCCCAGGGAGCCCGGGGCTCGGTGCAGCCTGTCCCAGGGAGCCCGGGGCTCGGTGCAGCCTGTCCCAGGGAGCCCGGGGCTCGGTGCAGCCTGTCCCAGGGAGCCCGGGGCTCGGTGCAGCCTGTCCCAGGGACCCTGACCCAGGCTTGTTCTGTTGCTCAGCTGCACATTGTTGGCTCACAACATACAGATGTTGCGCCAAATCCGCCTCAAGTGCCGCTGCCGCATGTTATTCAGTGACCTGAAGGTTTTTTTACTCCGGCGCCCTCCTCCTCCGCCTCCTGTGATGAATTACGACCAAATCTCACGGCCGATCAACAACGGGGTCCCGTCCAACAACAACACGCTGCCTCCGGCTGGCAAAGAAAAGAAGTGGCGGGCAGGCGGTGCCTTGCCAGGGGAGGAGTGCCCTCAGGAACAGGAATACAGTGGCTTTGAGCAGCCTTTGTCCCTGGTGAGTCCCTCACCCGAGGAATCTTACCGAAGGAAATACGAGGACAGGGAGTCTCTCAGTAGCAGCATTGCCAGCGGTTGTCGATCTCCTCTGTGTCGCATCTGTTTCCAGGGATCTGAGCAGGTGAGTGATGCATTTGCTTTTCTTTTCAATCCATATTCTCTCTAACTCACCTCTGAGTTTCCTGCTTCCTCCGCTCAACTTCAAAGACCATTCTTCCTCGGAAAATATTATTGACCTTTTGGCGGGTAACAGTTACAAAGTAATAAAGAGGTCATTCGACCCGCGATCATATGGCATCACACCCAACTGGGACAAAAGTGACTCTATTCTTTGAATATTGATGTGGTTGGACCGTTAACTTGTCAACAGATTTTTAAATGGTGTAATCTTGGTCAGCAAAGGAGGACCAAGGTCTTGATTAAGAAGGTGAAAACAAAATAAGTAGTGGGGAACATAAAAACTGGCTGTAAAAGTTTCTATAGATAGTGAAGAGAAAAACATTGACAATGAATGTCAAACTGGAGAATATATAATGGGGAACGAAGAAATTGCTGAGGATTTAAATTTGTATTTTGCTTCTGTCTTCACAAAGAAAGACATGAATAATGTACCAGAAGTTCTGAGAGAAACAAGTTTTAACCAGAAGCTGAAGGAAATCAGCATTAGTAGACAAATGGTTTTTGGGGAAATTGATGGGATTGAAGGTGGATAAATCTTTAGGTCCTGATCATCTTTATCCCAGATTACATGAGGAAGTGGCCCTGGAAATAGTAAATTCACTGTCATTTTCCAAAACAAAGAACAAAACAGCACGGGAAACAGGCCCTTCGGCCCAACGAGCCCGTGCCGCCACCCCGATGTTCCCACCTCTACCCGTGATCCCTGTCCAGGTTTATAGATCTATGGATTAAAAACCAAATTTGAGACAATTTTAGGGCGAATTTGTTTTGCCAATTAGCTTAAGAGCACATCTTTGGGATGTGGGAGGAAACCAGAGCACCTGGAGAAAACCCACGCAAGCACGGGGAGAATGCGCAAACTCCCACAGACACAGGCCCAATCCATGTATCTGCACAGCACAGCGATAGTCACTGAGCTGTCGTGTTGCCCATCAGATGGTCCAGGTCAAGCATACACTAATGACGTGAAGCACTAGGATACTCTCAAAAAAAATCCAAGAGCAGCCCTCTCACGACCCATCGCATGTATGCTCCTCGTTAGACAACAAGGTGGACCAAAGCACCTGTAGGATAAAAACAAGTACATCAATATCATTGACCAATAACATTTTGGACTCTGGACTTGTTCAGACTACAAATTGGAGGGTAGCTAATGTAAGCTTGCTATTCAAAAAGGGAGGTAGAGAGAAAACAGGGAACTGGGCCAGTGAACCTAATGTTGGGTACGGGGAAGTTGCTAGAGTCCATTATCGAGGATGTCATAACTCAGCATTTGAAAAGCAATGGTATAATGACACAAAGTCAGCATGGATTTACAAAGGGGAAATCATGTTTGATAAATCTATTGGAATTTTTTTGAGAATGTAATTAGTAGAACTGACTGAGATGTTTATTTAGATGTTCAGAAGCTCTTGATAAAGTCTCACTTAACAGACTTCTATGTAAAGTTAAAGCATATGGGATTGCAGATAATGTCTTGAGAGGGATAGAAAGCTGGTTAGCCAATAAAAAGCAAAGAATTGGTGTAAATGGGACTTTTCTGATTTACTGGCCTTGCCCATTGGGATACTACAGAGTTCTGTGCTAGAACCCCAACTGTTCACATTAATGATTTGGAAGAGGAAACCTAAATATATTATCTCCAAATGTGTAGATGATACAAAGTAGGGTGGAAGGGTGAGCTATGAGGAGGATACAGAGATGCTCAGCGAGATTTGGGCAGACCTGAGTGGTGGGCATCTGAATGACACATGCAGTACAATGTGGATAAATGTGAGCTTATCCACTTTGGTAGCAATAATAGGAAAGCAACTTAATACTTGAGTGTGTGTGTGTTAATTGAGAGGTGGATACTCAGTGAGACCTTGGTATCCTTATACATCAGTTACTGAAAGTAAGTGCGCAGATACAGTAGGCAGTAAAGAAGACAAATAATATATATTTATTGGCCTTCTTAGCGCGAGGGTTTGAATGTAGGGAGAGGGATGTTTTGCTACAATTGTCTAGGGCACTGGTGAGGCCACACCTTGAGTATTGTGTGCAGTTCTTTTGTACTTTTCTGAGGAAGGACGTCCTTGTTATAGAGGGGGTACAGCAAAGGTTTACCAGGCTGATTCCTGGGATGGCAGGTCTATCAATAAGGAGAGACTAAATCTGGTAGGACTGTATTCATTGGAGTTTAGATGACTGAGAGGGGATCTCATAAAAACTTATAAAATTCTAACAGAATTAGACAGGGTAGATTCAGAAAGAATGATACAATGGTGAGGATCATAGTTTGAGGATAAAGGAATGATGAATTTATGGAATTCGCTACAATAGAAAGTAGTTGAGGCCAAAATGTTGTTATTTCAAGAAGAATTAGATGTAGCTCTTGGGGCTAAAGGATCAAGGATATAGGGCAAAGTATTGGAGAGAATTATAAGGGATAGGATTTATAGTTATTTAGAGAGAAATGAATTGATTGGGGATAGTCAGCATGGTTTTGTGAAGGGTAGGTCGTGCCTTACTAACCTTATTGAGTTTTTTGAAAAGTGACCAAAGAGGTGGATGGGGGTAAGGCGGTTGATGTGGTATATATGGACTTTAGTAAGGCGTTTGATAAGGTGGCCCATGGAAGGCTTCTGCAGAAAATGCAGATGTATGGGATAGAGGGTGATTTAGCTAATTGGATTAGGAATTGGCTAGCAGATAGAAGACAGAGGGTGGTGGTTGATGGGAGATATTCATCGTGGAGTTCGGTTACAAGTGGTGTACCTCAGGGATCTGTTTTGGGGCCCCTGCTGTTTGTAATTTTTATAAATGATCTGGATGAGGGTATTGAAGGATGGATTAGTAAATTTGCGGATGACACCAAAGTCGGAGGAGTGGTAGATAGTGAAGAGGGGTGTTATAGTTTGCAGAGAGACTTGGACAAGTTGCAGAGCTGGGCCGAGAGGTGGCAAATGGAGTTTAATTGGAAAAGTGTGAGGTAATTCACTTTGGCAGGAATAACAAATGTGTAGAGTATAGGGCTAATGGTAGGACTCTTAATAGTGTTGATGAACAGAGGGATCTTGGTGTATATGTGCATAGATCCCTGAAAGTTGGCAATCAAGTCGATAAGGTTGTTAAGAAGGCATATGGAGTCTTAGCTTTTATTGGTAGGGGGATTGAATTTCGGAGCCGCAACGTCATGTTGCAACTGTACAAAACTCTAGTGCGGCCGCACTTGGAGTATTGTGTGCAGTTCTGGTCCCCACATTATAAGAAAGATGTGGAGGCATTGGAGAGGGTACAGAGGAGGTTTACCAGGATGTTGCCTGGTATGGAGGGCAGGTCTTATGAAGAGAGGCTGAGGGATTTGAGGTTGTTTTCGTTAGAAAGGAGGCGGCTAAGAGGGGACCTAATCGAAACATATAAGATGATTAGAGGTTTAGATAGGGTGGACAGTGATAGCCTTTTTCCTAGGATGGAGAAAGCTAGCACGAGGGGACACAGCTTTAAATTAAGGGGTGATAGTTATAGGACGGATATCAGAGGTAGGTTCTTTACCCAAAGGGTGGTTCGGGAGTGGAATGCCCTGCCTGCGGCAGTTGTAGATGCGCCAAGTTTGGTGGCGTTTAAGAGGTTATTGATAAGTATATGGAAGATAAGAGAATGGTTTAGTTTGGAGGGGCATTGCTTTTTATATTGGTCGGCGCAACATCAAAGGCCGAAGGGCCTGTTCTGTGCTGTAATGTTCTATGTTCTATATGGAGAAGAGGAGATCTGAATATTGAATTTGATCAACTATGATCATAATAAATTGCACAGCAGGCTCGAAGAGCCGAATGGACTACTCTTGCTTCTACTTTCTATGTTTCTATTGTCCTGAAGTCAGGGACCCGCACTTGCAGATGATGAGATGTCCTGAGATGCAATCCACACAGGAACACGTTCACCTTAGAACTTTGTCTGAATATCAAGTGTTAATCAATATGATGGAGAGAAACTCTACAAATTATACTGGAATGAATAAACAAACATTTCCTGCAAAAGTATCCAATACTCTCATTCACCTCCTGCATGGGTGTCCCGTAGAGTTATTATTATGCATCTTATTTAAATCCATTGCTAATGTCATGAATAAGTGTTGTGACATATCAGCTATTGTTGTTGCCATTTGTAGTACATTTGTATACTCACTGTAGTTTGTTCCAATTCTTTCCTGTTGCTGTTTTTTTTTTCAATGTCTAATTAGCTGCTTTCAATTCTGAGTCCATATTTTAATTTAAACTTGTTGTTTTTATATTTTAAAGATTAACTCTCACTATGCACTTTGACAATGCTTTTGTGGTCAGGTTATCTGTATTCAGCCTTTGTCAGTTTCTTAAGTGTAAAGTCAACGGATTTTTCAGACCCATCCTCCATTATGTGAGAAAGGGCTGCCCCACACTTTTGGGCGAGGCATCGCATGACAGAATAAGTTCCCTGTCTGGATCAGAATGGACTAGCAGATTTGTCGATGTCAGTGTTTGAAAGCTGCCTTCTGTGCCAACTCCTACTTCCATTTAGTTTCTCTGTGTAGAATTAGATAAAGGGGAGCCAACATTGTTGACAGGTCTAGCAAGACCTTCCCAAAATATTTCATCAAACATATAAATGACCAAATTTCTGTGCTTAGATTTTCCATACTCACCCAAACTTTCCCTTCGACAGGAGATGAGCCTTGTTTGGTGATTTTCTGGCTGAGATACTGCATGCTGGCTGCTTGGAAAACGCTTGTGCTCCTCTTCAAATGCAGTCCCACCTCTGAAAGCCATTTAAAAACTTAATCCAGGTTGCTGAGGTGCTCCTCCTCAGTCTTATTGATAAATAAAATGTTGTCTAAGTCAACTGCAGCCTGAGAATGCATTGTAACAGGTTGTTTATTTGGAAGATCACTGGACTGGAGTATGTGCCAAAAACCAAACAATTATACTTGAACAATCCCTTATGCTTGTTAATGGTACGATGCTGCTTTGAATCTTTTTCTAACAATAGTTGTTGATAGAACATAGAACATAGAACAATACAGCACAGAACAGGCCCTTCGGCCTTCGATGTTGTGCCGACCAAAATAAAAAGCAATGCCCCTCCTAACTAAACCATTCCCTTCTCATCCATATACTTATCAACTAACCTCTTAAACGCCACCAAACTTGGCGCATCTACAACAGCTGCAGGCAGGGCATTCCACTCCCTAATCACTCTTTGAGTAAAGAACCTACCTCTGATATCCGTCCTATAACTCATACCCCTTAATTTAAAGTTGTGTCCCCTCGTGCTAGCTTTCTCCATCCTAGGAAAAAGGCTATCACTGTCCACCCTATCCAAACCTCTAATCATCTTATATGCTTCAATAATATCCCCCCTTAGCCGCCTCCTTTCTAACGAAAACAACCTCAAATCCTTCAACCTCTCTTCATAGGACCTGCCCTCCATACCAGCCAACATCCTGGTAAACCTCCTCTGTACCCTCTCCAATGCCTCCACATCTTTCTTATAATGTGGCGACCAGAACTGCACACAATACTCCAAGTGCGGCCGCACTAGAGTTTTGTACAGCTGCAACATGATGCTGCGGCTCCTAAATTCAATCCCCCTACCAATAAAAGCTAAGACTCCATAAGCCTTCTTAACAACTTTATCCACTTGACTGCCTACTTTCAGGGATCTATTGACACATACACCAAGATCCTTCTGTTCCTCAACACTATTAAGAGCCCTACCATTAGCCCTATACTCTACACATTTATTGTTCCTGCCAAAGTGCATTACCTCACACTTTTCCACATTAAACTCCATTTGCCACCTCTCGGCCCAGCTCTGCAACTTGTCCAAGTCACTCTGTAAACTAAAACACCCCTCTTCACTATCTACCACACCACCAACTTTAGTATCATCTTCAAATTTACTGATCCATCCCTCAATACCCTCATCCAGATCATTTATAAAAATTACAAACAGCAGGGGCCCCAAAACAGAACCCTGAGGCACACCACTCGTCACCGAACTCCACGATGAATATCTCCCATCAACCACCACCCTCTGTCTTCTATCTGCCAGCCAATTCCTAATCCAATTAGCTAAATCACCCTCTATTCCACGCATCTGCATTTTCTGTAGAAGTCTTCCATGGGCCACCTTATCAAACGCCTTACTAAAGTCCATATATACCACAACAACCGCCTTACCCCCATCCACCTCTCTAGTCACTTTCTCAAAAAACTCAATGAGGTTAGTAAGGCACGACCTACCCTTCACAAAACCATGCTGAATATCCCCAATCAATTCATTTCTCTCTAAATAACTATAAATCCTATCCCTAATAATTCTCTCCAATACCTTTCCCACCACAGAAGTAAGACTCACTGGCCTATAATTCCCAGGAAGGTCTCTCTTCCCCTTCTTAAACAATGGGACCACATTCGCCATCCTCCAGTCCTCCGGAACCACACCCGTAACCAACGATATGCCTGGCTCATGCCAAGATGCTCCTCCTCAGTCTGATCAGTTATTAAAATGTCATCGAAATAGACTGCAACATGAGAAATGTCTGGAGGAATGTTGTAAGAAGTCTCACAACATCAAGTTAAAGTCTAACAGGTTTATTTGGTAGCAAACACCACTAGCTTTTGGGGCATTTCCCCTTCGTCAGGTGAATGGGGAGTTCTGATTACAAACAGAGCATACAAAGGCACACACTCAGTTTACAGAATACGGATTAGAATGTGAATTCTTACAGCTAATCAAGTCTTAAAGATGTAGACAATGTGAGTGGAGATAGCATTAAACATAGGTTAAAGAGATGTGTACTGTGTCCAGACAGGACAGTAAGTGAGAAGTTGCAAGTCCAGGCAAATCACGGGGGTTACAAATAGTGTGATATAAAACCAAGATCCTGGTTGAACACAGAACATAGAACATTGCAGTGCAGAACAGGCCCTTCGGCCTTCAATGTTGCGCCGACCAATTAAGAAAAAGCAATGACTCTCTAACCTAAACCATTCTCTTTTCATCCAAATGGTTGAGGGTGTCCTCATGTGTGCAGACAAGTTGTGAGACTTGTTATTGTGTTTACCCCAGTCCAACGCCGGCATCTTTATATCATGACTACATGGAGGAATAGTGCCAAGCTTAGATCATTTGTAGGTTTAATAAACTATTATGGGAAGATTTTACCAAATCTGTGTACATGTTGGCTCTGCTACTCCACAAAGAAACCAAATGGAGTAGATGTCTGCACAGAAGAAGACTTTCAAAGTTGAAAACATTACTGCAATTGACAAATTTTTTGAAAATGTCTTTCCTCTTGCAAAGTTTGAAAACAGATCACCTACTTTTGACAATGGATAAGCATCCAATTTGGAAAGTTGATTAATGCAAAGATTGTCATCCCCACTTATGCTCACAGTACCATCCCTTTTAAGAACAGGAAAATTGAAACTGTCCGATGTGCAAACTGAATTAATATAGAAACATAGAAGATAGGAGCAGGAGGAGACCATTCAGCCATTTGACCCCACACTGCTACTCGTTAAGATCATGGCTGATCGTCCAACTGAGAAGCCTAATCCTGCTTTTTCCCAATAACTTTTGATCCCGTTTGCCCCAAGTGCTGTATCCAGCTGCCTCTTGAATGCATTCAATGTTTAGGCATCAACTACTTCCTGTGGTAATGAATTCCCACAAGCTCACCGCTCTTTGGATGAAGAAATGTCTCCTTACTTCCGTCCTAAATGGTCTACCCCATGTCGTCCCAATGATTTCTGGCCTTTGCTCCATCTCTTCCTCCACTTTAATGTTTATGTCTTAGCTTTTGAAAAAGCAAGGAATGGCTTGAGAATCTAACTGTAGTGCCCTGCAAGGTACTAAGTTCATCTTTGAAAATCTGAGGATATCTCTGAATGACATTCACTGTCATTTTTGTGTGCTTTATCTCACTCCAGTTCAACTAAATTTTTCTGAACTAATGCTGTAGTAGACTAGATCCATGTCCTTTTACCATTAGGAGCCATGTTATATGCAATTTAATCTCTCACGTTCCAAGCAATCAGAAGGATGTGATAGCTTTTGAGAGCATATACCAGAATATTGCCTGGTTTGGAGGATATTAGCTATGAGGAGATTGGACAAAGTCGCTTTGTTTTCACTTGAATGTTGGAGGCTGAAGGATGACCTCTAGAAGTTTGACAGGGATAGAATAGATTGTTAGGGTCTTTTTCCCAGGGTAGAACTGTTAATTACTAAGGGATATAGATTTAAGGGAAAAGGGGGAAAATTTTAAGGAGATGTGAAAGGTAAGTTTTTTTTAGAGAGTGATAAATGCCTGGAATGTGCTGCCAGAGGAGCTGGTAGAAGCAGATATAAGGGCAATATTAAGGCATAGAACATAGAACAATACAGCACAGAACAGGCCCTTCGGCCTTCGATGTTGTGCCGACCAAAATAAAAAGCAATGCCCCTCCTAACTAAATCATTCCCTTCTCTTCCATATACTTATCAACTAACCTCTTAAACGCCACCAAACTTGGCGCATCTACAACAGTAATCTTGACAGCATCTTGACAGATAAATGAATAATCATGAAATTGAGGGATACGGACCGCTTAAAGGCAAAAGGTCTTCAGGAAGGCATCATGTGCCAGTTGAATCTTGGTGGGCCAAAGGGCCTGTTCCTGAACTGTACTATTCTTTGTATAGTCTCAGTTGTGTATATCTGAAAATTAATCACTGCCTAAGTAACGACTGGTGCCTGCTTAGAACCCCAAACCTCCCTCAAGATTTTCTTGCTGATTAACGATGCAGAGATTCCTGTGTCCACCTACAGCTTGGTTTGTTTACCATTGACCTTTTACTGTAGCATAAATAGGGTCTATTTATGACCCCTCACTCATTTTAAACATGTCATAAGAGTGCTCCTCAGCGTGGTCTGAACTTTCCAAGTGATGTGCCGTCAGCTGAAGTTTCCTTGCATTTGAAATTCTCTGCTCCGTCTTTGACTTGCACTGTGACACTTCTTTGCTAAACGCCCCTTGTTGCACTGGTGATGAATAATATCCATAAAATTACAATGATTCATGTAATGTGACACTTCACTGTCTCCACTGTTTTTACTTGCAGTTTCTTTTTCTACTTGATTTGGAGTATTGTGTGCGGTTCTGGTCATCACAACACCAGAAGGACAAGGAAGCATTGGAGAGAGTGTTAAGGAGATTCACCAGGCTGTTGGCTGATCTCGAGGGTATTGACCATGAGGAGAGGTTGAATAAACTAGGATTGTTTTCACTGCAAAGACAGAGGCTGAGGGAGACTTGATAGCAATCTTCAAAATTATGAGCCATAGAAGGGGTGGATAGTTAGAGGTTTTTTCCCATGGTGGAATGTAAATTACAAAGGGGCACAGGTTCAAGGTGAGAGGGGGGGAAGTTTAAGGGAGATATGTGGGGGAAGTTTCTCGCATAGAATTTGATGGTGCTTGAAACACGCTGCCAGAGGACGTGGTGGAAGCAGGCACATTAACAACAATTAAGAAGCATCTGGATAGGTGCATGAGTGGGGTGGGAAAAGAGGAGTACCGGCTGAGTACAGGCAGTTTTTTTAGTTTCATTAGGCCATCATGATTGGCATAGGCTGTAAATCAGGACGCAATGGGAGAGTTATAGAACATAGAACAATACAGCACAAACAGGCCCTTCGGCCCACGAGTTGCGCCGATCACATCTACCAATCCACAGACCTATCTATAACCCCCTATCCTATTCTTTTCCATATACTCATCCAGAAGTCTCTTAAAAGACCCCAGTGAGTTTGCCTCAACAACCTCTGACGGCAGTCGGTTCCATTCACTCACCACCCACTGAGTGAAAAACCTACCCCTGACATCTCCTTTGTATTTGCTTCCCTGCACCTTAAATCTGTGTCCTCTCGTATTGACCATTTCCACTTGGGGAAATAGTCTCTGAGAGTCCACCCTATCTATTCCTCTCAACATTTTATAAACCTCTATCAGGTCGCCTCTCAACCTACGTCTCTCCAGTGAGAAGAGTCCCAGCTCCCTCAACCTATCTTCGTAAGGTCTGCCTCCCAATCCAGGCAGCATCCTTGTAAATCTCCTCTGAACCCTCTCAATAGCCTCTATATCCTTCCTATAATGAGGTGACCAGAACTGCGCACAATATTCCAACTGGGGTCTGGTTGTCCTTGACTACAAGAGAAAGTGAGTTCAGGATTAAAGAAACGTGTGCAGCCTGCAGCCTTTGTGAGGCCTCATATGGAGAATTGTTCAGTCTCCTTGTCATCCTGTCAAGCAGAGGAATACAGCTCGCACAAAGAGATTGGAACCAAAGTGCATTGGACTTGCCTGAAAAACTGGGTATTATCCCATGAGGAGAATGAACAGACTAAGCCTGTGTGCTGGACCCTGGGGAGGCAGTATAGTCACTGGACTAGTAATTTAGAGATCCAAGGTAATGATCTGGAGACCCAGGTTCAAATGAGTGAGGATGTTCCTGATGAATGAAGCAGTCCATATCTAAATGCAGCAATATCTGGACAATATTCAGGTTTGGGTTGACAAGTGACAAATAATATTTGTGTCAAGCAATGATCATCTCCAACAAGAGAGGATCTAACCATCACTCTTTGAATTCTAATAGCATTACCATCATCAAATTCCCCCAGTATCAAATACTGCACTGTGGAGCTCGAGGGAGGTATTGGCAAAGCCTTTTAGGGCTTTTAATGCCACTGGCATGGGATTACTTGGGGATGCAAATCTTGATGGAGTAACTGGCACATATCAGTAAGCACATTCCTAAGGTACTTCCAGCATTGCCTTTGCTCAGTTGTGATGATACCACTTGTGATATATCTTTGATTTGATTTATTATTGTTACATGTATTAATATACAGTGAAAAGTATTGTTTCTTGCACATTATACAGACGAAACATACCGTTCATAGGAAGGAAACAAAGTGCAGAATGTAGTGTTACAGTCATAGCTAAGGTGTAGGGAAAGATCAACTTAATGCAAGGTAGGTCCATTCAAAAGTCTGACAACAGCAGGGAAGAAGCTGTTCTTCAGTTGGTTGATATGTGACCTCAGACTTTTGTCTCTTTTTTTCCCCAAAGGAAAAGGTGGAAGAGAGAATATCCAGGATGCGTGTGATCCTTAATTATGCTAGCTGCTTTGCTGAGGCATCGAAGTGTAGACAGAGTCAGTGGATGGGAGGCTGGTTTGCATGATGGATTGGGCTGCATTCACGACCTTTTGTAGTTTCTTGCGATCTTGGGCAGAACAGGAGCCCATACTAAGTTGTGATACAATCAGAAAGAATGGTTTCTATGATGCATCTATAAAAGGTGAGAGCTGTAGCCAAATTTCCTTAGTCTTCTGAGAAAGTAGAGATGTTGGTGGGCTTTCTTAACTATAGTGTCAGCATGTTGGGGTAGGAAACAAGGATAAGCTGTTGGTAATCTGGATACCTAAAAACTTAAAGCTCTTGACTTTTACTACTTCATCCCCATCGACATCTGAGTTCAGATCAATGCTTGTCAGTGCACTGGCCCCTGGTCACTAGTATCCTGACCTTGAAGTTGCACTGTCTCTGGCCATTGCTGCTGCTGGACCTGGAATAAATGCATCAGTTCCTCATCATCTGGATAAGAGTCGATAGAAAGGCATCATCTGTGCATGATTGGATATGTGAACAAATTGCGGTGATCTGTATAATCAGTATATTCTTTGTAGGTTAGGCTCCATCTCCGAGCTTTTAAACCAATGCTAAGCACGGTGCTCCAAGTTCTTTGGTTATTTTGCTCATTAGCAGATTTTCCTTGTTTAACGTGAACAGTCTTGTTTTCATCTCATTAAAGTTGGCCTTACCTAAATCTAAAATTCTTGTTGCTGAATTGTTCTTTTTGCTTTCAAATGCTATATTGAACTCAAATGTTATGATCACTATTTGATAAATGTTCATGCACAGTTAGATTAGTAATTAAATCTGGCTCGTTGTTCATTACTAAATCCAATATTGCTCGTCTCCTTGTTGCATCTAGGACATTATTTATTTGTGGGACACGGGTGTCGCTGGCTGGGCCAGCATTTATTGCCCATCCCTAGTTGCCCTTGAGAAGCTGGTGGTGAGCTGCCTTCTTGAAGACAACTATTGCTGCTATTCCATCAGTGTAGAAAAATGATCCTGGACACACTCCAGACTCACTCCTTTCTGACAGATGCTTGCCTGCCTCTCCTCCCAATCTATGGTCAAATTAAAATAACTCTGTTAATAGTTCACTGCCTTTGCTACACATTTGCTTAATCTCTGCATTTGTAGAATCGAGCACATCAAGGGTTTACACACACTGATTTGCAGTTTTAGGTCCTTTATTGTTCCTCAGTTCTATCTATAATGTCTTCACTGGATGCTTCCCCCTCATTATATCCTCCCTCATCAATGAAGTGATTTTGTTTTTAATTAATAAAGCTGCTTCACTCCCTCTGTCATTTCTCCTATCCATCTTGTAAACCCAATAATCCAGGATGTTTAATTCCAGTTCTGATCATTCTGCAGCTATGTTTCAATGTTGGCTTCTATATCATCTCCATTTTGAATTTATACCTGCAGCTTATTAAATTCATTCTTTATACTCTGTATATTTATACATAGAACAATTATTTGGGCCTGACCTGTCCCTCAGCACTGGGGGAAAAGTTTAGAGGAGATGTGTGAGGCAAATTTTTTTTTTTAAACAGAGGAAGGTGAATATCTGGAATGTGCTGCTCAGGGAGGTGATGGAAGCAGGTACAATAGCAGTGTTTAAGGGGCAACTAGACAAACACATGAATAGAGTGGAAATAGAAGGGTACGGACTCGGTAAGCACCTGTGGTTTTAATTTAGGCAGGCATCATGATTGGTGCAGGCTTGGAGGGCTGAAGGGCCTGTTCCTGTGCTGTATTTTTCTGTTTTTTGTGCCACCCTGATATTGTAAAGAGATGTAGTGAATTGCACATCAAAATCAATGGCAGTGTACATAAGGATATGGAAAACTCAAATTCAGGTAAAAAATCTGGATAAAAGCCAGGTTTACTGGCCAGGATTTCACAAGGATTTCACAAGGTTTTCACATTCTTATAATGTGGTCCCCACATTATAAGAAAGATGTGGAGGCATTGGAGAGGGTACAGAGGAGGTTTACCAGGATGTTGCCTGGTATGGAGGGCAGGTCCTATGAAGAGAGGTTGAAGGATTTGAGGTTGTTTTCGTTAGAAAGGAGGCGGCTAAGAGGGGATCTTATTGAAGCATATAAGATGATTAGAGGTTTAGATAGGGTGGACAGTGATAGCCTTTTTCCTAGGATGGAGAAAGCTAGCACGAGGGGACACAGCTTTAAATTAAGGGGTATGAGTTATAGGACGGATATCAGAGGTAGGTTCTTTACTCAAAGAGTGATTAGGGAGTGGAATGCCCTGCCTGCAGCTGTTGTAGATGCGCCAAGTTTGGTGGCGTTTAAGAGGTTAATTGATAAGTATATGGAAGAGAAGGGAATGGTTTAGTTTGGAGGGGCATTGCTTTTTATTTTGGTCGGTACAACATCGAAGGCCGAAGGGCCTGTTCTGTGCTGTAATGTTCTATGTTCTAAGGATGACTTTGTAAAATGAGCCTAACTTGCCAGATAGTGAGGCAATCAAACTGACCCTAACACTAATACCATAACCCTTACCCCTATCCTTTACCCATCATTCCCCGACCAGGTTTCAGAAACCATTTACTTGGGTGTTAGTTGATTGTGAAGGACTTTTACCAAAAAAGAAAGCAGGACACATGTATTTTTATAATAATGGATATGATGATTCAATTTCCAGAAGCTATTCCTTTAAGAACAGTTACAGCTAAGGAGGTGGTAGAGAAGTTAATGCAAATGTTTACTTGATATGGATTACCAATACTGATCCAGTCTGAGTAAGATTCCAACTTGATGTCTACAATTTTTCAAAACCTATTGGATATTTTGTTTTTAAAGCAGTTAAAGTCCACAGCAAAGGGAGCTTTAGACAGGCACCATCAAACTCTCAAAATAATGATTACAGCACATTGTCATGAAAATCTCCCACTTTGGCTAACGGGCCATGGTAAATTTCCCTTTAGTGTCAGGGAAATCAGCAGAATAAATACATGCCATTATAGGGATGCGAGAGGTTGTTGTTGTTGCAGGCCCAGATAGCCTCTTTCTGCACTGTTGGGATTCTATGATTGGGACAAAGGGCTAGACTGGACTTTCCTTTATTTGCAATCTATGATGCACCAAATGAATCTGTCAAGTTTTGTCCTTTTGAATTACTTATGAGCAGGAGTTAAAATGTTCTCTGAAGTTAATCAGGCAAAGGTTTTGAGGGGTAGATGGATACATCCTTTATGTTAGATATAATATCTGTGTTCTTGCAGCTTAAAGTGGCTCAAGAACATTTTAAAGTTTCTCAACAAAGATGAAGAAATAGGTAGATAGGCACGCAGTGACCTGAACGTTACAGCCATATGAGGGGAAAATCTAAAAGCATGTCTCTGTGGTCCATTCAAGGTAATCAAGAGGATTAAATTATTTGACTAATATCCTTGGTCACAAGAAAAAGAATTAGCTATGTCAAATGCAAAAAGTTGCCGGGACCAGATGGGATGTACCCCAGGTTATTGTGGGAAGTGGTTGCAGAGCCCCTGGCGATGATTTTTGCATCGTCCATGAAAACGGGAGAGGTTCTGGAGGATTGCGGATGTGGTTCCTATCCTTAAGAAAGGGAACAAGAATAGTCCAGGAAATTACTGACCGGTGAGTCTGACTTCAGTGGTTGGTAAGCTGATGGAGAGGCTTCTGAGGGATAAGATTTATGAACATTTGGAGAAGTTTAGACTGATCAGAAATAGTCAGCATGGTTTTGTCAAGGGCAGGTCGTGCCTTACGAGCCTAGTTGAGTTCTTCGAAAATGTGACTGAACACATTGACGAAGGAAGAGCGGTGGTGTACATGGACTTCAGCAAGGCATTTGATAAGGTCCCCCATGCAAGGCTTCTGGAGAAGGTGAGAGGGCATGGGATCCAAGGGGCTTTGGCCTTGTGGATCCAGAACTGGCTTGCCGGCAGAAGGCAGAGAGTGGTTGTGGATGGGTCTTGTTCTGCATGGAGGTCGGTCACCAGTGGAGTGCCCCAGGGATCTGTTCTGGGACCCTTGCTGTTTGTCATTTTCATAAATGACCTGGATGAGGAAGTGGAGGGATGGGTTAGTAAGTTCACCGACGATACAAAGGTCGGTGGTGTTGTGGATGGTCTGGAGGGATGTCAAAAGTTGCAGCGGGACATAGACAGGATGCAAGACTGGGCGGAGAAGTGGCAGATGGACTTCAACGTGGATAAATGTGTAGTGGTCCATTTTGGCAGGAATAATGGGATGAAGGAGTACAATATAAAGGGTAGGAGTCTTAGCTGTGTTGTAGAGCAGAAGGATCTCGGGGTCCGGGTCCATAGGATTCTTAAATCGGCCTCGCAGGTGGAGGAAGTGGTCAAGAAGGCGTACGGTGTACTGGCCTTCATTAATCGAGGAATAGAGTTTAGGAGTCAGGAGGTAATGATGCAGCTCTATAAGACTCTTGTCAGACCCCAGTTGGAGTATTGTGCGCAGTTCTGGTCGTCTCACTATAGGAAGGATGTAGAGGCTATTGAAAGAGTTCAGAGGAGATTTACAAGGATGCTGCCTGGATTGGGAGGCAGGCCTTATGAAGATAGGTTGAGGGAGCTGGGACTCTTCTCACTGGAGAGACGTAGGTTGAGAGGCGACCTGACAGAGGTTTATAAAATGTTGAGAGGAATAGATAGGGTGGACTCTCAGAGACTATTTCCCCGAGCTGAAATGGTCACTACGAGAGGACACAGATTTAAGGTGCAGGGAAGCAAATACAGAGGGGATGTTAGGGGTAAGTTTTTCACTCAAAGGGTGGTGAGTGAATGGAATCGGCTGCTGTTGGTAGAGCTATGAGGCAGCAGTGCTAACCACTGTGCTACCATGCCACGTAGGCAGAGAATGAGGTGAGATCTAATAGAGGTGTAAAAGATTATGAAGGGTATAAAGTGACCAGTGGTAAGCTTTTTCCTAGGTTGGATACAATAATTATGAGGGGCCATGGTCTAGAGTGAGGGGGGCGAAGTACAACTCGGATGTTAGAGGAGGTTTTTCACACAGGGAGTGGAGGGGGCCTGTAGGCTCCACCAAGTAGGGTGGTGGAGGCAGGCATACTAGAATTGTTTAAGGCTAACTTAGGCAGGCACATGAATGGACTAGAGATGGAGGGAAACAGGAAACTGTTCAAAACAAAGATTACGAGCCTTGGGACGTACCTGGGAATCAATTGATTCCTGTGGACCTTCCAACATATTTCATGGCTCACTTGCTTTATTTCTGCGCTTCTGGGGATTTTGTAAATGTCTAAGTTTTTGCATGTTTGATGATGTCTTTTCTTCTACTTCTCAGGTGATTCGCTCCGCCCTGTTGACCAACAAGGGGCATACATACGGTGGGTTGTACGAGGGCTGCTCTTGGATATTGCTTCGAAATATCCTAGTGCTTCATGTCGTTAGTGTACGCTTAAACTGGACCGTCTGACGGGCAACACAACAGCTCAGTAACTATCGCTGTGCTGTGCAGATACAGGGATTTGCGCCAGTATCTGTGGGAGTTTGCGTATTTTCCCCGTGATTGTGTGGGTTTTCTCCGGGTGTTCCAGTTTCCTCCCACACCTCAAAGATGTGCTCTTAGGCTGATTGGTGTAACAAATTGTCTCCCCTCAGTCTGGTTTCCAATGTGGATTTCCATAAGCATAGACAAGGGTCATGGGTGGAAGAGGGAACTCACACTGTTAAAATGGTGGCGTGGGCTCGTTGGGCCAAAGGGCCTGTTTCCCGTGCTGTGTTGTTATTTGTTCTTTGAAACTGTACACAGTACTCCAGATGAGGCCAGCACCTCATACAGCTGCAATATAATCTCACTGATTTTAAACTCTATCCCTCTAGCAATGAGGGATAAAATTCCATTTGCTTTCTTAATTACCTGCTGCACCTGCAAACCAACTTCTTGAGATTCCTGCACAAGGACACCCAGGTCTCTTTGCACAGTAGTATGCTGCAATTTTTTACCATTTAAATTCCACCAAAATGAATGACCTCACATTTACCAACATTGTACTCCATCTGCCAGACTCTCGCCCACTCACTTAGATTTAGAGAAATGTTCTCCTGTAAAATAACAAGCATGCTAACCACTGGATAGCATGGTAGCACAGTGGTTAGCACTGCTGCCTCATAGCTCTAAGGACCTGGATTCAATTCCTGGTTTGGGTCACTATCTGTGTGGAGTTTGCACATTCTCCCTGAGTCTTAGACTGTTTAGAGGATTGGTTGTCTAATGGGAAGCAGAGGGTAGGTATTAATGGGTGCTATTCTGATTGGCAGCTGGTGACTAGTGGAGTGCCCCAAGGTTTGGTGCTGGGGCCTCAACTATTTACCACTTACGCAGATGATCTGGAGGAAGGGGCTGAGTGCAGGGTGATGAAATTTGCTGATGACACGAAGATGAGTGGAAAAGCAAATTGCATGGAGGGATCTGGATAGGTTGAGTGAGTGGGTGAGGATCTGGCAGATGGAGTATAATGTTTGCAAGATTGGTTATCCACTTTGGTAGGAATAATGATAGGAAGGATTACTATTTAACTGGAGAAAAGCTGCAGCATGCGACAGTGCAGACGGACCTGGGCGTCCTTGTGCACAAATCGCAAAAATGCAGGTGCAGCAAGTATTAAGAAGACAAATGCAATGTTGGCCCTTTATGGCTTGGGGGATAGAATATAAAAGTAGGGAGGTTCTGTTGCAGCTGTATAGGGTACTGGTGAGGCCACAGCTGGAGTAAAAGAACAACACAGCACGGGAAACAGGCCCTTCGGCCTAACGAGCCCGTGCCACCATTTTAACGCTCCTACTTCCACCTATGACGCTTGTCTATGTTTACGGAAATCTGCATCCGTGTGCAGTTTTGGTCACCGCATTCGAGAAGGATGTATTGGTCTTGGAGGGGTGCAGAGAAGGTTCACTAGGCTGGTACCAGAGATGAGGGCATTGGATTATGAGGAGAGACTGAATAGGCTAGGTTTGTACACTTTGGAGTTTAGAAGGCTGAGAGGGGATCTTATAGAGACGTATAAGATAATGAAGGGGATGGATAGGGTAGAGATTGAGAGACTCTTCCCGCTTAGCAAAGATAGCAGGACTAGAGGGCACAGCCTCATCCTGCGGTATGTATGAGGTGAGGGACACCAGTAGTGTTCCTGCTGATTACACCTGCAGGAAGTGTGCACATTTGCAGCTCCTTGAGGATCGTGTTAAGGAGCTGGAGCTGGAATTAGAGGAGCTCAGGGTAATTCGAGAGGTTGAGGAGGATATAGGCAGGAGTAACAAAGAGATTGTAACTCCTATAAGTGATAATTGGGTAACTATTAGGAGGAGGGGTAAGAAGCAATCGGGGAGACAATCCCCTGGGGCTGTTCCCCTCCAAAATAAATTTTCTGTCTTGGAGGCTACAGTTGAGGAAGAATCAACTGGAGCTGACCAAAGGGAGCAGGTCTCTGGGGGTGAGCCTGCTGAGAATGCTCAGGTGGGTGGGGGGAATAAGAGATTAGGCCTAGTTATAGGAGACTCCATAGTTAGAGGGACAGATAGGAGGGTAAATAGTAATAAACAGGACTCAGGGCTGGTGTGTTGCCTCCCAGGGGCTGGGGTCCAGGATGTTGCAGATCGGGTTTTTAAGA
>JAGIQG010000011.1:94750659-94855374 GCA_024679065.1 Sphyrna mokarran
ATGTTCTATGTTCTATTAGGGGGGTGCGGTTCAGATTGGAGTTGTGGAGGGGTTTCTTCACGCAAAGGATGGTGAATCTTTGGAATTCTCTGCCTGATGAGGTGGTGGAGGCTTCCTCACTGAATATGTTCACGTGAAGAGTGGATAGGTTTTTAATTGACAAGGGAATTAAGGGTTTCGGGGAGAAAGCAGGAAAGTGGTACTGAACCACTACAGATCAGCCATGATCTTGTTGAATGGCGGGGCAGGCTCGAGGGGCTGGGTGGCCTACTCCTGCTCCTATTTCTTATGTTCTTATTATCTGCATGGATTTCCTCAGGGTGCTCTGGTTTCCTCCCATAATCTAAAGATGTATGGATTAGGTTGATTGGCTATTCTAAATTACCCCTTAGTGTCCTGGGATATGTAGGTTAGAGGGATTAGTGGGGTAAATATGTGGGATAGTGGGATTGCTGTCAGTGCAGATTCAATAGGCTGAATAGCCTCCTTCTGCACAGCAGGGTTTTTATGATTCTATGAAAAGTTTTGTCATTTAAACCCAGAAAAACAAGCTAAAGTGAAAGCAAAAATTTAATAAAATGTTAGAAGACTACCTAATTGAATCTAGTTGAAGCAATTGGAGTTCTCCAATAGTGTTACTGCCTGAACCTGATTGGGTCAACCTGATTCTGTATAATTAGAGAAAGCTTAATGCAGTAACAAAAATGTATTTTTCCCAATCCCTCATTTAGAAGATTGTATTGACAGGATTGGCAGTGCTGTATTCCTAACTCAGCTAGATTTATTGAAAGGATGCAGGCAAGTACCTTTAATGGCATGAGCTAAGGAGATATTATCAGCTTTTATAGAACATAGAACACTACAGCACAAACAGGTCCTTCAGCCCACAAGTTGTGCCGATCATATCACTACCTACCAGGCCATAGAACTATCTGTAATTCACAATCCCATATACTCATCCAGAAGTCTCTTAAAAGACCCCAGTGAGTTTGCCTCTACCACCACTGATGGCAGCCGATTCCATTCACTCACCACCTCTGAGTGAAAAACTTACCCCTAACATCTGTGTACTTGCCCCCCAGCACCTTAAACTTGTGTCCTCTCGTAGCGGCCATTTCAGCCCTGGGAAATAGCCTCCGAGAATCCACATCTTATAAACCTCTATCAGGTTGCCTCTCAACCTTCGTCTCTCCAGAGAGAAGAGACCTATCTCTCTCAACCTATCTTCATTAGGTATGTCTCCTAATCCAGGCAGCATTCTTGTAAATCTCCTCTGCACCCTCTCAATAGCTTCCACATCCTTCCTATAGTGAGGCGACCAGAACTGCACACAATACTCCAAGTGGGGTCTGACAAGGGTCTTATAAAGTTGCAGCATTACCTCCCGACTCCTAAACTCAATTCCTCTATTAATGAAGGCCAGTACACCATATGTTTTCTTGACCACATCCTCTACTTGCAGGGCAGATTTAAGAGTCCTATGGACCTGGACCCCAAGATCCTTCTGTTCCTCAACACTGCCAAAACTCCTACCTTTGATATTAGACTGCTTCATCCCATTGGTCCTGCCAAAATGGACCATCACACATTTATCCGCGTTGAAGTCCATCTGCCACTTCTCTGCCCAGTCTTGCATCCTATGTCTCGCTGCAACTTCAGATATCCCTCCAGACTATAACATAGAAGAGGCTATAAGAGTGCTGAATAAAACCAATCACATTCCAAAGATAACTGAATCAAGTTGTAACTAGTGTTCCCAACTAGTTTACTTGGATAATGTATTGATTTCTAGCAAACCACTTAAAACATTTCAAACCTCTATATAGACAATTACAATTGGCAGATTCAGTAATTAATATTGCCAAGAGTGAGTTCATGAAAGTGTGAATAACTTATCAAGAGCATAGAGTAGAGCAAGAACAAGTTAAGCCAAGAACTGCAGAAGTAAATGCTTTGCTGGAATTCCTTATCCTAAAACAAAATGGAAAATTGTGAAATTTTTAAGGACATGAAGCTTCTCTGCTAACTTCAGCATAATAGCTGCTCCACTGAAAGATTTATTGCAAAAGAAACCACAGGCAGTATGGTTGAGAGAGTGCCAGGTAACTTTTGAAAAGCTGAAGATGATGCTAGCTAATGGGTTGGCTGCCCTAATTTCACTACATTCTTTAAGATGGCAATCAATGCTAGGAGTGGGTGTGGTCTTATTACAAGAAGATGAATCGAGCAGAAAAAACCCAGTGGGCTGCTTTCTTAAAGAATTAATTCAGCACCAGAAGAGATACAATATGGTAGAAAAGTAGATCCTTAAATTGTTACTATCTCTTAAATATTTTACGCTGTATATACATCAAGGCTGTAGAGAAACACTCATAGAATATACGACCATTATCATTTGTGGAAAGTTTTAAGTCTCTAGAATTATAGATTCATACAGTGCAGAAGAAGCCTTTTATCCATCATGTCAGCACCAATACATTAGAAATACCTACTTATCGTACCTACTCTTCCTCAGGCAGTGCATTTCAGATATTCGCCAACTCTGTGTTTTTTAAAAAAAACTTGCCTCGCACATCTCCTTTAAACTTTTCCCCATGCACCTTAAACCTGAGTACTTGACTTTTCTACCCTAGGAAGGAGCATCTGACTATCCATGCTGTCCGTGCCTCTCATAATCTTGTAAACCTCTATCAGGTCACCCCTCAACCTCCATCATTCCAGTGAGAACAAACTGAGTTTATCCAATCTCTCCTCGTAGCTAATACCCTGTAGAACAGGCAACATCTTGGTGAACATCTTCTGTACCCTCTCCAAGGCATCCGCTTCTTTCTGGTAGTGTGATGATCAGAGTTGTACACAGTATTCTAAATGAGGCCTGACTAATGTTCTGTACAGCTGCAGCATGACCTACCATTTTTTTGAGGAGGTGACAAAAACGGTCGACGAAGGGCGAGCCGTTGATGTCGTCTATATGGACTTCAGTAAGGCGTTTGACAAAATCCCTCATGGGAGGTTAGTTGAAAAGGTCAAGGCTAATGGAATACAAGGACAGGTAGCTAGATGGATAAGTAACTGGCTTGGTAATAAGAGACAGAGAGTAATAGTGGAAGGGTGTTTCTCTAGCTGGAGGTCGGTCACTAGTGGTGTGCCGCAGGGCTTGGTACTGGGACCTCTTCTATTTGTAATATATATAAATGACTTGGAAGAGGGAGTAAGTGGAGTGATCAGCAAGTTTGCAGACGATACAAAGATGGCTGGACTTGCGGATAGTGAGGACCATTGTCAGGATGCAGCAGGACATAGGCTGGTAGCTTGGGCAAATAGATGGCAGATGGAATTCAATCCTGATAAATGCGAGATGATGCATTTGAGGAGAAAGAATGTAGGGGGGAGGTATATGATAAAGGGTAGACCTATTAAGAGTATAGAAACGCAGAGGGACCTGGGGGTGCAGGTGTACAAGTCTCTGAAGGTAGCAGAGCAGGTGGAGAAGGTTGTGAAGAAAGCATATAGTATGCTAGCCTTTATAGAAAGGGGTATAGAGTACAAGAGCGGGCATATGAAGTTGCAGTTGCATAGAACGTTGGTTAGACCTCATTTGGAATACTGCGTCCAGTTCCGGTCACCGTACTACCAGAAGGACGTGGAGACTCTGGACAGAGACAGAGTCCAGATGCTGCCTGTTATGGAAGGTCTGAGTTACGAGGAGAGGTTAGGCAAATTGGGGCTGTTTCCCTTAGAAAGACGTAGACTAAGAGGAGATCTAATAGAGGTGTACAAGATTATGAGGGGTATAGATAGAGTAAACAAGGTTAAGCTTTTTCCTAGAATGGACTCAAATAGCACAATGGTCACGGGCTTAGGGCGAGGGGGGGCTGGGGGTAAGGTATAATTTGGATGCTAAAGGAAGTTTCTTCACACAGAGGGTGGTGGGGTTATGGAATGCACTGCCAAGTAAAGTGGTGGAGGTAGGCACTCGAGTTATTTAAGAAATACTTAGATGGGCACACGAACAGAATGGGAATGGAGGGATATAGAAAACTGATTTTAAAATAAGGATCGTGAACCTTGGGAGTTCCCTGGGAAGTGTGTAAATTGTTGATGATATTGATGTATTTGTTTTATCCTACAGATAATTCGGTCTGTCTTGTTGTCCAACAAGGAACATACACGCTATGGGTCGTGAGAGGGCTGCTCTTGGATTTTTTGAGTATTGTAGTGCTTCACGTCGTTAGTGTACGCTTGACCTGGACCATTTGATGGGCAACATGACAGCTCAGTGACTATCGCTGTGCTGTGCAGATACATGGATTTGGGCCTGTGTCTGTGGGAGTTTGCGCATTCTCCCTGTGCTTGCGTGGGTTTTCTCCGGGTGCTCTGGTTTCCTCCCACATCCAGATGATGTGCTCTTAGGCTGATTGGCAGAACAAATTCTCCTTAAATTGTCTCTCAAATTTGGTTCCAATGCATAGATCTATACATAGGGACGACAGGGATCATGGGTAGAAGTGGAAACATTGAGGTGGCAGCACGGGCTCGTTGGGCCGAAGAGCCTGTTTCCTGTGCTGTTTTGTTCTTTGTTCTTTTGTTTATACTCAATATCCCGACCGATGAAGGCAAGCACCTCGAAGGTTTGCGAGTTTACTATCAAATAAATCGGTTGGACTTAAACCTGGTGTTGTCAGACTTCATACTGTGAACACTGCTAGTCACAGCTTTCCATTCAGAAAAGCACCCCTCTATTGCTACCCTCTGTCTTCTGTGACCGAGATGTAGAGATGCCAGCATTGGACTGGGGTAAACTCAGTAAAGTTTGACAACACCAACTTTAAATCCAACCGATTTATTTGATAGTAAATCAGCGAGCTTTTGGCCTTTGCGGCCTTCGTCAGGTGAATGAGGTGTTCTGGTCTCAAAGCGCACACATCAGCACAGACAGTTTACAGATTGCTGATTAGAATGCGAATCCTTACACCTAACCTGCTATTCTTAAGACTTGCTCTCTAACGGCAGAGGTTAAAGAGATGTGTATTGTCTCCAGACAGCACAGTAAGTGAGGTTTTTTGCTAACCCAGGCAATTCATGGCGGTTACAGATAGTGTGACATGAAGCCAAGATCTTTGTTAAGACCGTCCTCATGTGTGCGGAACTTGGCTATCAGTCTCTGCCCAGCGACTCTGCGCTGTCGTGTGTCATGAAGGCCCCTTGAAGAACATTTACCCGAAGGTCGGAGGCCGAATGCCCGTGACTGCTGAAGTGTTCGCCCACAGGAAGGGAACTGTTTTGCCTGGTGATTGTTGAGCAATGCTCATTCATCCGCTGTCGTAGTGTCTGCATGGTCTCCCCAATGTACCATGCTTCGGGACATCCTTTCTTGCAACGTATTAGGTAGACAACGTTGGCCGAGTTGCAAGAGTATGTACCGTGTACCTGGTGAATGGTATTCTCATGTTTGACGATGTTGTCCATGTCAATGATCCGGCATGTCTTGCAGAGGTTGCTGAGGCAGGGTTGTGTGGAATTGTAGTCCCTGTTCTCCTGAAGGTTGGGTAGTTTGCTGCGAACAATGATCTGTTTGAGGTTGCGTGGTTGTCTGAAAGCAAGAAGTGGGGGGGTGGGGATGGCCCTAGTGAGACGTTCATTGTCATCAATGATATGTTGAAGACTCCGGAGAAGATGTCGTAGCTTCTCCGCTCTGGGGAAGTACTGGACAACAAAGGGTACTCTGTCCACCGTGTCCCGTGTTCATCTTCTGAGGAGGTCAGTGCGGTTTATCGCTGTGGCACGTCAGAACTGTCGATCGGTCAAACGCCATATCCTGTTCTCACAAGGGCATCTTTCAGCGTCTGGAGGTGTCTGTCACGATCCTCCTCATCCGAGCAAATTCTGTGTATACGGAGGGCTTGTCCATAGGGAATGGTTTCTTTAACGTGTCTAGGGTGGAAGCTGGAGAAGTGGAGCATTGTGAGATTGTCTCAGTTTGCGGTACAGTGAGGTGCTGAGATGACCGTCCTTGATGGAGATGCGTGTGTCCAACAATGCAACTGATTCTGGAGAATAGTCCATGGTGAGTCTGATGGTGGTATGGAATTACAACAAAGAACAAAACAGCACGGGAAACAGGCCCTTCGGCCCAACGAGCCCGCGTCGCCACCCCGATTATCCCACCTCTACCTGCGATCCCTGTCCATGTTTATAGATCTATGGATTAAAAACCAAATGAGAGACAATTTAGGGAGAATTTGTTTTGCCAATTAGCCTAAAAGCACATCTTTGGGATGTGGGAGGGAACCAGAGCTCCCGGAGAAAACCCACACAAGCACGGGGAGAATGCGCAAACTCCCACAGACACAGGCCCAAATCCATGTATCTGCACAGCACAGCGATAGTCACTGAGCTGTCGTGTTGCCCATCAGATGGTCCAGGTCAAGCATACACTAACGACATGAAGCAGTAGGATACTCTCAAAAGATCCAAGAGCAGTCCTCTCACGACCCATCGCGTGTATGCCCCTCATTAGACAACAAGGTGGACCAAAGCACCTGTAGGATAAAAACCAAGTACATCAATATCATCATCTATTTACACACTTCCCAGGGACTCCCAAGGCTCATGATCCCTATTTTAAATCAGTTTTCTATACCCCTCCATTCCCATTCTGTTCATGTGCCCATCTAAGTATTTCTTAAATAACTCCACAGTGCCTGCCTCCACCACTACTTGGCAGTGCAATCACCAGTCAACAAAGTGGTGGAGGCAGGCACTGTGGAGTTATTTAAGAAATACTTAGATGGGCACATGAACAGAATGGGAATGGAGGGGTATAGAAAACTGATTTAAAATAGGGATCATGAGCCTTGGGAGTCCCTGGGAAGTGTGTAAATAGATGATGATATTGATGTACTTGGTTTTTATCCTACAGGTGCTTTGGTCCACCTTGTTGTCTAATGAGGGGCATACACGCGATGGGTCGTGAGAGGACTGCTCTTGGATCTTTTGAGAGTATCCTACTGCTTCATGTCGTTAGTGTATGCTTGACCTGGACCATCTGATGGGCAACACGACAGCTCAGTGACTATCGCTGTGCTGTGCAGATACATGGATTTGGGCCTGTGTCTGTGGGAGTTTGCGCATTCTCCCTGTGCTTGTGTGGGTTTTCTCCAGGAGTTCCGGTTCCCTCCCACATCCCAAAGATATGCTCTTAGGCTGATTGGCAAAACAAATTCTCCCTAAATTGTCTCTCATTTGGTTTTTAATCCATAGATCTATAAACATGGACAGGGATCGCAGGTAGAGGTGGGATAATCGGGGTGGCGACGCGGGCTTGTTGGGCCAAAGGGCCTGTTTCCCGTGCTGTTTTGTTCTTTGTTGTAATTCCATACCACCATCAGACTCACCATGGACTATTCTCCAGAATCAGTTGCATTGTTGGACACACGCATCTCCATCAAGGA
The DNA here is from genome assembly GCA_024679065.1 of Sphyrna mokarran. Classification (NCBI taxonomy): domain Eukaryota; kingdom Metazoa; phylum Chordata; class Chondrichthyes; order Carcharhiniformes; family Carcharhinidae; genus Sphyrna; species Sphyrna mokarran. Next base: position 94,758,114 of record JAGIQG010000011.1, read on the forward strand.
CGGTCACCTCAGCACCTCACTGTACCGCAAACCGACAGACAACCTCACAATGCTCCACTTCTCCAGCTTCCACCCTAGACACGTTAAAGAAGCCATTCCCTATGGACAAGCCCTCCGTATACACAGAATTTGCTCAGATGAGGACAGACACCTCCAGACGCTGAAAGATGCCCTCGTGAGAACAGGATATGGCGCTCGACTCATCGATCGACAGTTCCGACGTGCCACAGCGATAAACCGCACTGACCTCCTCAGAAGATGAACACGGGACACGGTGGACAGAGTACCCTTTGTTGTCCAGTACTTCCCCAGAGCGGAGAAGCTACGACATCTTCTCCGGAGTCTTCAACATATCATTGACGATGAACATCTTGCTAGGGCCATCCCCACCCCCCCACTTCTTGCTTTCAGACAACCGCACAACCTCAAACAGATCATTGTTCTCAGCAAACTACCCAACCTTCAGGAGAACAGGGATCACAATACCACACAACCCTGCCACAGCAACCTCTGCAAGACATGCTGGATCATAGACATGGACAACATCGTAAAACGTGAGAATACCATTCACCAGGTACGCGGTACATACACTTGCAACTCGGCCAACGTTGTCTACCTAATACGTTGCAAGAAAGGATGTCCCAAGGCATGGTACATTGGGGAGACCATGCAGACATTACGACAGCGGATGAATGAACATTGCTCAACAATCACCAGGCAAAACAGTTCCCTTCCTGTGGGCGAACACTTCAGCAGTCACGGGCATTCGGCCTCCGACCTTCGGGTAAATGTTCTTCAAGGGGGCCTTCACGACACACGACAGCGCAGAGTCGCTGGGCAGAGACTGATAGCCAAGTTCCGCACACATGAGGACGGTCTTAACAAGGATCTTGGCTTCATGTCACACTATCTGTAACACCCATAACTTGCCTGGGTTAGCAAAAAAACCTCACTTACTGTGCTGTCTGGAGACAATACACATCTCTCTAACCTGTGCTCAGTGCTCCTTCCACTCACATTGTTAGCCACTTTAAGACTTGAATAGCAGGTTAGGTGTAAGGATTTGCATTCTAATCAGCAATCTGTAAACTGTCTGTGCTGATGTGTGTGCTTTTGGAGACCAGAACACCTCATTCACCTGACGAAGGCCACAAAGGCCGAAAGCTCGCTGATTTACTATCAAATAAAATTGGTTGGATTTAAAATTAGTGTTGTCAAACTTTACTTCTGTGACTGAGCCAGTTCTGTACCCATCTTGCCAGTTCTCCTATGATTCTGTGTGACTTCACCTTCTGTACCAGTCTACCATGAGGTATCTTGTCAAAGGCTTTACTGAAGTCCATGTATGCAACATCCACTGCCTTTCCCTCATCTTTCTACTTTGTCGCTTCCTCAAAACTTGATCAAGTTACTAAGGCATGACCTCCCCTTCACAAAGCCATGCTGTCTATCACTAATAAATTCATTTGTTTTCAAATGTGAGTAAACCTTGAGCCTAAGAATCTTTTTCAGTAATTTTCCTACACTGACCAAAAGCTCACCGACCTATAATTTTCAGGATTGTTCCTGCTGCCTTTCTGAAACAATGGAACAACATTGGTGCTCCTCCAGTCCCCTGGAACTTCACTTGTAGCTAATGAGGATACAACAATCCTATCAAGGCCCCAGCAATTACCACCCTTGCCTCTCTCAATATTCTTGAATAGATCTCATCAGGCTTTGGGGACTTATCTACTTTAATGCTTTAAGACACTCAGCACTTCCCTCTTTTTGATATTGACATGACCCAGAATATCTAAACATTCTACCGGAGGTTCCTCATCCATCAAGTCCCTCTCTTTGGTGAAAACTGAGGCAAAGTATTCATTTACTATTGCATCCATTTCCTCTGGTTCCATACATGGAGTGCCTCCACTATCCTTAAGTGGACCAACCCTTTCCCTGACTATCCTGTTGCTTTTTACATAAGTATAAAATGCTTTAGAATCTTCGTAGTATATATAAATAATTTAGAGGAAAATGTAACTGAATTGATTAGTAAGTTTGCAGACAACACACAGGTTTTTGGAATTGCGGATAGCGATGAGAATCATCAGAGGATACAGGAGGATATAGATCAGTTGGAGACTCAGGTGGAGAGATGGCAGATGGAGTTTAATCTGGACAAATGTGAGGTAATATGTTTTACTGAAAGTGGCAACACAGATGGAGAAGGTAGTCAAAAAGGCATGTGGCATGCTCGCCTTCATCAGCTAGAGCATTGAGTTTTAAAAATTGACAAGTCATGTTGCAGCTTTGTAGAACCTTAGGTCGCACTTGGAATATAGGACCTGATTTTGCCATCAAGTTACGCCTGCTTTTGGGTGTGAAAACTTGGTAAAGTTGGGCATGAGGTGAGTAGAATGATCTGGATGCTTCTGGGCTGGTTTCTCCTTTACCAAGGCCTGAAAATGGCTGCGATCAGGACTGTGCCCAAAATGGGTGTGACGGCCATTTCAATCTATTTTATTTAAATTAACTTAATGGGCTGCATGCCCAACTTTACCAGCACTTCCCCCTTTACCACTACATTCGTCTATCCAGAATCAGCGTGAAACAGACATGCTCCAAAGAAGTCCATTCGAGCACTCTGGTTAGTTAGGAGGTAGGTGCCTAGTGTCTGAAGGCTCTCTGCTTGAGATCAGTAGGGGCAGCAGGGAGGGAGGGGGCTGTGTTCGTTGTCATGCTGCCTAAGCTTAGTGGAGGGGAAGGGAATCCGCTGTCATTCTACCTGAGATCGGTGGGGGAAGGAGGAGCCCTTGCCCAGTCTAGGTGGTAGAGGAGGGGATTTGGGGGAGATAAGAAGGTCAGTAAAGTTGTGGGGTGGGGCAATATCTGTGGGTCCAGGGGGAGGCAGTTTTCAGCCCAGGAGGGATATGGGCAGGGGAGCAGCATTCTCTCATTTGTTTTCTGCGCATGTGTAATTGGAGGCACCAAATCGGTGCTGCAAGATTTCGGATGCATTAAACCTCCCCCATAGGCTTCTGCAGCGCGATCCAGAATCCCATACAGAGTGTGTGTGGGGGCACCTAGAATGAATCTAAAAGTCGGATCTGAAACATTCCCAGTTTCAAGTCCATCCAGACTTAGAATCAAAATGGTAAAATTGGCCCATAGTGTTCAATTCTGGTCGCCACACTATCAGAAGGATTTGGAGAGGGTACAGAAAAGATTTACCAAGATGTTGCCTGATATGGAGGGCATAGGAGAGGTTGGACAAACTTGGTTGTTCTCACTGGAACGACGAGATTGAGGAGAGATCTGATAGAAGTCTAGAAGATTATGAGAGACATAGACAGAGTGAACAGTCAGAAGCTTTTTTCCAGGGTGGAAGAGTTAATTACTAGTGGGCAGAAGTTTAAGGTGCAAGGGGCAAATTTAAAAGAGATGTACAAGGCAGATGTTTTATACAGAGAGTAATGGGTGCCTGGAAGTCGTTGCTGGGAGGGTAGCGGAAGTGGATATGGTAGTGACTTTTAAGGAGCATCTTGACAAATACATGAATAGGATGGGACTGGTGGATATGGCCCCCAGTAGGTTAGGGGGTTTTAGTTCAGTTGGGCAGCATGGTTGGTGCAGGCTCGGAGGCTGAAAGCCTGTTCCTGTGCTGTAATTTTCTTTGCTCTTCGTTCTTTACCATTCTCTGTTTCATAAAATCAGAACATTAGTTGATTGCACAGGAAATAGTTCCATTTATAACTCTCCAGATACAAAATCAGTCTGTACCCATATGCTGCAAGACCTGGATAACATTCAGGCTTAAGCTAATAAGTGAAAAGTAACATTCATGTCACACAAGTGTCATGCCATCTTCAATGAAAGTAAATCTCTCCACCAGCACATGACGTTCCATGGTATAATAATAACACTCGAGATGTTTGACTCCATTCAAGACAAAGCAGATTTCTCGATCAGCTCCACATCACCACTTCAAGTATTCACTTCTTCCCCACCATTATACAATAGTAGTAATATGTTCCATCTACAAGATGTGCTGCAACAACTCACCTCTGCTTATTGGACAGCACCTCCCAAAGTCACAAGTTTGACCACTTTTGACAACAAATACTGTAAACACATAGAACAATACCAACCTAATTTTAGAATTATACTGATGTTCTTCCATTCTTCTTGGGTGAAAATCCTGAAATTTCCTTCCTATAGGAGCTCCTTCACCACGTGGACTGCAAAAGTTGAAGTACAAGGTTCATGGATTCCTTTTCAGGTACAGCTGGGGGTGGTAACAGATGCAGACCTTACCAGTGACACCTACATCCCACAAATGAATAAAAATTCTGTCAGTTCTCTGTCTCTCCATCACACTGATTAGTGATTGTGTGTGTTATTATTGGTATGTCCTGTGCTGCCATCTGTTAGTCACACTTTCACTATGTCTCTTGCTGTTGTTTAGGGGGATTTGCTGAGCCCATGCCGCTGTGCTGGATCTGTTCGCTGTACGCACCAACCTTGCCTGATAAAGTGGATCAGTGAACGTGGATCCTGGAGCTGTGAGCTGTGTTACTACAAATACCATGTCATTGCCATCAGTGCAAAGAATCCCCTGCAGGTGCTACCTTTTTATACTTCTGTTTTACTCTGCACTCTGATCGCTTCCTTCCTGAAGACACTGACTCAGAAAAAGTTCAGTGACTCATCTAATGTATCATCCCTCATCAGTGAACCACACCCATCTGATCATCAGATTTTATCACTGTCATCACTATTTCATCAATTTATTGGAGTTAGAACATAGAACAGTACAGGCTCTTTGGCCCTCGATGCTGTGCCGAGCTATGTCCAAACCCAAGATCAAGCTATCCCACTCCCTATCATTCTGATGTGCTGCATGTGCCTATCCAATAACTGCTTGAAAGTCCCTAAAGTGTCCGACTCCACTATCGCAGCAGGCAGTGCATTCCACACCCCAACCACTCTGAGTGAAGAATCTACCTCAGACATCCCTCCGATATCTCCCACCATGAACCTTAGTTATGCCCCCTAGTAACAGCTACATCCACCCGAGGAAATAGTCTCTGCATATCCACTCTATCAATGCCCCTCGTCATCTTATAGAACATTACAGCGCAGAACAGGCCCTTCGGCCCTCAATGTTGCGCCGACCAATTAGGAACAAGCAGTGACCCTCTAACGTAAACCATTCCCTTTTCATCCATAAACTTATCTACTAACCTCTTAAACGCTACCAAACTTGGCGCATCTACAACTGACGCAGGCAAAGCATTCCATACCCTTACCACCCTCTGGGTAAAGAACCTACCTCTGACATCTGTCCTAAAACCACCACCCCTTAATTTAAAGCTATGTCCCCTCGTGCTAGCTTTCTCCATCCTAGGAAAAAGGCTATCACTGTCCACCCTATCTAAACCTCTAATCATCTTATGTTTCAATAAGGTCTCCTCTTAGCCGCCTCCTTTCTAACGAAAACAACCTCAAATCCCTCAGCCTCTCCTCATAAGACCTGCCCTCCATACCAGGCAACATCCTGGTAAACCTCCTCTGTACCCTCTCCAATGCCTCCACATCTTTCTTATAATGTGGGGACCAGAACTGCACACAATACTCCAAGTGCGGCCGCACTAGAGTTTTGTACAGTTGCAACATGACGTTGCGGCTCCGAAATTCAATCCCCCTACCAATAAAAGCTAAGACTCCGTATGCCTTCTTAACAACCTTATCGACTTGATTGCCAACTTTCAGGGATCTATGCACACATACACCAAGATCCCTCTGTTCTTCAACGCTATTAAGAGTCCTACCATTAGCCCTATACTCTACACATTTGTTATTCCTGCCAAAGTGAATTACCTCACGCTTTTCCACATCAAACTCCATTTGCCACCTCTCGGCCCAGCTCTGCAACTTGTCCAAGTCTCTCTGCAAACTATAACACCCCTCTTCACTATCTACCACTCCACCGACTTTAGTGTCATCTGCAAATTTACTAATCCATCCTTCAATACCCTCATCCAGATCATTTATAAAAATTACAAACAGCAGGGGCCCCAAAACAGATCCCTGAGGTACACCACTTGTAACCGAACTCCACGATGAATATCTCCCATCAACCACCACCCTCTGTCTTCTATCTGCTAGCCAATTCCTAATCCAATTAGCTAAATCATCCTCAATCCCATACATCTGCATTTTCTGCAGAAGCCTTCCATGGGCCACCTTATCGAACGCCTTACTAAAGTCCATATATACCACATCAACTGCCTTACCCCCATCCACCTCTTTGTCACTTTTTCAAAAAACTCAATAAGGTTAGTAAGGCACGACCTACCCTTCACAAAACCATGCTGACTATCCCAATCAATTCATTTCTCTCTAAATGACTATAAATCCTATCCCTAATAATTCTCTCCAATACTTTGCCCACAACAGAAGTAAGACTCACGGGCTTATAATTCCCTGGAAAGTGTCTCTTCCCCTTCTTGAACAATGGGACCACATTCGCTATCCTCCAGTCTTCCGGCACTATACCCATAACCAACGACGAGCTGAAGATCAGAGCCAGAGGCTCTGCAATCTCCTCTCTCGCCTCCCTGAGAATCCTAGGGTAAATCCCGTCCGGCCCAGGGGACTTATCTAACTTCAAACCCTCAAGAATATCTAGCACATCCTCCTTATCTACTTCAATACTTTGCAGTTTGCAACCCTGTACCTCAGTGTTCTCCACAACTACATTTACATCTCCCTGCGTGAATACCAAAGAGAAATATTTGTTCAGTGCCTCTCCAATCTCTTCAGGCTCCACGCACAACTTCCCACTGCTGTCCATGACTGGCCCTAACCTTGCCCTAACCAATCTTCTATTCTTAACCTCTATTAAGGTTCTTATAAACCTCTATTAAGTCACCTTTCATCCTCCTCTGCTCTAAAGAGAAAAGCCCCAGCTCCCTCAACCTTCCCTCATAAGACCTATACTCCAAACCAGGCAGCATCCTGATAACTCAATAAATTGATGAAACAGTGATGACTTCCCTTTCACAGAACTATGTTGATTCTGCCTGATTACTTTGATTTTTTTTCCAAGTATTCTGCTACAACATCTTTTAGCTTTTATTGGTAGAGAGATTGCATTTTGGATCAGTGAGATCATGTTGCAACTATATAAAACTCTGGTGTGGTCGCATTTGAAGTATTGCTTACAGTTCTGGTTGCCGCATTGTAAGAAAGATGCGGAGGCATTGGATTTACAGAACCTTAGTTAGGCTGCACTTGGGATACAGAGTTCATTTCTGGTCGCCACACTACTAGAAGGATGTGGAGACTTTGGAGAAAAGATTTATCAGGATGTTGCCTGGCATGAAGGGCATGAGCTATGAGGAGAGGTTGGAAAACCTTGATTTTTCTCACTGGAACGGCAGAGATTGATAGGTGATCTGATAGAAGTTTACAAGATTATGAGGGCCCTGACACATTGGATAGTCAGAAGCTTTTTCCCCAGTGTGGAAGAGCCAATTACTAGGGAGCATAAGTTTAAGGTGCAAGCAGGAAAGGTTTAAAGAAGATGTTCAAAGCAAGTTTTTTTTTATACAGAGTAGTGGGTACCTGGAACTTGTTGACAGGGGAAGTAGTGGAAGCAAATATAATAGTGACTTTTAAGGGGTATCTGGACAAATACATGAATAGGATGGGAATGGAGGCGTATGATCTCTGGAGGGATAGAAGGTTTTAGTTAAGTCAGGCAGCATGGTCGGTGCAGGCTAGGAGAGCTGAAAGGCTTGCTCCTGTGCTGTAATTGTCTTTATACCTAGTCCTTATTCTATCTCACTCTCCACTTCTGTTAAGACTCGAGTGAAGTCCACCAGGACTAGAATCATTATCAGTCCACAGACCCGACAGTTTGCACCATAACATTTTCCTGGTGATTGTAATTTTCTTGAGTCCCACCCTCTCCTCTATTTCCTGATTTACTTCCAAATATGGAATTTTGCTAGAGTGAAAAATCTGTTCAATTCTTCTGCCAGCTCCTTATTTTCCATTATTAATTCCAGAGATTCACTTTCTACAAGAAAATGCCCACTTTATTAACTTTTTAAAATATCTATCGAAACTCTGAATATGTCTTTATACATCTACCACTTTCCTCTCGTACTTTAATATTTCTCTCTTTATTAAACTGTTTCTCCTTATTAACCTTTGCAAAAATCTTTGCGCAATTAGATGCTTTTCTCTTTAAGTTTGATACTACCCTTGAATTTTTTTTTATTATTAAGATGAGGTGATGGGTCCTCTGCTGGGAATTTATTTTTTCTCTCTACATGTATTTGTTCTGTGTATTCTAAAGTATCCCCTTAAATATTTGCCCCTATATCCCAACAACCTCTCTCTTAACTGACTTTGCAAGTTCACTATAGCTAGATCTGCTTTCATGCCCTCATAACTGACCTCACTTAACTTTAAAATACAAGTTTTAGACCCATTCTTTTCTTCCTCAGACTGAATGTAAAATTCAATCGGAATGTAATCATTGACACCGGGGCGTACCTTCATTATGGGGTCATGAATTAATCCTATTTCATTGAACAATTCCAATTCTAGTATAACCTGCTCTCTGGCTAATGCCAGAATATGCTGCTCCAAGAAACGATCTCAAAAACATACTATGAATTCCTCACTGCTACCTTTACCCAACTGATTTTTCTAGTCTATATGTCGATTAAAACCCCCCATCATTTCACCTGCCTGATAAGCTCCTGTTATTTCTGCCTTTTCTCTTGTCCTAAAATTTGTGCTGGACTTTTGCAGTGTAATACTTTCCCTACCTGCATTGTCAATTTCAGGATCTTGTGGTCTCGCCCCACAGTGCACCCATGCCACAGGTTTCCCGGTGGTGAGGGATGCATACAGTGGGAATCCCTGTTGATAATGGAGGAATTATAACATCCCAGTGTCAATGAGTGGTGCATCACTTTCTGCTGCTGTAAAACATGCCACAGAACACAAGAAATAAAAGCAGGAGCAGGACACCAGGCTCTTCAAGCTTGCTCTGCTATTCAATATTCAATACCTTTTCTGTGCCATTTCCAAATGCCCTCTATTATTCAATCTATCGAATATTTATCCATCCAAGTGATTCAACCTCCACTACCTTTTGGGGCAGAGAATTTCAGAGATTCACCACCCTCTGCAAGAAGAAGTTTCTACACACCTCTACAAGGGCCTTTATCTAGCAATCTCCCCTTGTTTGAGACTATGTCACTGGTGAAATCTTTTCACTATCTACTCTATCAAACTCTTCCACCTATCTTCATATTGTCGACAAATTTGGAAACCTTACATTCTGTTTTTTCCTCCAGGTCAATAGTATAAATAGTGAACAATTGCAGGCTATGAATTGATCCTAGCTGTTTTCCAATAATTACATCTTTCCACTCTGTAAAAGATCTGTTCATTCCAACTCTCTTTCTATAATGACTGCCAGTTTTGAATCCATGCTAACACACTTCCTCCAATGACTTGTCTAAATAGGTTATTCTGGTTCCATCCTAATCAGGCCTTGAAGCAAGACCTCATTCTTCAGTTTACCTGTGTCATTGGTACCAACATTTGCCACGATCTCTAACTCATCACCCTTTCCTCAAGGATGCCCTGTGACCAATTAGAGACATACCTGACTCTGGCACCAGGGAGACAACATTCCATCCTGGACTCACACCTATGGCCACTGAAACACCTGTCTGTTCCCTAACTAAAGAATTCCTGATCACTATTGCTCTTTCTTTCTTCTTCCTCCCACCCTATACAGTGTAATGCCAGAAGCTTGGCTCTGTCTGCACTCCTTCAAGGTACATCAGCTTCCAAAACGGAGTACCCGTTAGTGAGCAGGAGTCCAGATACCTGCAATTGCTGCCTGTTCTTTCAGGACTATTTGGAGGTGACCCAGAATCTAATCCCTTAAACTGTGGAGAATCACTTCTCCACAGGTGCTATCCACATAACTTTCAGGCTTATGAATACTCCATAGCGTCTCCAGCCATTACTCAAGCTCCAAAACCTAGAGCTCCAGCTTCTGCAGCTTGGAGCACTTACTGCACATGTGGCCATCTTGGACACTGGTAACACCCACGCATTCAGCTCAGCTATCTTCACCCGATATCTTTTAAACGTAACATTTAAGCCTCAGGCTAGAACAAATCTCGATACTGATAAATAATAACTTTCCCAAGCAATAGTATGTTTATTTCAGTTTCAGCTATTTAAATACAGTTCTTAACAGCAGTTTCATACCAGCCAATTAGCTTACTGCTTTCCTGTGATGCCTCACCTGGATTATTTTCAAACTGTCTGCTGTCTGAACAATGGCTGTCCTGGTGAAACATGTCCATGCAGGTCTGGTGCTGTCTGCCACTGGAACATGTGTGATAGTCTCAATCCTGCCCTCTCTTTTATACCCGGGTAATACATGTCCCTCATCTTGATCAATTGGGCCAGTAGACCGATGAATGATGGATGGAGCTTAATTTAAATAAATGTGAGGTGATGTATTTTGGTAGATTGAATTGGGGCAGGACCTACTCAGTTAATGGTAGGGCACTGAGGAGAGTTATAGAACAAAGAGATTAGGAGCTCTTTGAAAGTGGAATTACAAGTGGACAGAGTGGTGAAGTAGGCATTTGGCATGCTTGGTTTCATTGATCATAACATTGAAATAGAGATGCCACCACTGGACTGGGGTAAGTTCATGAGAAGATGTTGGCTGATAGGGTTAAGGAGAATCCTAAAGCTTTCTTTCGATATGTTAAGAATAGAAGATTGGTTAGGGCAAGATTAGGGCCAGTCATAGACAGCAGTGGGAAGTTGTGCGTGGAGCCTGAAGAGATTGGTGAGGCACTGAATAAATATTTCTCTTCGGTATTCACGCAGAGTGCTGGAAATGTAGCTATGGAGAGCACTGAGGTACAGGGTTGCAAATTGGGAAGTATTGTAGTAGATAGGGAGGATGTGTTAGAAATTCTCGAGGGTTTGAAGTTGGATAAGTCCCCTGGGCCGGACGGGATTTACCCTAGGATTCTCTGGGAGGCAAGAGAGGAGATTGCAGAGCCTCTGGCTCTGATCTTCAGGTCCTCGTTGGTTACGGGTGTGGTTCCGGAGGACTGGAGGATAGCGAATGTGGTCCCATTGTTTAAGAAGGGGAAGAGAGACCTTCCAGGGAATTATAGGCCAGTGAGTCTTACTTCTGTTGTGGGCAAGGTATTGGAGAGAATTATTAGGGATAGGATTTATAGTTATTTAGAGAGAAATGAATTGATTGGGGATAGTCAGCATGGTTTCGTGAAGGGTAGGTCATGCCTTACTAACCTCATTGAGTTTTTTGAGAAAGTGACCAAAGAGGTGGATGGGGGTAAGGCGGTTGATGTAGTATATATGGACTTTAGTAAGGCGTTTGATAAGGTGGCCCACGGAAGACTTCTACAGAAAATGCAGATGTGTGGAATAGAGGGTGATTTAGCTAATTGGATTAGGAATTGGCTGGCAGATAGAAGACAGAGGGTGGTGGTTGATGGGAGATATTCATCGTGGAGTTCGGTGACAAGTGGTGTGCCTCAGGGGTCTGTTTTGGGGCCCCTGCTGTTTGTAATTTTTATAAATGATCTGGATGAGGGTATTGAGGGATGGATCAGTAAATTTGCAGATGACACTAAAGTTGGTGGAGTGGTAGATAGTGAAGAGGGGTGTTTTAGTTTACAGAGTGACTTGGACAAGTTGCAGAGCTGGGCCGAGAGGTGGCAAATGGAGTTTAATGTGGAAAAGTGTGAGGTAATGCACTTTGGCAGGAACAATAAATGTGTAGAGTATAGGGCTAATGGTAGGGCTCTTAATAGTGTTGAGGAACAGAAGGATCTTGGTGTATGTGTCAATAGATCCCTGAAAGTAGGCAGTCAAGTGGATAAAGTTGTTAAGAAGGCTTATGGAGTCTTAGCTTTTATTGGTAGGGGGATTGAATTTAGGAGCCGCAGCATCATGTTGCAGCTGTACAAAACTCTAGTGCGGCCGCACTTGGAGTATTGTGTGCAGTTCTGGTCCCCACATTATAAGAAAGATGTGGAGGCATTGGAGAGGGTACAGAGGAGGTTTACCAGGATGTTGCCTGGTATGGAGGGCAGGTCCTATGAAGAGAGGTTGAAGGATTTGAGGTTGTTTTCGTTAGAAAGGAGGCGGCTAAGAGGGGATCTTATTGAAACATATAAGATGATTAGAGGTTTAGATAGGGTGGACAGTGATAGCCTTTTTCCTAGGATGGAGAAAGCTAGCACGAGGGGACACAGCTTTAAATTAAGGGGTATGAGTTATAGGACGGATATCAGAGGTAGGTTCTTTACTCAAAGAGTGATTAGGGAGTGGAATGCCCTGCCTGCAGCTGTTGTAGATGCGCCAAGTTTGGTGGCGTTTAAGAGGTTAATTGATAAGTATATGGAAGAGAAGGAATGGTTTAGTTTGGAGGGGCATTGCTTTTTATTTTGGTCGGCACAACATCGAAGGCCGAAGGGCCTGTTCTGTGCTGTAATGTTCTATGTAAGCACAGTAAGAAGTCCAACAGGTTTATTTGGCAGCACTAGCTTTCGGAGTCTCGAGTTTCTTCCTCAGGTGAGTGAGGACTTGTGTTCACAAATAGAGCATATAAAGACATAAACTTAATTTACAAGATAATGGTTGGAATATGAGCCTTCATAGGTAATCAACTATTGAATACCTGTAAAGAATCACAGGTGCATTCGATACTGTAAAGTATCTGCTTCCAGTACTTGATCAAATAGTGGAAATGGATACGGTGTTGACTTTTAAAGGGCATCTTGACAAGTACACAAATAGGATGGGAATAGAGGGATATTGTCTCTGGAAGGGTAGGAGGTATTAGTTTAGTCAGGCAGCATGGTCAATGCAGGCTTGGAGGTTTGAAAGACCTGTTCCTGTGCTGTAATTTTCTTTGTTCTTTGAGTTTGTGTCTTTATATGTCCTGTTTGTGAACTCAAGTCCTTACCCACCTTTGGAAGGAGCTTGAGACTACTGTTGCCAAATAAATCTATTGGACTTCAATCTGACGTTGTGAGACTTCTTAAATAACATTGAATATAGGAGTTGGGATGTCTTGTTGTAATTGTACAAGACATTAGTAAAACCATACTTGGAATACTCTCTATAGTTCTGGTTACATTATTATAGAAAGCATATTATTAAACTAGAAAGAGTGCAGAAAAGACTTAATAGGATGCTACTAGGACTTAATGGTTTGAGTTATAAAGAGAGGCTGGATAGATTTGGACTTTGTTCCCTGGAGCTTAGGAGACTTAGGGGTGATCTTAGAGGTTTATAAAGTAATAAGGGACATAGATCATCTGGTTAGGCAACATCTTTTCCCAAAGGTAGGAGAATTTAAAACTAGAGGGCATAGATTAAGATGGGAGAGGAGAGATCCAAATGGGTCCTGAGGGGCAAAATTTTCATTCAGAAAATGGTATGTGTCTGGAACGAGCTGCCAGAAGTAATAGTAGAGGCTGGTAAAATTTTGTCTTTTAAAAAGCATTTAGACAGTTGCATAGATAAGTAAGAGCCTTTTTTTTTTCTTGAATCGTGACGGCTAACATGAGGGGACATAGCTTTAAATTAAGGGGTGGAAGTTATAGGATGGATGTCAGAGATAGGTTCTTTATTCAGAGGGTAGTAAGGGCATGGAGTGCCCTGCCTGCTGCAGTTGTGGAGTTGCCAACTTTGACGGCGTTCAAATGGTCAGTTGATCAGCAATTGAATAACATTGGAATAGATTAGGTTAGAGGGTCATTAGATTGGTTCCACTGGTCGGCGCAACATCGAGGGCCGAAGGGCCTGTTCTGCGCTGTAATGTTCTATGTTCTATAAAATGGGTATAGAGGGATATGGGTCAAATGCAGGCAGTTGGGACTAGCTTAATGGTAAAAACTGAGCAGCTTGGACAAGTTGGGCCGAAGGGCCTGTTTCGATGTCTCTATGACTCTTGGTCCAGTGCTCTCTTTTCCCTGAAGGTGAGTCCTCCTAAACTAGTTTGTAAATGGTTAGCACTCAAATCCTATGGCATTCCACTAGTTATATTTTGCTATGCATAAAAAGATCCATTTATTCTGACTCTATGGTTTCTATGGCTGAGGATAAGGTATAATTTATTAGCTTCTATTCAAGCTAATAAATTACACCTAATCATATGAGAACTAACCTTTTGTATGGCACCTTCTCAACTGCCTTCTGGAAGTCTGGATATATTACATCTACAGGATTCCCATTATGCACCTTGCTTGTTGTATCTTTGAAGAATTCAAGGAAATTTGTCAAACCTGATTTATACTCTATAAAACAATGCTGACCTGATGGATTGTATTTTGACTTTCTCAATGTCTGCTTATTACTTCCTTAATAATGTCTACTAACAATTTCCCAATGACAGGTATTAAACTAATTAGAACATAGAACATTACAGCGCAGAACAGGCCCTTCAGCCTTCGATGTTGTGCCGACCAATTAAGAAAAAGCAATGACCCTCTAACCTAAACCATTCCCCTTTCATCCATAAACTTATCTACTAACCTCTTAAACGCCACCAAACTTGGCGCATCTACAACTGCAGCAGGCAGGGCATTCCATACCCTTACCACCCTCTGGGTAAAGAACCTACCTCTGACATCTGTCCTATAACTACCACCCCTTAATTTAAAGCTATGTCCCCTCGTGCTAGCTTTCTCCATCCTAGGAAAAAGGCTATCACTGTCCACCCTATCTAAACCTCTAATCATCTTATATGTTTCAATAAGGTCTCCTCTTAGCCGCCTTCTTTCTAACGAAAACAACCTCAAATCCCTCAGCCTCTCTTCATAAGACCTGCCCTCCATACCAGGCAACATCCTGGTAAACCTCCTCTGTACCCTCTCCAATGCCTCCACATCTTTCTTATAATGTGGGGACCAGAACTGCACACAATACTCCAAGTGCGGCCGCACTAGAGTTTTGTACAGTTGCAACATGACGTTGCGGCTCCGAAATTCAATCCCCCTACCAATAAAAGCTAAGACTCCATATGCCTTCTTAACAACCTTCTCGACTTGACTGCCAACTTTCAGGGATCTATGCACATACACACCAAGATCCCTCTGTTCATCAACACTATTAAGAGTCCTACCATTAGCCCTATACAAATTGGCTTATTGTTTCTTACATTTCTTCTCCCCCCCAACTTTTTTGAATAAGAGTGTAATATTAGCATTTTTCAATCCACCAAAATCTTTCCTGCATCCTGGGAATTTTGGAATATTGTAACCAATGGATCCAGTAGCTCCAATGTGGAAGACCCTGTGATGTCGGCCATCAGGCCCTGGAGACTTGCCTGCCTTTAATTCCAATAGTTTGCTCGATACTTTTTCCTTATTGATGATGATTGTTATAAGTTCCTTCCTTTTATAAGCTCTGTAGTTTCTGTTACTATTGTGGTAATACTCGTGTCCTCTACCATGTAAACCGAGACAGAATATTGTTTTAATGTCTCAGCCATTTCTGTGTTTCCCACTATTAACACCCCACCTCATCTTCCAAGGAATCAACTTTCACTTTAGCTACTTTTTTCCACTTAATATACTTATAGAAGGTTTTGCTATCCATCTTTATATTTTGTGCTAGTTTTCTTTCATAATTTACCTTTGCTTTTTTTTATTCTGTTTTAATACCCTTTGTTGATCTTTTAAAGTTTCCCAATCCTTGCTACTGGCCTTTGCAATATGATACGCCTTAGTTTTTGTCTTTATGTTATCCTTAACGTGTTATCCTTACTTAGCCACAGAAACCTTTGCCCTCTCTTACCACCTTTCCTCTTGAATGTATTTTCAGTGGAGAACTTGATTATCTCCTTCAATATCTGCCCCGATTCACTAACTGTCCTATCTTTCAGTCTTTCTACCCAGCTCACTGGGGTCAAACCTGTCATCTTGCCCTATGTGATTCCCTTTGTTTGACACCATATACTAATGTTGAACTTTAGTTTCTCACCCTCAAACTGAATTTGAAATTTTATATGAACATAGAACAATACAGCACAAACAGGCCCTTCGGCCCACGAGTTGCGCCGATCACATCTACCAATCCACAGACTTATCTATAAACCCCTATCCTATTCTTTTCCATATACTCATCCAGAAGTCTTTTAAAAGACTCCAGTGAGTTTGCCTCAACAACCTCCGATGGCAGTCGGTTCCATTCACTCACCACCCTCTGAGTGAAAAACCTACTCCTGACATCTCCTTTGTATTTGCTTCCCTGCACCTTAAATCTGTGTCCTCTCGTAGTGACCATTTCAGCTCGGGGAAATAGTTCTGAGAGTCCACCCTATCTATTCCTCTCAACATTTTATAAACCTCTATCAGGTCGCCTCTCAACCTACTTCTCTCCAGTGAGAAGAGTCCCAGCTCCCTCAACCTATCTTCATAAGGCCTGCCTCCCAATCCAGGCAGCATCCTTGTAAATCTCCTCTAAACTCTCTCAATAGCCTCTACATCCTTCCTATAATGAGGCGACCAGAACTGCGCACAATACTCCAACTGGGGTCTGACAAGAGTCTTATAGAGCTGCATCATTACCTCCTGACTCCTAAACGCTATTCCTCAATTAATGAAGGCCAGTACACCGTACGCCTTCTTGACCACACTATGATTACTCTTCCTATGAGATTATTTATTAGCACTACCTCATTACACAATACCAAATCCAGTATAGTCTACTCTCTGGTTGGCTCCACAATCTCTACTACATTCAGTGAATCTCCGTCAAGGCTTTTCTTGCCAATTTGATTTTTCCAGTCAATATACATGTTAAAATTATCCATGATTATTGCTGTATCTTTCTTACAGGTTCCCAGTATTTCTTGGTCTATTCTGTGTCCCAATATGGCTTGGAAACTGCCACCAGAGATTTTTTTTTTTCCTTGATAGTTCTTATCTCTTTCCAGACTGATTCTATTTCTTGGACTCCAGTGCCTATATCATTTCTCACTACAGTACTGATAGTTTCTGCCTCTCTGCAGAATGCCGGTTTCTTTGGGTCATTTGTGTTTTCCACAAGACTGATAGTTCCATCATTCAATTGAATCTCTAAAGAATCCCCATTAATGACTCTAGTGAGAGAAGAGGTAATTGGTGGCACGGTGGCACAATGGTTAGCACTGCTGCCTCACAGCACCAGGGACCCAGATTTGATTCCAGCCATGAGTTACTATACTTGAGTTCAAATCACACTATGGCAGCTGGGTGGAATTTAAATTAAATTAATGAATCTGGAATATAAAGCTGGTCTCAGTAACGGTAACCTTGAAACAATCATGAATTGTAAAAACCCATCAGGTTACCAATGTCCTTTAGGGAAGGAAATCTGTAGTCCTTACCTGGTCTGGCATACATGTGATTCCAGACCTACTGCAATGTGGTTGATTCTTAATTGTCCTTTAAAATATTAAGTTCAAGGCAATTAGAGATGGGGAAAACAGGCAGGCACTGCCAGGGACAGACTTATCCCATGAAAGAATAAAAAATGTCAGGATGGTGTATGGCTTTGCAGGCAATTTGCAGGTGGTGGTGTTCCTATGCATCTGCAGCCCCTGCCCTAGGTGGTAGAGGTCATGAATTTGGAAGGTGTTGTCAAAGGAGCTGGTAAACTTAAATCCTTGGCATCACACCCTGTCCATTCTCTGTAACCTCTTTCAGTCCTATAATCATGCACAAATTCTCTATTGCTTTGATTCTTACATCCAGTCCATATTCATCTCCCTTTGCCCCACCGTTGACAGCCCTACTTTGTTGTCAGCTGTGGAATTCCTTCCTTAAACCACTCTTTAAAAAACATTTGGCCACTTCTATGAATTACATAGAACATTACAGCACAGAACAGGCCCTTCGGCCTTCGATGTTGCGCCGACCAATATAAAAAGCAATGCCCCTCCGAACTAAACCATTCCCTTCTCTTCCATATACTTATCAACTAACCTCTTAAACGCCACCAAACTTGGCGCATCTACAACTGCTGCAGGCAGGGCATTCCACTCCCGAACCACCCTTTGGGTAAAGAACCTGCCTCTGATATCCGTCCTATAACTATCACCCCTTAATTTAAAGCTGTGTCCCCTCGTGCTAGCTTTTTCCATCCTAGGAGAAAGGCTATCACTGTCCACCCTATCTAAACCTCTAATCATCTTATATGTTTCGATTAGGTCCCCTCTTAGCCGCCTCCTTTCTAACGAAAACAACCTCAAATCCCTCAGCCTCTCCTCATAAGACCTGCCCTCCATACCAGGCAACATCCTGGTAAACCTCCTCTGTACCCTCTCCAAAGCCTCCACATCTTTCTTATAATGCGGGGACCAGAACTGCACACAATACTCCAAGTGCGGCCGCACTTGAAGAAAGAATTCTTCATTCTTTGTTCCTACATTTTTTTCATCTTTACACTCAACTTATTTTTACATAGTTGTAAATACATAGTATTATTCTTAACTGTGCACCTATGATATTACTTTGTTTTCTGTAATCAAACTGTCAAATATTGATAATCGGGTATCCTCCTGAAACATCCTGAGATTCTGATCACTTTCTGCTCCAATTCCAGTGGCAGGCAATATCCCTGACGGTGATTGAAAGAGTTCAAATTGCAGCTGCGATCCTGGGCTCCTTGTTCCTCATCGCAAGCATTTCCTGGCTCATTTGGTCAACAATCAGCCCATCAGCAAAATGGCAGAGACAAGACTTGCTCTTCCAGATCTGCTATGGAATGTATGGATTTATGGACATTGTCTGCATTGGTAGGTCCTCAATACTGAATCTCTACATAAACATGAGTGGAACAGATGGAACAAAAGGGTTTAGTATGAAAGTAATGAGTGCTGAACTTTTATCTCTTATAACAATATTTGAATCTACTGGGTGTAAGAAGGAAACTTGAAGTGAATTTGTGATTTCAATCCAAGTACCTGATGAACATTAACCAAGGGAACAAAACTACCCATAATTAACAGTCCCAATTATAAAGGGCACTGGAAGGTCACAACAATCACTCATCATGAATTACTCCTGAAGCTTTGATATGGAGATGTCAGCATTGGAATGGGGTGGGCATAACAAAAAGTCTCTCAACACCAAGTTAAAGTCCAACAGATTTATTTGGAATCACGAGCTTTCCTTCACCTGATGAAGGAGCAGCGCTCCAAAAGCTCATGATTCCAAATAAACCTGTAGGACTTTCACCTGGCCTGACAAACTTCTTCCTGTGTCCTAAAAACTTGTCATTACATTTCAAAGGACATTAAAAATCAAATACAATGCGGGAGGATGGGTTAAAGTTATCAGCCAGACGGAGTATCAAGGATATTTCTTCTCTGAAGAATGAATGAGTTAGGTTTATGTTCGAATCCAGGAGGCTTGTGTGTAGATATTTTTTATATATAGCTCGAATTGTAGCATGGCTACTTCAGAAATGAGTTATTTAGGCAGTTGAATTTGTTCAGACTCTGCAAAAGGAATTCAATTAATTCCTCTCATCAGCCTTTGCCCTGTAGCTCTGCATTTTTTCTTTTCACATAATTATTCAATTCCTTTTCAAACCCAATAGTGAATTTGTAGCTAACACATTCTCAGGGAATGCATTCCAGATCCTAATTGCTTACTGAATAAAAACATTTTTCCTTCTGCTGCCCTTAGATCTTAAATCATCTTAAATCAAAGTTTTGATCCTTTCACCAATGAGAAAGGCTTCTTTCTTTCTGTTCTAATCAGATTCCTTATGATTTTCAACAACACCATCAAATCTCATCTCAACTTTCTATTCTCTAAGGAAAACAGTTTCAGCTTCTCCAATCCATCCACATAACCCTCATCCTCAAAACATTATTGTAAATCTTTATGGTATTCTCTCTAATGCCTTCACATTCTTCCAAATTTATGATGCCCAGAATTGAATATTCCAGTTGAGATGAATTAGGATTTTATAAAGGCTCATTACAAGACTAGATGAAATAGGAACAGGAGTAGGTTGTTCAGTAGGATCATGGATGAGATTCTTGAAGGTGAGAGGGTATGGGATCCAAGGGGCTTTGGCCTTGTGGATCCAGAACTGGCTTGCCTGCAAAAGACAGAGTAGCTGTGGATGGGTCTTCTTCTGCATGGAAGTCAGTCACCAGTGGAGTGCCCCAGGGATCTGTTCTAGGACCCCTGCTGTTTTTCATTTTCATAAATGACCTGGATGAGGAAGTGGAGGGATGGGTTAGTAAGTTTGCCGACGATACGAAGGTTGGTGGTGTTGTGGATAGTCTGGAGGGATGTCTGAAGTTGCAGCAAGACATAGATAGGATGCAAGACTGAGCGGAGAAGTGGCAGATGGACTTCAACGTGGATAAATGTATGCTGGTCCATTTTGGCAGGACCAATGGCATGAAGCAGTATAATAGAACATAGAACATAGAACATAGAACAATACAGCACAGAACAGGCCCTTCAGCCTTCGATGTTGTGCCGACCAAAATAAAAAGCAATGCCCCTCCTAACTAAACCATTCCCTTCTCATCCATATACTTATCAACTAACCTCTTAAACGCCACCAAACTTGGCGCATCTACAACAGCTGCAGGCAGGGCATTCCACTCCCTAATCACTCTTTGAGTAAAGAACCTACCTCTGATATCCGTCCTATAACTCATACCCCTTAATTTAAAGCTGTGTCCCCTCGTGCTAGCTTTTTCCATCCTAGGAAAAAGGCTATCACTGTCCACCCTATCCAAACCTCTAATCATCTTATATGTTTCAATAAGATCCCCTTAGCCGCCTCCTTTCTAACGAAAACAACCTCAAATCCTTCAACCTCTCTTCATAGGACCTGCCCTCCATACCAGGCAACATCCTAGTAAACCTCCTCTGTACCCTCTCCAATGCCTCCACATCTTTCTTATAATGTGGCGACCAGAACTGCACACAATACTCCAAGTGCGGCCGCACTAGAGTTTTGTACAGCTGCAACATGATGCTGCGGCTCCTAAATTCAATCCCCCTACCAATAAAAGCTAAGACTCCATAAGCCTTCTTAACAACTTTATCCACTTGACTGCCTACTTTCAGGGATCTATTGACACATACACCAAGATCCTTCTGTTCCTCAACACTATTAAGAGCCCTACCATTAGCCCTATACTCTACACATTTATTGTTCCTGCCAAAGTGCATTACCTCACACTTTTCCACATTAAACTCCATTTGCCACCTCTCGGCCCAGCTCTGCAACTTGTCCAAGTCACTCTGTAAACTAAAACACCCCTCTTCACTATCTACCACACCACCAACTTTAGTATCATCTGCAAATTTACTGATCCATCCCTCAATACCCTCATCCAGATCATTTATAAAAATTACAAACAGCAGGGGCCCCAAAACAGACCCCTGAGGCACACCACTCGTCACCGAACTCCACGATGAATATCTCCCATCAACCACCACCCTCTGTCTTCTATCTGCCAGCCAATTCCTAATCCAATTAGCTAAATCACCCTCTATTCCACACATCTGCATTTTCTGTAGAAGTCTTCCATGGGCCACCTTATCAAAAGCCTTACTAAAGTCCATATATACTACATCAACCGCCTTACCCCCATCCACCTCTCTGGTCACTTTCTCAAAAAACTCAATGAGGTTAGTAAGGCATGACCTACCCTTCACGAAACCATGCTGACTATCCCCAATCAATTCATTTCTCTCTAAATAACTATAAATCCTATCCCTAATAATTCTCTCCAATACCTTGCCCACCACAGAAGTAAGACTCACTGGCCTATAATTCCCAGGAAGGTCTCTCTTCCCCTTCTTAAACAATGGGACCACATTCGCCATCCTCCAGTCCTCCGGAACCACACCCGTAACCAACGAGGACCTGAAGATCAGAGCCAGAGGCTCTGCAATCTCCTCTCTTGCCTCCCAGAGAATCCTAGGGTAAATCCCGTCCGGCCCAGGGGACTTATCCAACTTCAAACCCTCGAGAATTTCTAACACATCCTCCCTATCTACTACAATACTCCCCAATTTGCAACCCTGTACCTCAGTGCTCTCCACAGCTACATTTCCAGCACTCTGCGTGAATACCGAAGAGAAATATTTATTCAGTGCCTCGCCAATCTCTTCAGGCTCCACGCACAACTTCCCACTGCTATCTATGACTGGCCCTAATCTTGCCCTAACCAATCTTCTATTCTTAACATATCGAAAGAAAGCTTTAGGATTCTCCTTAATCCTATCAGCCAACATCTTCTCGTGTCCCCTCTTAGCTCTCCTCAATTCACTTTTTACCTCCTTCCTGGCTAATCTATAGCTATCCATTGCACTACCTGAGCCTTCAAGCCTCATCCTGACATAAGCCTCCTTTTTCTTCTTAACCAGCAAATCAACTCTTTTCGTACACCAAGGCTCTCTTACTCGTCCATTTCCTCCCTGCCTGACAGGGACATACTTATCAAGGACTCTCAGCAGCTGCTCCTTGAATAAGCACCACATTCCAGATGTTCCCAGTCCCTGTAGTTTCCTAGTCCAATCTATGCACCCTAATTCTCTCCTGATGGCCTCATAATTACCCTTCCCCCAGCTATAACTACAGCCCCCAGCTTCATGCCTATCCCTGTCCATCACTAAGGTGAACGTAACCGAATTGTGGTCACTATCACCAAAATGTTCACTAACTTCCAAGCCTAACACCTGGTCTGGCTCATTGCCCAGCACCAAATCCAATGTAGCCTCACCTCTAGTTGGCCTATCTACATACTGAGTCAAAAAACCTTCCTGCACACTCTGTACGAAAACTGACCCCTCTAACGAGCTAGAGCTATAGCTATTCCAATCAATATTAGCAAAGTTAAAGTCCCGTTAAATATCCTTAATATTAAGGATAGGAGTCTTGGCAGTGTTGAGGAGCAGAAGGATCTTGGAGTCTGGGTCCAAAGGTCTCTTAAAGCTGCCCCACAAGTGGAGGATGTGGTCAAGAAGACATATGGTGTACTGGCCTTCATTAATAGAGGAATTGAGTTTAGGAGTCAGGAGGTAATGCTGCAACTTTATAAGACCCTCATCATACCCCACTTGGAGTAGTGTGTACAGTTCTGGTCGCCTCACTATAGGAAGGATGTGGAAGCTATTGAGAGGGTGCAGAGGAGATTTACAAGGATGTTGTCTGGATTGGGAGGATGCCTTATGAAGATAGGTTGAGGGAGCTAGGTCTCTTCTCCCTGGAGAGACGAAGGTTGAGAGGCGACCTGATAGAGGTTTATAAGATGTTGAGAGGAATAGATAGAGTGGATTCTTGGAGGCTATTTTCCAGGGCTGAAATGATCGCTACGAGAGAACACAGGTTTAAGGTGCTGGGGGCAAGTACAGAGGAGATGTTAGAGGTAATTTTTTCACTCAGAGGGTGGTGAGTGAATGGAATCGGTTGCTATCAGTGGTGATAGAGGCGAACTCGCTGGGGTCTTTTAAGAGACTTCTGGATGAGTACTTGGGATTTAATGGGATTGGCGGTTAGATAGTTCTGTGGCCTGGTAAGTATAGATATGATCGGCAGAACTTGTGGGCCGAAGGGCCTGTTTGTGCTGTAGTGTTCTAATGTTCTATGTTCTACGTTCTATCCAACATTCCTCATGTCCACCTTCCTGTACGTTTCCTGTAACCTTGATTCTGACCCGAAGAACTCCATAGCTCTCTGTGGCATGGAGTTCAAAGACTTACAACCCATGAGAGAAGGAGCTGTTCCTAATCTCAGTCTGATATGATGTCCCTTTATTCTAAGATAATGTCTTAGACTCTCCCATAATGGGAAACATGGTCTCAGAAGTCCAAGGACCATCCAAATGAACGTTCTGTAAACTGCCTCCAATGAAATAATATCTTCTCTTAAAAATTGGGACCAAGAGCGTGCTCCACATGTGGTCTCACCAGCATGTTGTACAGTTGCAACAAGACTGCCCTACTCTTATTCTCCAGTCCCCTTGAAATAATGGCCAACATTCCATTAGCCTTCCTGATTTCCTGCTTTACCTGGTGTGCTAGCTTACCGTGTTTTCTGCACAAGTACCACCAAGTCTCTGTGTTGTAGCTTTTTGCAGTTTTTCTTCATTGATACTCGGGGGAAGCAATGGCCTGCTGGTATTATCGCTAGACTATTAATCCAGGAAAAGCTCAGCTCACATTCTGGGGACCCAGATTCAAATTCTGCCATGGCAGATGGTGGAATTTGAATTCAATAAAATATATTTGGAATTAAGAATCTACTGATGACCATGAAACCATTGTCTGTCTATTGTCAGAAAATCCCATCTGGTTCACCTAATGTCTGTTAGGGAAGGAAATCTGCCATCCTTACCTGGCCTAGCCTACATGTGACTGCAGAGCCACAGCAATATGGTTGACTCTCAACTGTCCTTCGAGGGCAACTAGGGACAGACAATAAATGCTGGCCAGCTCATGATGCACATGTCCCACAAACAAATTTAAAAAAAACTTAATCAATATTTCTTTATATCCCTCTCTCACCTCACCTCTCCACTTATTTTTGTGTCATCTGCAAATTTGGCTATAGTGCATTTGCTTTCTTCCTCCAAGTCATTAATAAGCATTGTAGACAGTTGCAGTCCCAGCACTGATCTCTAGAGCTCCACTGGTTAAAGGTCACCAACTTGATAAAGAACCCCTGAACCCCACTTGCAGTTTCTTGCCTGTTAGCCAATTCTCTGTGCCAGTATACTACATCCAACACCATAGGCTCATACCTTATGACAACCTTTTTTGAAATGCCTCACTGAACACGTTCTGGAAGTCTAAACACAACACATCTATTGGTTCCCCTCTATTGACTCTGGTTGACACTTCCTTGAAAAACTCTAATAAATTAGTCAAATACAGTTTCCCTTTCATGAAGCCTTGCTGACTGTGCTAAATTAGACAATGATTTTCAAATGTGCCGCTATTATTGCCTTAATAACTGATTCCAATATTTTCCCAGCAATAAATGTTAGCTTAATCAGCCTATAGTTACCCTCTGTGTCTCCCTACCTTTTATGAATAGGAATGTCTCATTGGCAGTTTTCCAATCCTCTGCTGCTGCTCCAGAATCCAAGAATTTCTGAAAAATTACAATCAATGCATCTGCTATCTCTGTAGCTACTTGTTTTAGGATCTTAGGATGCCAGCCATCAGGACCTGGGGACTTAACTGCCTTTAGCCCCATTAGTTTGTGTAACATTACTTCTCTCGTGATGGTGACTGTACTTAATTTCTGCCCCCCCCCCCCTCGTAATCTTTAGTATTAATGGGGTATGTGAAGTATCTTTACCATAAAGACCAAAGCAAAATATCTGTTTAACTCCACTGCCATTTCCTTGTTTCTCATAACTCCTCAGGTTCATTGTCTAAGGGGCCTATGTCCACTTTAACTCTGTCTTTTTTAAATATTTTTTTAATATATTTTTTATTATATATTTTTAAAATATATTTAAAAAAGCTCTTATTGTCAGTTTCTATATTCCTCACTATTTTTTCCCTCAGTTTATTTTCTCTCTATTTTTTTTTTAGTTCTTTGCTGTATTCTGAATTTATTACAGAAAAAAGTCTCAACACCAGGTTGAAGTCCAATAGGTTTATTTGGTAGCAAAAACCACTAGTTTTCAGAGCGCTGCTCTTTTGTCAGCCTGACAAAAGAACAGTGCTCCTAAAGCTAGTGGCTTTTGCTACCAAATAAACCCTGTTGGACTTTAAGCTGGTGTTGAGAGACTTCTTACTGTTTTTACCTCAGTCCTGCGCCTTCATCTCCACATGAAGATGGATATGTTCTAGAACATAGAACACTACAGCACAAACAGGCCCTTCGGCCCACAAGTTGTGCCGAACACATCAAAACCTACCCAGCCATAGACCTATCTATAACCTCCAATCCCATTGGATCCCATATACTCATCCAGAAGTCTTTTAAAAGACCCCAGCGAGTTTGCCTCGACCACCACCGACGGCAGCCGATTCCATTCACTCACCACCCTCTGAGTGAAAAACTTTCCCCTAGCATTCCCTCTGTACTTGCTTCCCTGCACCTTAAATCTGTGCCCTCTCGTCACGACCATTTCAGCCCTGGGAAATAATCTGAGAGTCCACCCTATCTATTCCTCTCAACATCTTGTAAACCTCTATCAGGTCACCTCTCAACCTTCATCTCTCCAGGGAGAACAGTCCCAGCTCCCTCAACATAGAACATTACAGCGCAGAACAGGCCCTTCGGCCTTCGATGTTGCGCCGACCAATTATGAAAAAAGCAATGACCCTCCAAACTAAACCATTCCCTTCTCTTCCATAAACTTATCAACTAACCTCTTAAACGCCACCAAACTTGGCGCATCTACAACTGCCGCAGGCAGGGCATTCCACTCCCTAACCACCCTCTGGGTAAAGAACCTACCTCTGATATCCGTCCTATAACTATCACCCCTTAATTTAAAGCTGTGTCCCCTCGTGCTAGCTTTCTCCATCCTAGGAAAAAGGCTATCACTGTCCACCCTATCTAAACCTCTAATCATCTTATATGTTTCGATTAGGTCCCCTCTTAGCCGCCTCCTTTCTAACGAAAACAACCTCAAATCCCTCAGCCTCTCTTCATAAGACCTGCCCTCCATACCAGGCAACATCCTGGTAAACCTCCTCTGTACCTCTCCAATGCCTCCACATCTTTCTTATAATGTGGGGACCAGAACTGCACACAATACTCCAAGTGCGGCCGCACTAGAGTTTTGTACAGTTGCAACATGACGTTGCGGCTCCGAAGTTCAATCCCCCTACCAATAAAAGCTAAGACTCCATATGCCTTCTTAACAACCTTATCGACTTGACTGCCTACTTTCAGGGATCTATGCACAAATACACCAAGATCCCTCTGTTCATCAACACTATTAAGAATCCTACCATTAGCCCTATACTCTACACATTTATTATTCCTGCCATAGTGCATTACCTCACACTTTTCCACATTAAACTCCATTTGCCACCTCTCGGCCCAGCTCTGCAACTTGTCCAAGTCTCTCTGCAAACTATAACACCCCTCTTCACTATCTACCACTCCACCGACTTTAGTGTCATCTGCAAATTTACTAATCCATCCCTCAATACCCTCATCCAGATCATTTATAAAAATTACAAACAGCAGGGGCCCCAAAACAGACCCCTGAGGTACACCACTTGTCACCGAACTCCACGATGAATATCTCCCATCAACCACCACCCTCTGTCTTCTATCTGCTAGCCAATTCCTAACCCAATTAGCTAAATCACCCTCTATCCCATACATCTGCATTTTCTGCAGAAGTCTTCCATGGGCCACCTTATCAAACGCCTTACTAAAGTCCATATATACCACATCAACCGCCTTACCCCCATCCACCTCTTTAGTCACTTTTTCAAAAAACTCAATGAGGTTAGTAAGGCACGACCTACCCTTCACAAAACCATGCTGACTATCCCCAATCAATTCATTTCTCTCTAAATAACTATAAATCCTATCCCTAATAATTCTCTCCAATACTTTGCCCACAACAGAAGTAAGACTCACTGGCCTATAATTCCCTGGAAGGTCTCTCTTCCCCTTCTTGAACAATGGGACCACATTCGCTATCCTCCAGTCCTCCGGAACCACACCCGTAACCAACGACGACCTGAAGATCAGAGCCAGAGGCTCTGCAATCTCCTCTCTTGCCTCCCAGAGAATCCTAGGGTAAATCCCGTCCTGCCCAGGGGACTTATCCAACTTCAAACCCTCGAGAATATCTAGCACATCCTCCCTATCTACTTCAATACTTTCCCGTTTGCAACCCTGTACCTCAGTGTTCTCCATAACTACATTTACATCTCCCTGCGTGAATACCGAAGAGAAATATTTATTCAGTGCCTCTCCAATCTCTTCAGGCTCCATGCACAACTTCCCACTGCTGTCTATGACTGGCCCTAATCTTGTCCTAACCAATCTTCTATTCTTAACATATCTAACATATCTTCATAAGGCATGCCTCCCAATCCAGGCAACATCCTTGTAAATCTCCTCTGCACCCTTTCAATAGCTTCCACGTCCTTCCTATAGTGACATTCTGAATTTATCCCAGTCTGTGAGGCTATTGCTGACTTTTGCCTCCTTTAACATGCTTTTTCTTTCAACTTCACACTCTTTAATTTCCTTGGTTAGCCATGGTCAGTTTATTTTTCTCTTAGAATCTTTCCTCCTTATTGGGATATATTTTTGTTGCATGTCAAGAAATAGGAATAGGAGTTGGCCATCCAGCCCCTTGAGCCATTCAATAAGATCATGGCTGATCTGTAGTGGTTCAGTACCACTTTCCCGCTTTCTCCTCGTAACCCTTAATTCCCTTGTCAATTAAAAACCTATCCACTCTTGACTTGAACATATTCAGCGAGGAAGCCTCCACCACCTCATCAGGCAGAGATTTCCAAAGATTCACCATCCTTTGTGAGAAGAAATTCCTCCTCAACTCCGATGTGACCGCCAACCCCCCCCAGCCCCGCACAATCTTGAGGCTGTGTTCTCTAGTCCTGCTATCTTTGCTAAGCAGGAAGAGTGTCTCAACCTCTACCCTATCCATCCCCTTCATTATCTTATACGTCTCTACAAGATCCCCTCTCAGCCTTCGAAACTCCAAAGCGTACAAACCTAGCCTATTTAGTCTCTCCTCATAATCCAATGCCCTCATCTCCAGTATCAGCCTAGTAAACCTTCTCTGTGCCCCCTCTGAGGCCAATATATCCTTCCTCGAATGCGGCGACCAAAACTACACACAGTACTCCAGCTGCGGCCTCACCAGCACCCTACACAGCTGCAACAGAACCTCCCTACTTTTATATTCTATCCCCCTAGCTATAAAGGCTAACATTGCATTTGCCTTCTTGATCACTTGTTGCACCTGCATACTGTGTTTTTGTGATTCGTGCACAAGGACCCCCAGGTCCCTCTGCACTGTCGCATGCTGCAGTTTTTCACCATTTAAATAGTAATCCTTCCTACTGTTATTCCTACCAAAGTGGATAACCTCACACTTGCTAACATTATACTCCATCTGCCGATCCTTGCCCACTCACTCAACCTATGCAGCCTTTCCACGCCCTCCATGCAATTTGCTTTTCCACTTATCTTCATGTCATCAGCAAATTTCATCACTCTGCACTCAGCCCCTTTCTCCAGACCGTCTATGTAAATGGTAAATAGTTGAGGCCCCAGCACCGATCCCTGGGACACTCCACTAGTCACCAGCTGCCAATCAGAATAGCACCCATTAATACCCACCCTCTGCTTCCTATTAGACAACCAATCCTCTATCCAGTCTAACACCCTATCCCCAACTCCCTGCACCTTAACCTTCTGCAGCAATCTTTTATGAGGCACCTTATTTTCCTCGGATGGTGATGACCAACACGAGAGGACATAACTTTAAATTAAGAGGTGGTAGTTACAGGACGGATGTCAGAGGCAGGTTCTTTACACAGAGGGTGGTGAGGGCGTGGAATGCCCTGCCTGCAGCAGTTATGGACTCGCCTACTTTGGGGGCATTCAAATGTTTGGTGGATAGGCATATGGATGATATTGGAATAGTTTAGATTAGAGGGTCCACTGACCGGTGCAACATCGAGGGCCGAAGGGCCTGTACTGCGCTGTAATGTTCTATTATCAAAAGCCTTTTGGAAATCCAAAAAACCCCACATCCACCGGTTCCCATCTATCTACCGCACTAGTCACTTTCTCATAGAAATCCAATAAATTCGTCAAACACAGCTTCCCCTTAATGAATCTGTGCTGCATCTGCCTGATCAAACCGTTCATATCCAGGTGCTTCATTATTTCTGCTTTGACGACAGATTCAAGCATTTTTCCAACTACAGACATTAAACTAACTGCTTATAATTCCCTGCCTTCTGTCTACTACCTTTTTTAAACAGTGGCATAACATTAGCCGTTTTCCAATCTTCCAGCACTTTCCTGGAGTCCAGCGAATTCTGAAAGATTTATTACAGAAAAAAGTCCAGCGAATTCTGAAAGATAATTACTAGGGCATCTGCTATCACCTCTGCCATTTCCAGATGCATTCCATCCGGTCCCTCAGCACTGTTAGCCTGTCAAGCACCACCTCTCTAGTGAGTGTAATCTCATCAAGGACCTCATCTCCTACCACCCTTCTATCCTTAATTTCGGGCAAGCTATTTACATCCTTCTCCATAAAGACCAACACAAAAAACTTACTCAAGGTCTCTGCCATATCCCTGTCATCCACCATTAAACCACCCCTCTCATCCTCCAAGGGTCCAACATTAACTCTGGCCATCCTTCTACTCTTTATATATTTATAAAAACTTTTACTGCCCTTTTTGATATTCTGAGCTAGTTTAGCCTCATATTCTATCTTTCCTTTTTTAATCACCTTTTTAGTCATTCTTTGCTGTTGTTTAAAAAACTTTCCTGATCCTCCAATCGCCCACTATTTTTAGCCGTTCTAAACACCTCAGCTTTTGAGTTAATACTCTCCTTAATTTCCTTAGAGAACCATGGCTGATTTTCCCTTCTCCTACAGTCCTTCTTCACCATCGGAATATATTTTTGCTGAGTACTGAAAAAGATTTCTTTAAAAATCTGCCACTGTTCCTCAGCCGTCCTACCAACCAACACACTCCTCCAATCCACAGTTGCCAATTCCTCTCTCATCCTGTCGTAGTCCCCTCTGTTCAAACATAGTACACAGGTCTGGGACGCTACTACCTCATCCTCCATCTGCATCATAAATTCTACTGTACTACGATCACACGTCCCTAGAGGATCCCTCACACGAATACCCCTAATTCTACCTGTATCATTACATAGTACCAGATCTAAGATAGCACGCTCTCTCGTCGGTTCTGTAACATACTGTTCAAGGAACCCATCCCGACAGCATTCCAAGAACTCTTCCTCCAGCCCACTGTGTCCGACTTGTGTCACCCAGTCAATGTGCAGATTGAAATCTCCCATTGCTAACACTGTTCCGTTTCATAGAACATAGAACATAGAACACTACAGCACAAACAGGCCCTTCGGCCCACAAGTTGTGCCGAACACATCAAAACCTACCCAGCCATAGACCTATCTATAACCCCCAATCCCATTGGATCCCATATACTCATCCAGAAGTCTTTTAAAAGACCCCAGCGAGTTCGCCTCGACCACCACCGACGGCAGCCGATTCCATTCACTCACCACCCTCTGAGTGAAAAACTTTCCCCTAGCATCCCCTCTGTACTTGCTTCCCTGCACCTTAAATCTGTTTCTGCACGCATCTCTTATTTGTTTCTTTATAGCCCGCCCCACCTCAAAGTTGTTATTTGGGGGCCTCTAAACCACACCCACCAGCGTCTTCCTCCCCTTACTATTCTTTATCTCCACCCACATCAATTCCACATTTTGCTCTTTGGGGCCTATATCCTCTCTTACTACCACCTTAATATTATCCTAAATCAACAGAGCCACCCCACCTCCTTTTCTCTCCTGCCTATCCTTCCTAAACACCTGATAGCTCTGGATATTTAGTTCCCAGTCCCTGTCCGCCTGCAACCACGTTTCCATAATGGCCACTAGATCATATCCATTTGTGCCATCAGCTCATTCACTTTGTTCCGAATGCTTTGTGCATTCAGGTAAAGTGCCTTAATACCAGCCTTTGCCTGGACCTTATTTGCTGAAACGCTACTAGTCTCTCTCATGCCCCCTACTCCTCTAATAGGCAGAGCATCCTCAACATTCACCTGCACATGTATCTTCTCCTTTACTCCGGATTTTATAATTTCCCCTATCCCCCCTAAATTAGTTTAAAGCTCTATCTACAGTCCTAGTTACGCGATTCGCCAGGACTCTGGTCCCAGCATGATTCAGACGAAGACCATCCCATCTGAACAGGTCCCATCTGCCCCAATACTGGTGACAATGCCCCATAACCCCAAACTCATTCCTCCCACACTAATCCTTGAGCCACAGATTCATCTCCTTAATCCTACATACACTGTGCCAATCTGCGTGTGGTTCAGGGAGCAATCCTGAGATAACCACCTTGTCAGTTCTACTCTTTAATTTGACAGCCAGAATTTCGTACTCCCTCCACAGATCCTTAGTTCCTATTTTGCCTACATCATTGGCCCCCACATGAACCACAACAACCGGATTCCTTCTCTCCCACTCTAGGTTCCTCTACAGCCCTGACACGACATCCTGGACCCTCGCACCAGGCAAGCAACACGTCCTTCAGTATTCTTTATCCTTGTCGCAAAGGACAGTGTCTATGCCTCTAACTGCACTATCTCCAATAACCACTATATTTCTCCTTACCTTCTCCTCTTTGGCCTCTGTCTGCACCACTGTGCCATGGGCAGTTTGGTTATTCATCTCACAGCCCTCATTCTCACCTGCACTGGCAGCAAGAATCTCAAATCTGTTGAGCAAATTCAGGGGCTGAGGCTTTTGGGTCCCCCCCTCCTTCCTCCCCTCATCAACCCCCTTCTTCCTTCCTCCTCACACCAAACCCCTCCTTCTTTCCCCCCTCCTTCCTCCCACCAACCCCCTCTTGAACCAGCAATTCCGAGGTAGTCATTTTGGTGGTTTTGACAGTTTTTCAGGTTGCACTCCCCCCTCCTTACTGAGTCTTAGTGACTGAAGCTCAACACTCAGCTCATCTCCCTTAAGCTGTAGCTCCTCAAGCATCCAGCACTTACTGCAGACATGCTCACTGGGAACAGTCTTGGTGTCCACCAGCTCCCACATCATGCAGAAAATGCACATCACATGCCCCTCCATCTTAAACAACAAGTGAAAATCCAAACTAGTGCACAAAGTGAAGAAATTTGGAGAAATTTCACTTGCCTTGCCCTTTTCATAGAACATAGAACAACAGCACAAACAGGCCCTTCAGCTCATGAGTTGCGCCGATCACATCTACCAATCCACAGACCTATCTATAACCCCCTATCCTATTCTTTTCCATATACTCATCCAGAAGTCTCTTAAAAGACCCCAGCGAGTTTGCCTCCACCACCGATTCCATTCACTCACCACCCTCTGAGTGAAAAACATATCCCTAACATCCCCTTTGTATTTGCTTCCCTGCACCTTAAATCTGTGTCTTCTCGTAGTGACCATTTCAGCTCGGGGAAATAGTCTCTGAGAGTCCACCCTATCTATCCCTCTCAACATTTTATAAACCTCTATCAGGTCGCCTCTCAACCTATGTCTCTCCAGTGTGAACAGTCCCAGCTCCCTCGATGTATCTTCATAAGGCCTGCCTCCCAATCCAGGCAACATCCTTGTAAATCTCCTCTGAACTCTCTCAATAGCCTCTACATCCTTCCTATAGTGAGGCGACCAGAACTGCGCACAATACTCCAAGTGGGGTCTGACAAGGGTCTTATAGAGCTGCATCATTACCTCCTGACTCCTGAACTCTATTCCTCGATTAATGAAGGCCAGTACACCATACGCCTTCCTCCACCTGCGAGGCTGATTTAAGAGTCCTATGGACCCGGACCCCGAGATCCTTCTGCTCTACAACACAGCTAAGACTCCTACCCTTTATATTGTACTCCTTCATCCCATTATTCCTGCCAAAATGGACCACTACACATTTATCCACGTTGAAGTCCATCTGCCACTTCTCCGCCCAGTCTTGCATACTGTCTATGTCCCGCTGCAACTTTTGACATGCCTCCAGACCATCCACAACACCACCGACCTTTGTATCGTCAGCGAACATACTAACCCATCCCTCCACTTCCTCATCCAGGTCATTTATGAAAATGACAAACAGCAAGGGTCCCAGAACAGATCCCTGGGGCACTCCACTGGTGACCGACCTCCATGCCGAACAAGACCCATCCACAACCACTCTTTGCCTTCTGCCGGCAAGCCAGTTCTGGATCCACGAGGCCAAAGCCCCTTGGATCCCACACCCTCTCACCTTCTCCAGAAGCCTTGCATGGGAGACCTTATCAAACGCCTTGCTAAAATCCATGTACACCACGTCCACCACTCTTCCTTCGTCAATGTGTTCAGTCACATTTTCGAAGAACTCAACTAGGCTTGTAAGGCACGACCTGCCCTCGACAAAGCCATGCTGACTATTTCTGATCAGTCTAAACTTCTCCAAATGTTTTCACTGAAGCTCTGTGAGCCAAAGGCCAGGCAGCTCACTCTGCTTCCCTCTCACTCCACTGCCTAGTGCTGCCCTTCTTTTATACTAAAAAATTCCTTCCCAAAAAACCTTGCTTCCGACTTCCTGTTAAAGTTTTTAAAGCAGTAATGCCCTTTCCTATACTCTTTAGAAAGTCCGCGAAATTTTTAAAAAAATGATCTCTTACCACAGCTGCTCCTCTCTGCTCAATCCAATGAACACCAATGGAATATTAAATGCTGTCATTGTTATGAGGAACCTTTCATTCTGATCCTTATTTTTGTAATCAGTGCCTCTATTTATAAAAGCCAAACTCCCTATGCTTAATTTCAATTTCCCAACTTGCTCTGCCACCTTCAATGATGAGTGCACAAGCCTTCTGGATTGTTCTTCTCGGGACCCTCTGCTTTTGAAACCTCTGTAGAGTTGTACTTTTCACTTTATATCATCCCTCCTCAATCTTCCTAGCAAAATGTACCAATTCACATTTCTCTGTATTAAGTTTCATCTATTTCAATCCATCCGTAGAACACTGAACATTACAGCGCAGTACCGGCGCTTTGGAGCTCGATGTTGCGCCGACCAGTGAAAACCAATCTAAAGCCCATCTAATCTACACTATTCCAATATCATCAATATGTTTATCCAATGACCATTTAAATGCCCTTAATGTTGGCAAGCGCCCTACTGTTGCAGGCGGCACATTCCACACTCTTACTACTCTTTGAGTAAAGAACCTACCTCTGACATCTGTATTATATCTATCGCCCCTCAATTTAAAGTATGTCCCCTCATGCTAGCCATCTCCATCAGCGGAAAAAGGCTGTCACTGTCCACCCTATCTAATCCTCTGATCATCTTACATGCTTCTATTAAGTCACTTCTTAACATTCTCTCTAACGAAAACAGCCTCAAGTCCCTCAGCCTTTCCTCATAAGACCTTATCACCATACCAGGCAACATCCTGGTAAACCTCCTGCAACCTTTCCAATGCTTCCACATCCTTCTTGTAATGTGGCGACCAGAACTGTATGCAATACTCCAAGTGCAGTAGCACCAGAGTTTTGTACAGTTGCAACATGACCTCATGACTCTGACACTCAATCCCTCTACCAATAAAAGCTAACACATTGTATGCTTTCTTAACAACCCTATTTAGGAGATGTTAGAGGTAAGTTTTTCACTCAGAGGGTGGTGAGTGAATGGAATCGGTTGCCGTCAGTGGTGGAAGACGGGAACTCGCTGGGGTCTTTTAAGAGCCTTCTGGATGAGTACACGGGATTTAATGGGATTGGGAGTTACAGACAGTTCGATGGCCTGGTAGGTACTGATAAGATTGACACAACTTGTGGGCCGATGGGCCTGTTTGTGCTATAGTGTTCTATGTTCTATCAACCTGGGTGCCAACTTTCAGAAACCTATGCACATGGATACTGAGATTTCTCTGCTCATCCTCACTACCAAGTATCTTACCATTAGCTCAGTTCTCTGTATTCCTATTACTCTTTCCAAAGTGAATCACCTCAGACTTTTAATAGAACATAGAACATAGAACATTACAGCACAGAACAGGCCCTTCGGCCTTCGATGTTGTGCCGACCAAAATAAAAAGCAATGCCCCTCCAAACTAAACCATTCCCTTCTCTTCCATATACTTATCAATTAACCTCTTAAACGCCACCAAACTTGGCGCATCTACAACAACTGCAGGCAGGGCATTCCACTCCCTAATCACTCTTTGAGTAAAGAACCTACCTCTGATATCCGTCCTATAACTCATTCCCCTTAATTTAAAGCTGTGTCCCCTTGTGCTAGCTTTCTCCATCCTAGGAAAAAGGCTATCACTGTCCACCCTATCTAAACCTCTTATATGTTTCAATAAGGTCTCCTCTTAGCCGCCTTCTTTCTAACGAAAACAACCTCAAATCCCTCAGCCTCTCTTCATAAGACCTTCCATACCAAGCAACATCCTGGTAAACCTCCTCTGTACCCTCTCCAATGCCTCCACATCTTTCTTATAATGCGGGGACCAGAGCTGCACACAATACTCCAAGTGTGACCGCACTAGAGTTTTGTACAGTTGCAACATGACGTTGTGGCTCCGAAATTCAATCCCCCTACCAATAAAAGCTAAGACTCCATATGCCTTCTTAACAACCTTATGTTACAAACAATTGCAAACAATTATGAATATGCAAACACATTGACGAAGAAAGAGCGGTAGATGTGGTTTATATGGACTTCAGCAAGGTGTTTGATAAGGTCACCAATGCAAGACTTCCTGAGAAAGTGAGAGGACATGGGATCTAAGGGGCTGTTGTCTTGTGGATCCAGAACTGGCTTGCCTGCAGAGGACAGAGTGGTTGTAAATGGTTCTTTTTCTGCATGGAGGTCGGTCACCAGTGGAGTGCCCCAGGGATCTGTTCTGGGACCCTTGCTGCTTGTAATTTTCATAAATGACCTGGATGAGGAAGTAGAGGGATGGGTTGGTAAGTTTGCCAATGACACAAAAGTTGGTGGTGTTTGGATAGTTTTGGAGGGATGTCAGAAGTTGCAGCATGACATCGACAGGATGCAAGACTGGGCGGAGAAGTGGCAGATGGACTTCAACGCGGATAAATGTGTTGTGGTCCATTTTGGCAGATCCAACGGGATGAATGAGTACACTATCAAAGGTAGGAGTCTTAGCTGTGTGGAAGAGCAGAGGGATCTTGGGGTCCGGGTCCATAAGACTCTCAAATTGGCCTCCCAGGTGGAGGATGTGGTTAAGAAAGCTTACGGTGTACTGGCCTTCATTCATCGAGGGATTGAGTTCAGGAGTCAGGAGGTAATGCTGCAGCTTTATAGGACCCTTGTTAGACCACACTTGGAGTACTGTGCGCAGTTCTGGTCGCCTCACTATAGGAAGGACGTGGAAGCTATTGAAAGGGTGCAGAGGAGATTTACAAGGATGTTGCCTGGATTGGGAGGCATGCCTTATGAAGACAGGTTGAGGGAGCTGGGACTGTTCTCCCTGGAGAGACGAAGGTTGAGAGGCGACCTGATAGAGGTTTACAAGATGTTGAGAGGAATAGATAGGGTGGACTCTCAGAGACTATTTCCCAGGGCTGAAATGGTCGCGACGAAAGGGCACAGATTTAAGGTGCAGGGAAGCAAGTACAGAGGGGATGCTAGGGGAAAGTTTTTCACTCAGAGGGTGGTGAGTGAATGGAATCGGCTGCCGTCGGTGGTGGTCGAGGCGAACTCGCTGGGGTCTTTTAAAAGACTTCTGGATGAGTATATGGGATCCAATGGGATTGGGGGTTATAGATAGGTCTATGGCTGGGTAGGTTTTGATGTGTTCGGCACAACTTGTGGGCCGAAGGGCCTGTTTGTGCTGTAGTGTTCTATGTTCTAAAACCCATTGCCTCAATGTTATTGTGTAGGTCTCGAGGTTTGACCTGTGCACTGTAAGCTGTGGATGTGTAGGTTATTGCGTAGATTATGGTATAGGTCTTGATTCTCGAACCTGTGCACTATAAGCCGTGGATGTGGAGGTTATTGCGTACGTTTTGAGGTTCAAATCTGTGTACTATAAGCTGTGGATATATAGGTTATTGTATAGGTCTCGATGCTCGGAGCTGTGCACTTAAGTTCTTATCCTCTTTGTAAATAAAGGAAATAGTGGATGGAAGACTGATCTTGGCAAGATTATTACATTGGCAGCAAGGGGTAAAACTATTTTTTTCTCCAGTTAACCTTCATCATCAAGAACTATTAACTTCTCTCCACTAAGAAAAAAAAAACAGCTTTTCTTTGGTAAATTTGAATCCTATGGTGCAAGTGGAGAAGACAGGGCCCAATCCACAGGGCACATGCATTACTTCTTTCAGGCGTGAAGGCCCAAGCCTGAAGCTCCAGGGTGTTTTATGAAGTTGGCCTAGATCTTAAGTTTGACAATTGATTTTGGCATTGGGAGCATAGTTTTTCACTCCAGGTATGATTCCCACTAGGAAGCTTTTATCAAACAAAGTTTCTTTAAGAACATAGTTTAAAATATAGCAAAAAGAATTAGCATAACTTTTACTAATTACAAGATTTAAACATGACACAATATGATTTTTAACAGTTGGCTGTCTCTGTTCCGATTTTAAAACACCATGTCCCTGTCAGGCAAGAAGGAAATGGTCGAGTAAGCGAACCTTGGTGTACGAAAAAAGTTAATTTGCTGGTTAAAAGGAAAAAGGAGGCTTATGTCAGGATGAGGCTTGAAGGCTCGGTTAGTGCAATGGATAGCTATAGATTAGCCAGGAGGGAACTAAAGAGTGAGTTGAGGAGAGCTAAGAGGGGACACGAGAAGACTTTGGCTGATGGGATCAAGGAGAATCCTAAAGCTTTCTTTAGATATGTTAAGAATAGAAGATTGGTTAGGGCAAGATTAGGGCCAGTCATAGACAGCAGTGGGAAGTTGTGCGAGGAGCCTGAAGAGATTGGAGAGGCACTGAATAAATACGTCTCTTCGGTATTCACGCAGGGAGATGTAAATGTAGTTGTGGAGAACACTGGGATACAGGATTGCAAACTGGAAAGTATTGAAGTAGATAGGGAGGATGTGCTAGATATTCTTGAGGGTTTGAAGTTAGATAAGTCCCCTGGGCCGGATGGGATTTACCCTAGGAATACCTGGGAGGCAAGAGAGGCGATTGCAGAGCCTCTGGCTCTGATCTTCAGCTCGTCGTTGGTTATGGGTATAGTGCCGCAAGACTGGAGGATAGCGAATGTGGTCCCATTGTTCAAGAAGGGGAAGAGAGACTTTCTGGGGAATTATAGGCCAGTGAGTCTTACTTCTGTTGTGGGTAAAGTATTGGAGAGAATTATTAGGGATAGGATTTATAGTTATTTAGAGAGAAATGAATTGATTGGGATAGTCAGCATGGTTTTGTGAAGGGTAGGTCGTGCCTTACTAACCTTATTGAGTTTTTTGAAAAAGTGACCAAAGAGGTGGATGGGGGTAAGGCGGTTGATGTGGTATATATGGACTTTAGTAAGGCGTTCGATAAGGTGGCCCATGGAAGGCTTCTGCAGAAAATGCAGATGTATGGGATTGAGGGTGATTTAGCTAATTGGATTAGGAATTGGCTAGCAGATAGAAGACAGAGGGTGGTGGTTGATGGAAGATATTCATCGTGGAGTTCGGTTACAAGTGGTGTACCTCATGGATCTGTTTTGGGGCCCCTGCTGTTTGTAATTTTTAAATGATCTGGATGAGGGTATGAAGGATGGATTAGTAAGTTTGCTGATGACACAAAGTCGGTGGAGTGGTAGATAGTGAAGAGGGGTGTTATAGTTTGCAGAGAGACTTGGACAAGTTGCAGAGCTGGGGAGAGTGGCAAATGAGTTAATGTGGAAAAGTATGAGGTAAATGCACCTTGGCAGGAATAATAAATGTGTAGAGTAAGGGCTAATGGTATTCTTAATAGAACATAGAACATACAGCACAGAAAGGCCCTTCGGCTTCGATTTTGCGCCGACCAATATAAAAATCAATGACCCTCCAAAACTAAACAATTCCCTTCTCTGCCATATACTTATCAACTAACTTTAAACACCACCAAACTTGGCGCATCTACAACTGACGCAGCAGGCATCCCACTCCCTAACAACCCTAACATGACACAATATGTTTACACTAATCAATAGTGTTGATGAACAGAGGGATCTTGGTGTATTTGGTGCATAGATCCCTGAAGTAGGCAGTCAAGTCGATAAGGTTGTTAGAAGGCATACGGAGTCTTAGCTTTTATTGGTAGGGGGATTGAATTTTGGAGCCGCAACGTCATGTTGCAAGGTACAAAACTCTAGTGCGGCCGCACTTGGAGTATTGTGTGCAGTTCTGGTCCCCACATTATAAGAAAGATGTGGAGGCATTGGAGAGGGTACAGAGGAGGTTTACCAGGATGTTGCCTGGTATGGAGGGAAGGTCTTATGAAGAGAGGCTGAGGGATTTGAGGTTGTTTTCGTTTAGAAAGGAGGCGGCTAAGAGGGGACCTAATCGAAACATATAAGATGATTAGAGGTTTAGATAGGGGGACAGTGATAGCCTTTTTCCTAGGATGGAGAAAGCTAGCACGAGGGGACACAGCTTTAAATTAAGGGGTGATAGTTATAGGACGGATATCAGAGGTAGGTTCTTTACCCAGAGGGTGGTTAGGGAGTGGAATGCCCTGTCTGTGGCAGTTGTAGATGCGCCAAGTTTGGTGGCATTTAAGAGGTTAGTTGATAAGTTTATGGAAGAGAAGGGAATGATTTAGTTTGGAGGGTCATTGCTTTTTTCATAATTGGTCGGCGCAACATCGAAGGCCGAAGGGCCTGTTCTGCGTTGTAATGTTCTATGTTCTATACACTTTTCTTCAGAATTAGTTAGCATCAAAATTAGGATCAAATTTAGGCATGAATTATACTGTAGATAACAGAAACATTAGGTACATTGATATACAGAGGGATCCGGGCATTCGGTCCACATTCTCTGTGGCAACACAGATGGCCAAAATGATTAAGAAGGCATATGGCATGCTTGCCTGCATCAGCCAGGCCACTGAGTACAGGAGTTGGGAAATCATGTTGCAGCTATATAAAACCTTGGTTAGGCTGCATTTGGAATATCATGTGTCATGGTATCATGGTAATATCATGGTAACAGGTCACCACGTTATCGGAAGGATATGGAAGCTTCAGAGAGAGTGCAAAGAACTCTCATCAAGCAATCAAGAGATGTTGCCTGGTCTCGAGTGTGTTGACTATGAGGAGAGGTTGAATAAATTAGGATTATTATCAATGGAAAGACGGCAGCTGAAGGGAGACCTGATAGAGGTCAACAAAATTATGAGAGGCACAGACAGGATGGATAGTCAGAGGCTTTTTCCATAGGGTGGAAGAATCAATCACAAGAGAACACATATTCAAGGTGAGAGGGGGGAAGTTTAAGGGAGATGTACAAGGGAAATTTTTCAAGTAGAGTTTGGTGTGTGTCTGGAACACATTGCCAGAGGAGGTGGTGGAACCACCACAGAAAGAACATAGAACATTACAGCGCAGTACAGGCCCTTCGGCCCTCGATGTTGCGCCGGCTAGTGGACCCTCTAACCTAGACTATTCCAATATCATCCGTATGCCTATCCACCGACCATTTGAATGCCCCCAAAATTAGGCGAGTCCACAACTGCTGCAGGCAGGGCATTCCACGCTCTCACCACCCTCTGTGTAAAGAACCTGCCTCTGACAAGCGTCCTATAACTACCACCTCTTAATTTAAAGTTATGTCCCCTCGTGTTGGTCATCACCACCCAAGGAAAAAGGCTCTCACTATCCACCCTATCCAGTCCTTTGATCATCTTACACGCCTCAATTAGGTCACCCCGTAACCTTCTTCTCTCAAATGAAAATAACCTCAGGTCCCTCAGCCTTTCCTCATAAGGCCTTCCCACCATACCAGGCAACATCCCGGTAAACCTCCTCTGCACCCTTTCCAATGCTTCCACATCTTTCTTATAATGCGGCGACCAGAACTGTATGCAATACTCCAAGTGCGGCCGCACCAGAGTTTTGTACAGTTGTAACATAACCTCACGGCTCCTAAATTCAAGCCCTCTACCAATAAAAGCTAACACACCGTACGCCTTCTTAACAACTTTATCAACCTGGGTGCCAACTTTCAAAGAGCTATGTACTTGTACCTCAAGATCCCTCTGCTCGACAACACTATTAAGGGTCCTTCCATTAGCCCTATATTTTACATGCCTGTTATTCCTACAAAGTGAATCACCTCACACTTATCCATATTGAATTCCATTTGCCACCTCATGGCCCAGCTCTGCAACCTATCTATGTCCCTCTGCAAACTGTAACATCCATCCTCGCTGTCTACAACTCCCCCCACTTTGGTATCGTCAGCAAATGTACTAATCCAACCCTCTACACCCTCATCTAGGTCATTTATAAAAATGACAAACAGCAGTGGCCCTAAAACAGATCCTTGAGGTACACCACTTGTAACTGCACTCCAGGGTGAATATTTCCCATCAACCACCACCCTCTGTCTTCTATCAGCTAGCCAATTCCTAATCCAAACTGCTAAATCACCTTCAATCCCATGCATCTGCACTTTCTGCAGTAGCCTACCATGGGGAACCTTATCAAACGCTTTGCTAAAAGCCATATACACTACATCAACTGCCTTACCCTTATCTACCTCTTTGGTCACCTCCTCAAAAAACTCAATAAGGTTTGTGAGGCATAATCTACCCTTCACAAAACTGTGCTGACTATCCCTAATCAATTTATTTCTCTCTAGATGCTTATAAATCCTATCCCTTATAATTCTTTCCAAGACTTTGCCCACAACAGAAGTCAGGCTCACGGTCTATAATTTCCAGGATGGTCCCTACTCCCCTTTTTGAACAAAGGGACAACATTTGCCATCCTCCAGTCTTCCGGCACTATACATGTAGCTAACGACGACATGAAGATCAAAGCCAAAGGCTCTGCAATCTCCTCTCTAGCCTCCCAGAGAATCCTAGGGTAAATCCCATCTGGCCCAGAGGACTTATCAATTTTCATACCCTCAAGATTTGCTAACACCTCCTCCTTATGAACCTCAATCCTGCCCAGTCTACAACCTGGATTCGCAGTATTCTCCCCGACAACATTGTCTTTCTCCTGCGTGAATACTGACGAAAAATACTCATTCAGTGTCTCTCCTATCTCCTCAGGCTCCACCACTGCTATCTCTGACTGGCCCTAATCTTGCCCTAACCAATCTTTTATATACCTGTAAAAAGCTTTAGGATTCTCCTTAATCCTATCCGCCAAAGTCTTCTCGTGTCCTCTTCTAGCTCTTCTCAACGCCCTCTTTAGCTCCTTCCTGGCTAATTTATAGCTCTCCAGTGCCCTAACTGAGCCTTCACGTCTCATCATTATATAAGCCTCCTTCTTCCTCTTCACCGGAGATTCAACTTCCCTAGTACACCATGGTTCCCTCATTCGACCACTTCCTCCCTGCCTGGCAGGTACATATTCATTAAGGACATGCAGAAGCTGTTCCTTAAATATGCTCCACATTTCAGATGTCCCCAGCCCCTGCAATTTCCTGCTCCACCCTATGCATCCTAAATCTCTCCTAATAGTCTCATACTTACCTTTCCCCCAGCTATAACTACTGTTATTCGGTATGTGCCCATCCCTTTCCATCACTAAGGTACACGTAACCGAATTGTGGTCACTATCACCAAAGTACTCACCCACCTCCAAGTCTAACACCTGGTCTGGTTCATTACCCAGTACCAAATCCAATATAGCCTCACCTCTTGTTGGCTTATCTACATACTGAGTCATGAAACCTTCCTGCACACATTGACCAAAAACTGACCCCTCTAACGTACTTGAACTATAGCTTTTCCAATTGATATTAGAAAAGTTAAAGTCCCCCTTTACAACTACCCTGTTACTTTCACACCTAGTAAGAATTTAGCAACACCAATTATTAATCCAACCGATTTATTTGATAGTAAAATAGCGAGCTTTCAACACTCCCGTGTCTTCATCAGGCAAGTGCAGTGTTCTGGTCTGCAATACACTTTCACACCTATCCAGGATCAACTTTGCAATCCCTTCCTCTACTTCTCTTGAATTTAAAAGGCATCTGGATAGGTACACAAATAGGGAGGGAATAGAGGGATATTGACTGAGTAAAGGCAGAAGTTTTTTGTTTAGTTTAAGTAGGACATTATGATTGGTATAGGCTTGGAGGGCCAAAGAGCCTGTTTCTGTGTTATACTGTGTTCTAAAAGAAGTATACCACGTGATATATTTCCAGCTTTTCTTATGAACAGAAATCCAAAAAGCAGTTTTCAGAGAAGGATATATCCTCTGGATAGCAAAACATAAAAGTAAACCTAATCTTGAGCAGCTTCCAGTCTTCAGATGTAAGAGATAGAAGAGACAAACTGGATGTGGGGAAAGTGTATGAAGCAATCAATAGATAACCAGTGTTTTCCAGGAAGAACTTAAAATAATAAGAGCAACCAAAGTCAAGATCTACATCAACCGCAATGCTTAGCCTAAGTATTTTAGAGTAAGACCAGTTCCATACTCCTGATAGGAAACATGGAGACTGAACTTAAGCTCCTAGACACTTTTGGGCATAATGAAGCCCATGCAATGCATGGAGTGGGCCATGCCTACCTCCCCATCTCTGTGGAGACTATAAGCTAACAGTCAATCAAGTTTCAAGCTTGATGTGAGCTCAATCAAAGACCTGTACTCCAATTAGCAGATGGCCAGATGTTTTCTAAGTTGGATTTGAACCATGCGTATCTCTAATTTTGGGTAACAAGGGTTTCCTAAGCAGATGGTGTATTAGGATGATGTCCTGGTCACAGGGACTTCAGAATGAGAGTACCTGGCAAACCTACAAGAGGTCTCATGAGCTGGGTATGCCTAAATGGAGAAAATATTTTTCAAGCGAAAGAAGAAACCTACTTAGGCTATTGGATGGATGGTTTACATCTGTTAGAGAACAAGGTAAAGGCCATTAAGAAAGCATCAACTTCAAGAAACACAGCAGCTTAAAATCCTTTCTGGATTTAATAACTTACTATGGAACATTTATCACCAGTTTGGCTGC
Source organism: Sphyrna mokarran (assembly GCA_024679065.1). NCBI lineage: Eukaryota > Metazoa > Chordata > Chondrichthyes > Carcharhiniformes > Carcharhinidae > Sphyrna > Sphyrna mokarran. The sequence continues at coordinate 94,803,083 of JAGIQG010000011.1, forward strand.
CTTACATGTCCTACTGCGCAAGTACAGAAATGACTTGGGAGGCAACACAGGTGGAAGCTTTCAATAAAGTTAAACAAGTACTGACCTTCAACTTACTGATCTATTTTGACCCCCAAGAAAAAACTTGTTCAGACATGTGATGCTTCCCCTTATGGGATTGGGGCAGTAGGCTCACACTGCTGGAAAAGCAGAATGGAAAGGCCTATTGCCTTTTAGATGCCAAGTAAAGGTATTCTCAAATTGAGAAAGAGGGATTGGCAGTTGTATTTGATGTAAAAATGTTCCATCCATATGGTCTTTGGCAGGCATTTTCGAATAGTAACCTAACACAAACCCTTGTTGGGAATTTTTTAAAAAGATAATTCCTCCATTACCTCACCTGGATATATTTTGGACCTTGTTCCTTGTGGATCCCTTCTAGAGCACTGATCTGGAACCCAGACAGCCACTGGTGATATACTGAGTCGCTTCCCATTGCCCACACGCCCTGCTCTTTGCGAGCGATGGAAGAGGTCGTGATGACCCTGCCCATTTCTGCAAGGCAAATCCAGGGCTGGATGTGAAAAGACCCAACTTTTAATTACAGCACATGAAAAATGAGCTCAGTGTTGAGAACGGCATCTTCCTCTGGGGGTCCCGAGTAGTTGTCCTTGCTCAGTGTGGTGTCTGACACTTATGGAGCTATAATGACCATCCTAAATTATCAAAAACTGGCCTTGCTGAGAGTATTACATCACTGTAACAACTTAATTATTTGTTTCACCTTTCTGTGAATTTGTTCCTGTACTGTTGATGGGGCCCCTATAGAAATTGTCAAATACCAAACAGACTGCTGAAACTTTTTCAAAAATGTTAAGACCCCAGGGATCTAAATGCCTTGATAACTTGACAAGGTAAGCAAAGAACCTTCTATGCACTGTCATGTCTACTCTGACCTCATCCAAAGGAGTACCTTATCATTCCCATATCAATATATCCCATCCCAATAGTCTCTCAGAGACTATTTCCCCGAGTGGAAATGGTCAATACAAGTGGACACAGATTTAAGGTACAGGGAAGCAAATACAAAGGAGATGTCAGGGGTAGGTTTTTTTACTCAGAGGGTGGTGAGTGAATGGAACTGACTGCCGTCGGAGATTGTTGAGGCAAACTCACTGGAGTCTTTTGAGAGACTTCTGGATGAGTATATAGAAAAGAATAGGATAGGGGGTTATAGATAGTCTGTGGATTGGTAGATGTGATCGGCACAACTTGTGGGCCGAAGGGCCTGTTTGTGCTGTATTGTTCTATGTTCTATATGCAGCTGCATCCATGAACCACAGATTTTCAAAATACAGTGCATCCCAATGCACGCTACTGGTAAAAGTACTAGATATGTGGGATGCCTAAAATCAGGACTTGGTTGCTATTTTGGATTAGGCATGGAGCCGTTCCAGCTTTCTGAAAATTTAGTTCATTATATCAACATAGATTGAGAATCATAGAATCCCTACAATGCAGAAGGAGGCCATTCGGCCCATCGAGTCTGCACCGACCACAATCTCATCCAGGCTTTATCCCCACACCTCATGTATTGTTCATTCTAGAGCACGCAAGTAACATCCCAGAAACAGTGGTAAACCAGGAAATGTAAGGAAGGGACATGGTTTTGAGCAAATTATTGAAATTGTGGACTGACAAGTTCCAGGGACCTCATGGACTTCATCCTAGCATTTTAAAAGAAGTGGCTAATGAGATCATTGATGAATTTATCATAATTTTGCAAAATTCCAAGACTCATCAGATTGAAAAATAACAAATGTAACTTTACTCAAAAAGGGAAGGAGCAGCGAGCAGGAATCTACAGACCACAAGGCCACACCTTGAGTACTGAGGAATGTCTGAGGAAAGACATTCTCGCTGTTGAGGGAGTCTAGTAAAGGTTCACCAGACTGATTTCTGGAATGGCAGCACTGACATATGAAGAGAAACTGGACCGACTGGGCTTGTACTCACTGGAATTTAGAAGGATGAAAGGGGATCTCTTAGAAACATATAAATTCCTGATGGGACTGGACAGGTTCAAAATGGGAAGAATGTTCCCAACGGTGGGGAAGTCCAGAATTAGGGGTCACAATCTAAGAATAAGGGGTAAACTATTCAGGACTGAAATGAGGAAAACCTTCTTCACTTAGAGAGTTGTGAACCTGTGGAATTCTCTACCACAGAGAGCTTTTGGGGTCAGTTCATCAGATATCTTCAAGAGGGAGCTGGACGTGGCCTTTGTGGCTAAAGGGGCTAGAGAGAATGTGGGAGTGGAATACTGAAAGTGCATGATCAACCATGATCACATTAAATGGTGGTGCTATTTTGTATGATTCTATGCTTCTAGTTAGTTTAACATATGTCATAGAGAAAATATTAGAAGCTATTATTAAAGAGATTATAACAGCACAGGTAGATAAATTCAAGGTAATCCGGCAGAGTCAATATGATTTTGTGAAAGGGAAGTTCTTTGAAGATGGAACACGTGCTGTGGATTTTTAAAATTAAGTTTAAGAATGCGGGCTTTAATGTTGAGCCCAGCATTTATTGCCTTCCCTAATTGCCCTTAAGGTGAGTTGCCTTCTTGAATTGCTGCAGTCCATATTGTATAGGTACCCGCAGTGCTGTTTGGGAGAGAGTTCCAAAATTTTGATCCAGCAGCAATCCAAGAACAGTGATATATAGAACACTATAGCACAAACAGGCTCTTTGGCCCACAAGTTGCTCCTATCATACCTATATCTACCAGGCCATAGAACTATGTGTAACTCCCAATCCCATTTAATCCCATGTACTCATCCAGAAATCTTTTAAAAGACCAGCGAGTTCGCTGCCACCACTACTGATAGCAGCTGATTCCATTCACTCACCACCCTTTGAGTGAAAATCTTATCCCTAACATCTCCTCTGTACTTGCTGCCCAGCAACTTAAGCCTGTGTCCTCTCATAGTGACCATTTCAGATCTGGGAAATAGCCTCCGAGAATCCACCCTATCTAAACCTCTCAACGTTTTATAAACCTCTATCAAGTCGCCTCTCAACCTTTGTCTCTCCAGGGAGAAGAGACCAAGCTCCCTCAACCTAAGGCATGCCTCCCAATCCAGGCAACATTCTTGTAACTCTCCTCTGCACTCTCTCAATGGCTTCCACATCCTTTCAGTAGTGAAGCGACCAGATCTGTGCACAGTACTCCAAATGGAGTTGACAAGGGTCTTATAAAGTTGCAGCATTACTTCCCAATTCCTAAACTCAATTCCTCGATTAATGAAGGCCAGTACACCATACACCTTCTTGACCACTTCCTCCACCTGCGAGGCCAATTTAAGAGTCCTATGGACCTGGACCCCAAGATCCTTCTGCTCCTCAACACTGCTAAGACTCCTACTCTTGACATTGTACTCCTTTATCCCATTGGTCCTGCCAAAATGGACCACCACACATTTATCTGCATTGAAGTCCATCTGCCACTTCTCCGCCCAGTCTTGCATCCTATCTACGTCTTCCTGCAATTTCTGACATCCCTTCAGACTATCCACAACACCACCGACCTTTCTATCGTCGGTGAACTTACTAAGCCATCCCTCCACTTCCTCATTCAGGTCATTTATGAAAATGACAAACAGCAAGGGTCCTAGAACAGATCCCTGGGGCACCTCTCTTTTCACTGATCTCCATGCAGAATAAGACCCATCCACAACCACTCTCTGCCTTCTGCAAGCAAGCTAGTTCCAGATCCACAAGGCAACAGCCCCTTGGATCCCATGCCCTCACCTTCTCAAGAAGTCTTGCAGGGGACATTATCAAACGCCTTGCTGAAATCCATGTAAACCACATCCACCGCTCTTCCTTCGTCAACGTGTTCAGTCACATTTTCAAAGAACTCCACTAGGCTTGTAAGGCACAATCTGCCCTTGACAAAACCGTGTTGACTATTTCTGATCAAGCTAAATGCTTATAAATCCTGTCCCTGAAAATTCTCTCCGTCAACCTACCAACCACTGAGGTCAGACTCACCAGTTGGTAATTCCCCAGACTATCCCTCTTCCCTTTCTTGAAAATAGGAACCACATCCGCAATCCTCCAATCCTTTGGAACCTCTCCCATCTCCATTAACGACGCAAAGATCATCACCTGGGGCTCTGCAATCACTTCTCTCACCTCCCACAGTAGCCTGGAGTATATCCCATCTGGTCCCGGTGACTTATCTATCTTGATAGAATGTAAAAGTTCCAACACATCCTCTTTCTTAACGTTCACATATTCAATCTTTTCAGTCTGCTGCAAACTTGTAGTACAACTTCCCAGATCACTTTCCACCGTGAATACCAAGGCAAAGTACTCATTAAGCACCTCTGCCGTTTCTTCCGGTTCCACACAAACTTTACCCCCTTCACCTTTTAAAGGTCCAATCCCTTCACTTCTCACCCTTTTACTCTTCACATATTTGTAGAAGGCCTTGGGATTATCCTTAATTTACCTGTCAAGGCCTTCTCGTGACCCCTCTGGTTCTCTTAATTTTCTTTTTAAGCTCCTTTCTACAAGCCTTATACTCCTCTAAATCCTTAGCATCTCCTAGTTCTTTGAACCTTTTGTACACCTTTCTTTTCTTCCTGACTAGGTTCATCACAACCTTTGTGCATCACGGTTCCCGCGGCCTACCAAAATCTCCTTGTCTCATCGGAACGTTGTCGTGCAGAGTGCCAGACAAACATTCCTTGAAAATCCGCCATCTTCCTTCAGTACTTTTCCCCAAGAACACCTCCTTCCAGTTTATTCGTCAGTATTTCCAAGTCAGGATGGTGAGTGACTTAGAGGGCAACCTCTAAGGCTGGTGTTCCCATGTTTCTGCTGCCTTTGCTCTTCTAGATGGTAGTGGGGTTGAGTTTGGAAGGTGCCGTTGAAGGTGAGTTGCTGCAGTGCAATGTTTTGGATGATACAAACTGCTGCCACTATGTGTCGACGGTGGAGGGAATGAATGGCTTCTTTTCCACAAACAAGCAGGCAAGCTTCTCTGTCCCTGGCTTGAGTGTTGTTGGAGCTGCACCCATCCAGGCAAGTGGAAAGAATTCCATCACACTCTTGATTTGTGCTTTGTAGATTGTGGACAGAATTTAGGGAGTCAGAAAATGAGTTACTCACTTCAGGATTTCCAGCCTCTGACCCCCTGCTTTTGTCGTTAGTGTTTGTATTGGCTATTCTGGCTGAGTTTCTGGTCAATGGTAATCCCCAGGATATTGATAGTAGGGGATTTAATGCTGCTAATGTCATTGAATATCAAGAGGTGAAGGTCTGTGTAGTAGCAAGCCCCTTTCAGGGCAAGGTTTCAGAGGGTCATGTGACCCATTTGGCCAATCAGCATTTGAATCTTGGGGTTGAGCACAGACTCAGCCTGAGGCTGGAGTGGCAGTGACCAGTAGCATGTATCTCATTCCCTGTAAATAGTTATTTGTGTTAATAAATAGTTCTTTAGTTACTCCCCTCTGCACTTTCCAAGATATTACATCTGTCTACAAGGATCAATGGAGCATTTCTCTTTGTCATGGAGAGTCATTGACCCATAGCCTTGAATATTATAATGTGCCTTTTAAAGGATGTGAGGCAACCTGCTTCCACCACCTGCCAGACAGCACATTCTAGACCATCACCAACCTCTGGTAAAAAAGTTTTCCTCATATCCCCATTAAACTCCTGCTCCTCACCTTGAACCTATGTCCTCTCATGACTAACGCTTCAACTAAGAGGAACGGCTGCTCCTTAGCCATTCTGTCCATGTCCCTCATAATCTTGTGTATCTCAATCAGGTCGCCCGTCAGTCTTCTCTATAATGAAAACAACACATGCCTACCCAACCTCTCTTCCTAACTTAAATGATCCGCCCAGGCAGTACCCTGGTCAATCTCCTCTACACCCCTTCCAGTGGAGTTATATCCTTCTGAAAATGTGGTGAATAGAATCACATACCGTATTCTAGCTGTGACCTTACCAAAGTTCTGTACAATTTCAACATGTCCTCTCTTTGTAATTTATGCCTGATTAGTAAAGACAAGTGTTCCTATGCCCTTTTCACCACCCTACTAACATGTCCTTCCAATTTCAGTGATCCATGGGCAAACACACCAAAGTCCCTTTGTTCCACTGAACTGCCTAATGACATGCCATTCAAAGAACAAAGAAAGGTACAGCACAGGAATAGGTTCTTCGACCCTCCAAGCTCATGCTGATCATGATGCCCTAACTAAACTAAAAAAAACCATCTGCCCTTACTCGGACCATGTCTCTCTATTCCCATCCTATTTATGTACCCATCCCAGATGCTTCTTAAATGTTGCAAATATGCCTCCTTCCACCACTCTCTCTGACAGTGTGTTCCAGGCACTCACCAATCTCTGCATGAAAATATTCCCCACACATCTCCCTTAAAATTTCCCTTATTCTTCTTTAAATAACTAAAAGGAACAGCTGCTCCCTATTCATCCTGCCCATGCCCTTCGTAATCTTGAACACTTTAATCAGGTCATCTCATCAGTCTTCTCTGCTCCAGAAAAAACAACCCAAGCCTATCCAACCTCTCTTTATAACTTAAATGTTCCATTCTGGGCAATATCCTGGTGAATCTCCCCAGCACCCTCTCCAGTGCAATCACACTCCTACTATAACTTGGCAACTAGAACTGCACACAGTACTCCAGCTGTGGCCTCACCAAGTTTCTATACAATTCTGTCATGATCTCTCTGCTTTTTTAATCAATATCCTGACTGAGTGTGTCATATGCCTTTTTCACCACCCTATTAACCTGCCTTTTCATCTTCAGAGATTAACGAACAAACAGGCCAAGTTTCCTTGTTCTTCGGAACTTCCTAGTGTCAGATCTTTATTCCTTCCAAAGTGCATCACCTCACACTTTTCAGGGTTAAATTCTATCTGTCATTTGTCCACCCATTTGACCATCTTGTCTATATAAATATCATTTATATAAATGATGAATGAAGAGGATAGATAGGATAGAGGTAGAGGTAGAGAGATTCTTCCCACTTAGAAAGGATAGCAGGACTAGAGGGCACAGCCTCAAAATAAGGGGGGGGGGGGGCAATGTTTGTGTCATCGGCAAACTTACTGATCCTATCCCCTGCAGAGTCATCAATATCATTTATATAAATGACAAATGAAGAGGATAGATAGGATAGAGGCCCAGCACTGATCCCTGTGGTACATCACTGATCACTGGCCTCCAGTCACTGAGTAAGAAGTCTGACAACACAGGTTTAAGTCCCCTCGCAAACTTTCGAGGTTTGCCTCTTCATCAGGTGAATGGAGAGTTGTGGCCTCAGACAGAGCATATAAGAGCAGAGAGAGTTTACAGATGACTGATTAGAATGCGAATCTTTACAATTGACCTGCTATTCAAGTCTTAAAAAGGCTGATAATGTGAGTGGAAGGAGCATTGAGCACAGGTTAAAGAGATGTGTATTGTCTCTAGACAGTACAATAAGTGAGGTTTAGCAAACACAGGCAAATCATGGGGTTACAGATAGTGCAACATGAACCCAAGATCCCTGTTGAGACCATCCTCATGTGTGCGGAACTTGGTTATCAGTCTCTGCTCAGCGACTCGGCGCTGTCGTGTGTCGTGAAGGCCGCCTTGGAGAACGCTTACCCGAAGGTCAGAGACCGAATGCCCGTGACCGCTGAGTGTTCGGAACAGGAAGGGAACAATCTTGCCTGGTGACTGTTGAACGATGTTCATTCATCCGTTGTCATAGCATCTGTATGGTCTCCCCAACATACCATGCTTCGAGACATCCTTTCTTGCAGCATATTTGGTAGACAACATTGATGACCTCATAAGGACAGGATATGGTGCTCAACTCATCAATCGACAGTTCTGATGTGCCACAGCAAAAAACCGCACTGACCTCCTCAGAAGACAAACACGGGACACGGTGGACAGAGTACCCTTTGCCATCCAGTACTTCTCCGGAGCGGAGAAGCTACGACATCTTCTCCGGAGTCTTCAACATATCATTGATGACAATGAACGTCTCGCCAGGGCCATCCCCACACCCCCAATTCTTGCCTTCAGACAATCGCACAACCTCAGACAGACGATTGTCTGCAGCAAATACCCAGCCTTCAGGAGAACAGTGACCACAATATCACACACCCCTGCTACAGTAATCCTGCAAGGCATGCCAGATCATCGACATGGATGACATCATCACACATGAGAATACCATCCACCAGGTACACGGTACATACTTGGCCAATGTTGTCTACCTAATACACTGCAAGAAAGGATGTCCTGAAGCATGGTACATTGGGGAGACCATGCAAACATTACAACAATGGATGAATGCACATTGCTCAACAGTCACTTGGCAAGACTGTCCCCTTACTGTTGTTAAACACTCAGTGGTCATGGGCATTTGGTCTCTGACCTTCGGGTAAGCATTCTCCAAGGCAGCTTTCACTTGGCTATCAGTCTCTGCTCAGCGATTCTGCAGATACAGGACAGCGCAAAGTCACTAAGCAGAGACTAATAGCCAAGTTCCGCACACGAGGACAATCTCAACAGGGATCTTGGGTTCATGTCCCACTATCTATAACCCCCATGACTTGCCTGGGTTTGCAAAACCTCACTTACTGTACTGTCCGGAGACGATACACATCTCTTTAACTTGTGCTCAGTGCTCCTTGCACTCACGTTCTCAGCCTTTTTTAAGACTTGAATAGCAGGTCAGTTGTAAAGACTTGCATTCTAATCTGTAATCTGTAAACTGTCTGTGCTGTTATATACTCTGTCTGAGGCCAGAACTCTCCATTCACCTGACGAAGAGGCAAACCTTGAAAGCTTGTGAGTTCACTATCGAATAAATTGGTTGGACTTAAACCTGGTGTTGTCAGACTTCTTACTGTGTTTACCCCAGTCCAATGTCAGCATCTCCACATCATAACTCCAGTCGCGAAAGCAGCCGTATGTCACTGCACTCTGTCTCCTACCACTAAGCCAATTATGAATCCACCTTATCAGATTACCCTGTATCCCAGTGCATTTATCTTCTTAATAAGTCTACCATGTGGGACTTTGTCAAAGGCTTTGCTGCAATTCATATAAACTACATCAACCGCACTACCCTCATCTATACACTTGGTTACATGCTTAAAAAAAATTCAATCAAATTTGTTATGCATGTCTTCCCCCTGACAAAACCATGCTGACTACCCTTGATCAAACTTGCTTCCTCTCTCTCATCTGACGATTCTATATCCCAGGATATTAAGTTGTCCCTCACTCAGCCACATCTCTGTGATGGCTATTACATAATAATTGCACTGCCAATCCTCGCCTTTAACTCATCCGTTTTACTTTAATACTTCTGGCATTAGAGGCCATTCAGCCTTATTTACTCCCTTGAAATATAGAACATAGAACATAGAACATTACAGCACAGAACAGTATATTGTATATATTCCTATTGTACTCCCTCTCACCTACATAGAACGTTACAGCGCAGTACCGGCCCTTTGGTCCTTGATATTGCGCCAACCCGTGAAACCAATCTTAAGCTAATCTAACCTACACTATTCCAATGTCATCGATAAGAACAAAAGAACATAAAAAATAGGAGCAGGAGTAGGCCATCTAGCCCCTCGAGCCTGCCCTGTCATTCAATAAGATCATGGCTGATCTGAAGTGGATCAGTTCCACTTTCCCACTTTCTCCTCATAACCCTTAATTCCCTTGTCTATCAGAAACCTATCTACCTGTGACTTAATTATATTCAATGAGGTAGCCTCCACCACTTCAACGGGCAGAGAATTCCAGAGATTCAGCACCCTTTGAGTGAAAAAGTTCCTCCTCAACTCCAATCTTAACTGTCCCCTCCTCTTATTTTAAGGCTGTGCCCTCTAGTCCTGCTATCTGAAGTGGGAAGAATCTCTCTACCTCTACCTCTACCCTATCTATTCTCTTCATTATCTTATACATTTCTATAAGATTCCCTCTCAGCCTTCTAAACTCCAACGAGTACAGATCCAGTCTATTCAGTCTCTCTTCATAGGCTAACCCCCTCATAGAACATAGAACATTACAGCGCAGAACAGGCCCTTTGGCCTTCGATGTTGCGCCGACCAATTAAGAGAAAGCAATGATCCTCTAACCTAAACCATTCCCTTCTCATCCATAAACTTATCTACTAACCTCTTAAACGCCTCCAAACTTGGCGCATCTACAACTGCAGCAGGCAGGGCATTCCATACCCTTACCACCCTCCGGGTAAAGAACCTACCTCTGACATCCGTCCTGTAACTACCACCCCTTAATTTAAAGCTGTGTCCCCTCGTGCTAGCTTTCTCCATCCTAGGAAAAAGGCTATCACTGTCCACCCTATCTAAACCTCTAATCATCTTATATGCTTCAATAAGATCCCCTCTTAGCCGCCTCCTTTCTAACGAAAACAACCTCAAATCCTTCAACCTCTCTTCATAGGACCTGCCCTCCATACCAGGCAACATCCTGGTAAACCTCCTCTGTACCCTCTCCAATGCCTCCACATCTTTCTTATAATGTGGGGACCAGAACTGCACACAATACTCCAAGTGCGGCCGCACTAGAGTTTTGTACAGTTGCAACATGACGTTGCGGCTCCGAAATTCAATCCCCCTACCAATAAAAGCTAAGACTCAGTATGCCTTCTTAACAACCTTATCGACTTGATTGCCAACTTTCAGGATCTATGCACATATACACCAAGATCCCTCTGTTCTTCAACACTATTAAGAGTCCTACCATTAGCCCTATACTCTACACATTTGTTATTCCTGCCAAAGTGAATTACCTCACACTTTTCCACATTAAACTCCATTTGCCACCTCTCGGCCCAGCTCTGCAACTTGTCCAAGTCTCTGTGCAAACTATAACACCCCTCTTCACTATCTACCACTCCTCCGACTTTGGTGTCATCCGCAAATTTACTAATCCATCCTTCAATACCCTCATCCAGATCATTATAAAAATTACAAACAGCAGGGGCCCCAAAACAGATCCCTGAGGTACACCACTTGTAACCGAACTCCACGATGAATAATTTCCATCAACCACCACCCTCTGTCTTCTATCAGCTAGCCAATTCCTAATCCAATTAGCTAAATCACCCTCAATCCCATACATCTGCATTTTCTGCAGAAGCCTTCCATGGGGCACCTTATCGAACGCCTTACTAAAGTCCATATATACCACATCAACTGCCTTACCCCCATCCACCTCTTTGGTCACTTTTTCAAAAAACTCAATAAGGTTAGTAAGGCACGACCTACCCTTCACAAAACCATGCTGACTATCCCCAATCAATTCATTTCTCTCTAAATAACTATAAATCCTATCCCTAATAATTCTTTCCAATACTTTGCCCACAACAGAAGTAAGACTTACCGGTCTATAATTCCCAGGAAAGTCTCTATTCCCCTTCTTGAACAATGGGACCACATTCGCTATCCTCCAGTCTTCCGGCACTATACCTGTAACCAGCGACGACCTGAAGATCAGAGCCACAGGCTCTGCAATCGCCTCTCTCACCTCCCAGAGAATCCTAGAGTAAATCCTGTCCAGCCCAGGGACTTATCTAACTTCAAACCCTCAAGAATATCTAGCACATCCTCCCTATCTACTTCAATACTTTCCAGTTTACAACCCTGTATCCCAGTGTTCTCCACAACTACATTTACATCTCCCTGCTTGAATACTGAAGAGAAATATTTGTTCAGTGCCTCTCCAATCTCTTCAGGCTCCACGTACAAATTCCCATTGCTGTCTCAGACTGGCCCTAATCTTGCCCTAATCTTGTCACCTTCTCAAAGAACTCAATAATGTTTACATAGAACATAACAGCACAGTATAGACTTTTCAGCCTTCAATGTTGTGCCGAGCTATGTCTAATCCCAAGATCAATATCCCCTCCCTATAATTCAGGAGTGCTCCATGTGCATATCCAATAACCGCTTGAAAGTCCTAAAGTGTCCAACTCCACTATCACAGCAGGCAGTGCATTCCACACCCCAACCACGCTCTGAGTAAAGAATCTATCTCAGACATCTCTCCTATATCTCTCACCATGAACGTTATAGTTATGCCCCTAGTAACAGCTACATCCGCCTGAGGAAATGGTCTCTGCATGTCCACTCTATCAATCCCTCTCATCATTTTATAAACCTCTATTAAATCGCCTCTTATCTTTCTCCACTTCAAAGAGAAAAGCCCCAGCTCCCTCAACCTTTCCTCATAAGACCTACCCTCCAAACCAGGCAGCATCCTGATAAACCTCCTCTGCACTCTCTCCAGTGCTTCCACATCCTTCTTATAGTGAGGTGACCAGAACTGAATATTCCAATTGTGGTCTCACCAACATCCAGTATAGTTGCAGCATAATCACAGGGCTCTTAAACTGAAACCCCGTGTTAATAAACACTAACGCACTATAAGTCTTCTTCACAGTTCTATGCACTTGAGTGACAACCTTGAAAAATCTGTGGATATGAATGCCAAGAACTGTGTTCCTCTACATTCCTTACAATCCTGCCATTGACCCTGTAATCTGCATTCAAGTTTATCCTACCAAAATGAATCACTCACACTTAGCAGGGTTAAACTGAATCTGCCCACTTTTTGGCCCAGCTGTGCATCCTATCAGTGCCTCTTTGCAGCCTGCAAGGGCCCTCTACCTCATCCACTACTCCACCAATCTTGGTGTCATCAGGAAATTTACTAACCCACCCTTTAGCCCCTTCTTCCAAATCATTGATAAAAATCACAATTAGCAGAGGACTCAGCACTGATCCCCTGTGTACACTGCTGGTAACTGGCCTCCAGTCTGAAAATTTTCCATCCACCACCACTCTCAGTCTTCTATGATACAGCCAGTTAGTTATCAAATTGGCCAAATTTCCTTCTATCCCACATCTCCTTATCTTCTTCATGAGCCTATCATGGGGAATCTTATCATGCGAGGCATGACCTATTCTTCACAAAACTGTGCTGACTATCCCTAATCAAATTATTCCTTTCTAGATGATTATAAATCCTATCTTTTATAATCCTTTCCAAAACTTTACTCACAACAGAAGTAAAGTTCATTGGTCTATAAATACCAGTATTGTCTCTATCTCCCTTCTTGAACAAGGGGACAACATTTGCTATCCTCTATTCCTGATGAGCTAAAGATCATGTATTCGACTATAGCTTTTCTAGTCAATATTTGTAAAGTTAAAGTCCCCCATAACAACTATCCTGATCCTTTCGCTCCTATCCAGAATCATCTTTGCAATCCTTTCCTCTACATCTCTGGAGCTTTTCAGAAGCCTGTAAAAAAAAAAACTACCAATAAGGTAACCTCTCCTTTCCTGTTTCTAACTTCAGCCCATGCTTATTCAGTCGATGAGTGCTCATCAAACCTCCTTTCTGCCACTGTAGTACTGTTCTTGACTAACAATGCCACACCTCCCCCTATTTTACTATCTTCCCTGATCTTACTGAAACATCTAAATCCCAGAACCTGCAAGAACCATTCCTATCGCTGTTCTTTCCACGTCTGCGAAATGGCCACAACATCGAAGTCCCAGTACCAAGCTGTGCTGCAAATTTACCCACCTTATTCCGGATGCTCCTGGCATTGAAGTAGATGCACCTCAACCCACCCTCCTGCCTGCTGTGGTACACTCCTGCAACCTTGAAATCTTATTCATGACCTCACCACTCTCAATCTTCTGTATACTGGAGCTACAATTCAGGTTCCCATTCCCCCATTTGCTTTTTTATGTTACACTGTGTCCCCATTCTGCTAACAGTCTGGGTCCCCTCCCCCTGTGATGTAAGATGCCAGCATCGGACTGGGGTAAACTCAGTAAAAATCCGGCAATACCAATTTTAAATCCAACCGATTTATTTGATAGTAAATCTGCGAGCTTTCGACTTTCGTCTTCGTCAGGCAAATGCAGTGTTCTGGTCTGCAATAGCCAATTGCGCTATTGCAGACCAGAACACTGCATTTGCCTGACGAAGACGAAAGTCGAAAGCTCGCAGATTTACTATCAAATAAATCGGTTGGATTTAAAATTGGTGTTGCCGGATTCTTACTGTGTTTTCCCCTGCCCCTCCCAAACTAGTTTGATGTAGTCTACTTGGATTTCACAAAGGAGAGACTGATAGCGAAGGTAAAAGTCTATGGAAAGCAAGGAAATTCAACAAATTGCATCTAGAATTGGCTGAGTGGGAAAAAACAGAGAATAATGGTCGAGGGTGTTTATTTTAGACTAGAAGACTGTGTCCAGTGGGGTCTTCCTGGAATAATTTTTTGGGCTCTTGCTCCTTGTGGTTTATATAAATGATTTAGACTTGAATGTGGGATTGATCAGTAAGCTCGTGGATGATACAAAAATTGGTAGGGTAGTAAATAATGAGGAGGATAGCCTTAGTTACAGGAAGATATAGGCAGGTTGATTAGATGGTCTGATCAGTAGCAAATGGAATTCAATCCAGATAAGTGGGTATCAGATGGTGGGTAAGTTGTTGAAAGGTATTTTGAGAGACAGGATCTACGTGCATTTAGAGAAACAATGACTGATTAGGGACAAGTCAGCATGGCTTTGTGAGTGGAAAATCATGTCTCACAAATTTGATTGAGAGTGTTTTGAAGGCGTAACCAAGAAGTAGATGAGGGCAGTGCAGTTGATGTTGTCTACATGGACTTTGACAAAGCCTTTGACAAGGTACCGCATGGTAGGTTGTTGCATAAGGTTAACTGTGTTAGTAAGTTCGCTGATGATACGAAGGTCAGTGGTGTTGTGGATGGTCTGGAGGGATGTCAAAAGTTGCAGCGAGACATAGATAGGATGCAAGACTGGGCGGAGAAGTGGCAGATGGACTTCAACGCGGATAAATGTGTAGTGGTCCATTTCGGCAGGACCAATGGGATGAAGGAGTACAATATCAAGGGTAGGAGTCTTGGCAGTGTTAAGGAGCAGAAGGATCTTGGGGTCGGGGTCATAGGACTCTTAAATCGGCCTTGCAGGTGGAGGATGTGGTCAAGAAGGCGTACTGTGTACTGGCCTTCATTAATCGTGGGAATCGAGTTTAGGAGTCGGGAGGTAATGCTGCAACTTTATAAGACCCTTGTCAGACCCCACTTGGAGTACTGTGCGCAGTTCTGGTCGCCTCATTATAGGAAGGATGTGGAAGCTATTGAAAAGGTGCAGAGGAGATTTACAAGGATGTTGCCTGGATTGGGAGGCATGCCTTATGAAGATAGGTTGAGGGAGCTGGGACTCTTCTCCCAGACGTAGACGTAGGTTGACAGGCGACCTGATAGAGGTTTATAAAATGTTGAGAGGAATAGATAGGGTGGATTCTCAGAGGCTATTTCCTCGGGCTGAAATGGTCGCTACGAGAGGACACAGATTTAAGAAAAGGAATGCAGAGAAGCAAGTACAGAGGAGATGTTAGGGGTAAGTTTCTCACTCAGAGGGTGGTGAGTGAATGGAATCGGCATTCACTCCAATGGAATGGAGTGAATGCCATCGGTGGTATTAGAGACGAACTCGCTGGGGTCTTTTAAAAGACTCCTGGATGAGTATATGGGATCTAATGGGATTGGGGGTTATAGATAGGTCTATGGCTTGGTAGGTGTAGATGTGATCGGTGCAACTTGTGGGCCGAAGGGCCTGTTTGTGCTGTAGTGTTCTAAAAAAATCTCAAAGGATCCAGGGTGGGAGGTAGCTAAATGGATATAAAATTGACAAAAGCAAGGTTGTTGTAGAGGATTGTATTTCAAACTGGAGGCCTGTGACTAGCAGTGTGCCTCAGCGATCCGTGCTGTGTCCACTGTTATTTGATGTGGAGATGCTAGTGTTGGACTGGGGTAAACACAATAAGAAGTCTGACAACACCAGGTTTAAGTCCAACCGATTTATTTGATAGTAAACTCACAAGCTTTTGAGGTTTCCCTCTTTGTCAGGGTGTTGTCAGACTTTTTACTGTGTCCATTGTTATTTGTCATTTATGTTAATGATTTGGGTGAGAATACTGGAGGCATAGTTAATAAGTTAGCAGATGACACTAAGATTGGTGGCATGGTGGACAGTGAAGAAAGTTATCTCCAATTGCAGCGGGAGCTTGATCAATTGAGCCAGTGGGCTGAAGAATGGCAGATGGCGTTTAATTTAGACAAATGCGAGGTGATGCATTTTAGAACATAGAACATTACAGCGCAGAACAGGCCCTTCGGCCCTCGATGTTGCGCCGATCAATGGAGAAAAAGCAATGACCCTCTAACCTAAACCATTCCCTTTTCATCCATAAACCTATCTACTGAGCACTTAAATGCCCCCAAACTTGGCGCATCTACAACTGCTGCAGGCAGGGCATTCCATACCCTTACCACCCTCTGGATAAAGAACCTACCTCTGACATCCGTCCTATAACTACCACCCCTTAATTTAAAGCTATGTCCCCTCGTGCTAGCTTTCTCCATCCTAGGAAAAAGGCTATCACTGTCCACCCTATCTAAACTCTAATCATCTTATATGTTTCGATTAGGTCCCCTCTTAGCCGCCTCCTTTCTAACGAAAACAACCTCAAATCCCTCACCCTCTCTTCATAAGACCTGCCCTCCATACCAGGCAACATCCTGGTAAACCTCCTCTGTACCCTCTCCAATGCCTCCACATCTTTCTTATAATGTGGGGACCAGAACTGTACACAATACTCCAAGTGCGGCAGCACCAGAGTTTTGTACAGTTGCAACATGACGTTGCGGCTCCAAAATTCAATCCCCCTACCTCTATTGTTGATATTGGAATAGTATATTTTAGATGATCTTTAGATTGGTTTCACAGGTCGATGCAACATCGAGAGCCTAAGAGCCTGTACTGCTCTGTAATGTTCAATAACTTCTATAACTCCACTTGCTCAACATTGTGTGCCGCAATGTGGGCAACTGTGGCACAATGATAGAAGTGTGAGGCGAGATTGACTAGGTTACTGATGTATGAGGAGAGTTTGACTAGGTTAGGATTGTTTTCGCTGTAGTTCAGATAAATAAGGGAGGATTTCATAGAGTCTTATAAAATTCTAACAAGGCTAGACAGCGTAGATGTAGGAAGGATATTCCTGATGGTGGGTAGTCCAGAATCCGGAGTCACAGTCTGAGGATTCAGGGTAGACCATTCAAGACAGAGGTGAGGAGACATTTTTTTTATCAAAGAGCAGTGAGCCTGTGGAATTCGTTACCACAGGAAGTAGTTGACGCCAAAACATTGAATATATTCAAGAGGCAGCTTGATATAGCACTTGGGGTGAATGGGATCAAAAGTTATTAGATGATCAACCATGATCATAATGAATGTGGAGCAGGCGCGAGGAGCCAACTCCTTTCTTTGATGTTTTAATGTTTCTATAATGGCATTGTCACTGGGCTAATAATCCAGAGACCAGGCTAATGCTCTGGGGCCATGGGTTCAAATCTCACCACAGCTGGTGAAATTTAAATTTAACTAATAAACCTGGCATTAAAGCACTTGTCAGATCAAAATTAGATGCAATGCATTTTCTTGTCAGCTTGGATCTTGTATATCTTTCTTGAGGGGACAACGAATTGGATTCAGTTTGATTTTTTGGAGCAAGCAAGGAGATGGATTCGAGCTTGTCCATCCACTCTGAGCATTAATGTTAAGAATGGAGTAAAAATTTATAAGACCTAATCTCACTGCAAAGAACAAAGAAAAGTACAGCATAGGAACAGGCCCTTTGGCCCTCCAAGCCTGTGCCAATCATAATGCCGGAACTAAACTAAAAAAAACCTTCTGCCCTTACTCAGTCCATATCCCTTTATTCCTTTCCTATTCATGAACTCATCCAGATGCCTCTCAAGTGTTGCTAATGTGCCTGCTTCCACCATCTCTGGCAGCGCAACTCTGCATGAAAAGCTTCTCTCGCACATATCCCTTACCCTTTCACCCTCTCACACTGAATGTGTGCCCTTTAGAACATAGAACATAGAACATTACAGCACAGAACAGGCTCTTCGGCCTTCGATGTTGCGCTGACCAATATAAAAAGCAATGCCCCTCCAAACTAAACCATTCCCTTCTCTTCCATATACTTATCAACTAACCTCTTAAATGCCACCAAACATGGCACATCCACAACTGCGGCAGGCAGGGCATTCCACTCCCGAACCACCCTTTGGGTAAAGAAACTACCTCTGATATCCGTCCTATAACTATCACCCCTTAATTTAAAGCTGTGTCCCCTTGTGCTAGCTTTCTCCATCCTAGGAAAAAGGCTATCACTGTCCACCCTATCTAAACCTCTAATCATCTTATATGTTTCGATTAGGTAAACTTAGGTATTGTAATTAATGCTTCCACACTGAGAAAAGCCTTTGACTAGTTACCATGTCAATGCCTTTCACAATTTTGTAGACTTCTATCAGGTCTCCCCTCAGCCTCCATCTCTTCAGTGAAAACAATCCTAGTTTATTCAACCTCTCATAACCAACACCCTCAAGAGCAGGCAACATCCTGGTGAACCTTCTGTGTGCTCTCTACAAAGTCCTTCCACTTCCTTTTGGTAGTGTGGTGACCTGTAAGTTTAGAGCTACAGCTTTGACTACTTTTTCAAGAGACTAAGGAAATTTAGTATTTCAGCTATGACTCTCACCAACTGTTACAGATGCATCATAGAAAGCATTCCTGCTCTGCCTAAGACTGCAAGAAACTACAAAAGGTCATGAATGACACATTTTCTGCTGCCTCGGAAAAGCAGCCAGCACAATTAAGGACCCCAAGCACCCTGGATGTTCTCTCTTCCACCTTCTGCTGTTGGGGAAAAGATACAAAAGTCTGAGGTCATGTACCGACCAACTTAGAACATAGAACATAGAACAATACAGCACAGAACAGGCCCTTCGGCCTTCGATGTTGTGCCGACCAAAATAAAAAGCAATGCCCCTCCTAACTAAACCATTCCCTTCTCTTCCATATACTTATCAATTAACCTCTTCAACGCCACCAAACTTGGAGCATCTACAACAGCTGCAGGCAGGGCATTCCACTCCCTAATCACTCTTTGAGTAAAGAACCTACCTCTGATATCCGTCCTATAACTCATACCCCTTAATTTAAAGTTGTGTCCCCTCATGCTAGCTTTTTCCATCCTAGGAAAAAGGCTATCACTGTCCACCCTATCCAAACCTCTAATTATCTTAAGAACAGCTTCTTCCCTGTTGCCATCAGACTTTTGAATGGATTTACCTTGCATTAAGTTAATCTTTTTCTACACCCTAGCTATGATTGTAACACTATGATTGTAGCACTTGCTCCTTTCCTTATCATAGAATCCTACAGTGCAGAAAGAGGCCCTTTGGCCCATCGAGTCTGCACCGACCACAATCCCACCAGGCCCTACCCCATATCCTTACATATTTTACCCACTAATCCCTATGACATCTCAGGATACTAAGGGCAGTTTTTTTTTTAGCATAGCCAATCAACCTAACCTGCACATCTTTGGGCTGTGGGAGGAAACCAGAGCAGCCGGAGGAAACCCACACAGGTATGAGGAGAATGTGCAAACTCCACACAGACTTTAACCCAGGTCCTGGAGCTGTGAAGCAGCAATGCTAACCACTGTGCTACCGTGCTTCCCTGCATACGGTATACTTTATCTGTATAGCGCACAAGAAACAATATTTTCACTGTATGCTAATACATGTGACAATAATAAATCAAATCAAACCAAAAATGATTCCAGATCCATTGCAATGTAGTTGACTCTTAGCTATTGTCTGAAATGGCTTAACAAGCTGCTCAGTTCAAGGGCGATTAAAGATGGGCAAAAGATGCTGGCTTAGCCAGTGACATCCACATCCCTTAAATGAATAAATCAAAATAAATCCTGGTGACATGGAAGCCATTTTGGTAGAATAAACCAGGGTAGGACAATGGGGAAAGTTACATAGCAAAGAAATCTAGGGATACATGTTCATAGATGCTTGAAAGTGGCAAAACCAGTAGACGAAGTGATGAAGAAGGCATTTGGCATTTTTGGTTTCATCAGTCAGAATACTGAATACAGGAATTGGGACGTTTTGTTGAAGTGACAAGACATCGGTAAGGTCACACTTAGAATACTGTGCACAGTTCTGGTCACCCTATTATAGAAAGGATATTATTAAACTAGAAAGAGTACAGAAAAGATTTACCAGGATGCTAAAATTGATGGTTTGAGTTATAAGGAGAGACTGGGTAGACTGGGTTCTTTTCCTCTGAAGCGTAGGAGGCTGAAAGGTGATCTTATAGAAGTCTATAAAATAATGAGGGGCATAGATCAGCTAGATAGTCAAATCTTTTCCCAAAGATAGGAGAGTCTAAAACCAGAGGGCATAGGTTGAACGTGAGAGGGGAGAGATACAAAAGGGTCCAAAGGGACACACAGATGGTGGTGAGTGTCTGGAACAAGCTGTCAGAGGTAGTAGTAGAGGCAGGTACAATTTTGTCATTCAAAAAGCAGTTAGATAGTTACATGGATAAGATGGGTATAGAGAGATATAGGCCAAATGCAGGCAATTGGGGTTATGTTAGGGGTTTAAAAAAGAGGACAGCATAGAAACGTTGGGCAGAAGAGCCTGTTTCCATGCTGTAAACCTCTATGACTCCGTAAGTGTGAAGTGATGTATTTGGGCAACACAAAGAAGACAAGAGAATACATGATTTTCTACAGAAAATGCAGATGTGTGGAATAGAGGGTGATTTAGCCAATTGGATTAGGAATTGGCTGGCAGATAGAAGACAGAGGGTGGTGGTTGATGGGAGATATTCATCGTGGAGTTCGGTGATAAGTGGTGTATCTCAGGGGTCTGTTTTGGGGCCCCTGCTGTTTGTAATTTTTATAAATGATCTGGATGAGGGTATTGAAGGATGGATCAGTAAATTTGCAGATGACACTAAAGTCGGTGGAGTGGTAGATAGTGAAGAGGGGTGTTAGAGTTTACAGAGTGACTTGGACAAGTTGCAGAGCTGGGCCGAGAGGTGGCAAATGGAGTTTAATGTGGAAAAGTGTGAGGTAATGCACTTTGCAGGAACAATAAATGTGTAGAGTATAGGGCTAATGGTAGGGCTCTTAATAGTGTTGAGGAACAGAAGGATCTTGGTGTATGTGTCAATAGATCCCTGAAGGTAGGCAGTCAAGTGGATAAAGTTGTTAAGAAGGCTTATGGAGTCTTAGCTTTTATTGGTAGGGGGATTGAATTTAGGAGCCGCAGCATCATGTTGCAGCTGTACAAAACTCTAGTGCGGCCGCACTTGGAGTATTGTGTGCAGTTCTGGTCGCCACATTATAAGAAAGATGTGGAGGCATTGGAGAAGGTACAGAGGAGGTTTACTAGGATGTTGCCTGGTATGGAGGGCAGGTCCTATGAAGAGAGGGTGAAGGATTTGAGGTTGTTTTCGTTAGAAAGGAGGCGGCTAAGGGGGGATCTTATTGAAACATATAAGATAATTAGAGGTTTGGATAGGGTGGACAGTGATAGACTTTTTTCTAGGATGGAAAAAGCTAGCACGAGGGGACACAACTTTAAATTAAGGGGTATGAGTTATAGGACGGATATCAGAGGTAGGTTCTTTACTCAAAGAGTGATTAGGGAGTGGAATGCCATGCCTGCAGCTGTTGTAGATGCGCCAAGTTTGGTGGCGTTTAAGAGGTTAATTGATAAGTATATGGAAGAGAAGGAATGGTTTAGTTTGGAGGGGCATTGCTTTTTATTTTGGTCGGCACAACATCGAAGGCCGAAGGGCCTGTTCTGTGCTGTAATGTTCTATGTTCTATGTTCTATGATGAACGGCAGGACACTGAAAAGCACCAGGGATCAGAGGGATCGAGATCTGCATATAAAATTGTCCCTTAAGATAATAGGACAGGTGGATAAAGTGGTTAAGAAGACATGTGGTATACTTGCCTTTATTAGCCGAGGCATAGAGCTAATAAAGCTCTATGAAGAGCAAGGAAATTATGTTGGAACTAAATAAAACATTGGCTATATCAAAACTAGAATATTGTATTCAGTTCTGTAACCCATAAGAACATAGGAGCAGGAGTAGGTAATTTGCCCCCCCCCCCCCCCCCCCAAAGCCTGCTCCACCATTCAATAAACTCATGTCTGAGCTTTTTGTGGAGTCAGCTCCATTTACCCACCTGCTCACCATAACCGTTAATTTCTTCACTGTTCAAAAACCTATCTATCATTGCCTTAAAAACATTCAATGGGATAGCTTTAACTGCTTCACTGGGCAAGGAGTTCTACAGATTCAGAAACATTTGGATGAAGAAGTTCCTCCTTAAGTCAGTCCTAAATCTGCTTCCCCTTATTTTGAGGCCAAGCCCCCTAGTTCTGGTTTCACCCACTAGTGGAAATAACTTCCCTGCTTCTATCTTATCTATTCTCTTTATAATTTTATATAGCAGACAAAAGGCAGGGAATTATAGGCTGGTTAGTTTAACATCTGTAATAAGAAAAATGTTTGAATCTGTCGTCAAAGCAGAAATAACAAGGCACCTGGAAATGAACTGTTTGATCAGGCAGACGCAGCATGGATTCGTTAAGGGAAAGTTGTGCTTGACAAATTTATTGGAGTTCTACAAGGAAGTGACTAGTGCAGTAGATAGAGGGGAACTGGTGGATGTGGTGTTTTTGGATTTTCAAAAGGCATTTGATTGCTGCAGAAGGTTAAGGTGCAGGGAGTTGGGGGTAGGGTGTTAGACTGGATATAGGATTGGTTGTCTAATAGGAAGCAGAGAGTAGGTATTAATGGGTGCTATTCTGATTGGCGGCTGGTGACTAGTGGAGTGTCCCAGGGATCGGTGCTGGGGCCTCCACTATTTACCATTTACATAGACAATCTGGAAGAAGGGGCTGAGTGCAAGGTGACAAAATTTGCTGATGACACGAAGATGAGTGGAAAAGCAAATTGCGTGGAGGGCGTGGAAAGCCTGCACAGGGATCTGGATAGGTTGAGTGAGTGGGCGAGGACCTGGCAGATGGAGTATAATGTTAGCAAGTGTGAGGTTATCCACTTTGGTAGGAATAAGGGTAGGAAGGATTACTATTTAAATGGCGAAAAGCTGCAGCATGCGACAGTGCAGAGGACCTGGGGGTCCTTGTGCACAAATCGCAAAATCACAGTATGCAGGTGCAGCAGGTGATTAAGAAGGCGAATGCAATATTGGCCTTTATAGCGAGGGGGGATAGAATATAAAAATAGGGAGCTTCTGTTGCAGCTGTGTAGGGTGCTGGTGAGGCCGCAGCTGGAGTACTGTGTGCAGTTTTGGTTGCCGCATTCGAGGAAGGATATATTGGCCTCAGAGGGGGCGCAGAGAAGGTTTACTAGGCTGATACCGGAGATGAGGGCGTTGGATTATGAGGAGAGACTGAATAGGCTAGGTTTGTACTCTTTGGAGTTTAGAAGGCTGAGAGGGGATCTTATAGAGACGTATAAGATAATGAAGGGGATGGATAGGGTAGAGGTTGAGGTTGAGAGACTCTTCCCGCTTAACAAAGATAGCAGGACTAGAGGGCACAGCCTCAAGATTGGGGGGGGGGGGGCAGTTCACATGGGAGTTGCAGAGGAGTTTCTTCACGCAAAGGGTAGTGAATCTTTGGAATTCTCTGCCTGTTGAAGTGGTGAAGGCTTCCTCACTGAATATGTTCAAATCAAGAGTGGATAGGTTTTTGATTAACAAGGGAATTAAGGGTTACGGGAACCATTAACATTTTCTGAGTTGAATAGCTCTGCACTTCCTGCCCCTCTTACCTTCTATCTATGTCTGCTGCAACTTCTGACAACCCTCCGGTTATCCACAACACCACCAACCTTCATATCATCTAAGCTAACTTACTAACCCCTCCCTCCATCCCTCCACTTCCGCATCCAGAGTCATTTTGTGAAAATGAAAACAGCAATCAGCTTAGCACATAGCCCTGGGGCACTCCACTGGCACTGCCTCCATGCAGAAAAAGACCCATCCCCAATACTCTCTTGCCTTCTGCAGAGGCAAGGCAGTTCTGGATCACCGCGAGCCAAAGCCCCTTGGATCTCATTTTCTCTCCTCCTTTTCTTAAGAAGTCTTGCATGGGAGTATCCTGTATCAATCCTTGCTAGAAGTCCCTGTAAACCACATCCCTGCTCTTCCTTCATCATGTGTTCGTCACATTTTCAAAAAGAACTCATCTAGGCTGTTAGGCCGTCCTGCCCTTGACAAAGTCATGTTGAACTACTTATGATCAGCTAAATTTCTCTAAAATGTTCATATCCTGGACCCTCAGGATCCTCTCCATTAGGTTCCAACTACTGAGGTCAGACTCACTGGTCGGTAATTTCCCGGGCTATCTCTGTTCCCTTTCTTGAAAATAGGAATCATATCCGTAATCCTCCAGACCTCCAGAACCTCTCCCATCTCCATTGATGATGCAAAGATCATCACCAGGGGCTCTGCAATCACTTCCTTCACCTCCCACGATAACCTGGGGTATATCCCATCTGGTCCTGGCGACTTATCTACCTTGATAGAATTTAGAAGTTCCAACACATCCTCTTTCTTAACATCCACATACTCAACCTTTTCAGTCCACTGCAAACCTGCAGTACAACTTCCCAGATCACTTTCCACTGTGAATACTGAGGCAAAGTACTCATTAAGCACCTCTGCCATTTCTTCCGGTTCCACACAGACTTTTCCCCCTTTACCTTTTATAGGTCCAATCCCGTCTCATCCTTTTATTCTTCACATATTTGTAGAACGCCTTGCGATTCTCCTTAATCTTACCCGCCAAGGCCTATGCATAGTATTCAAGTCTGTCTTTACCAATATCTTGTACAACTTCAACAAGATGACGCAATTCCTGTTCCTGATGCTCAGGTGGGAACTGGGAGGAAAAGATCTGGATTAGTCATTGGGGATTTAATAGTTAAGGGGACAGATAGGAGAGTCTGTGGAAATGAGAGAGACTCTCAGTTAGTATGTTGCCTCCCAGGTGCTAGGGTCCGTGATGTCTCAGATTGAGTGTTCGAGATCCTCAAGGGGGAGGGGGATCAGCCTCAAGTTGTGGTTCATGTCGGCCCCCATAACATAGGAAGGATAAGGGATGGGGATATAAAACAGAAATTCAGGGAGTTGGGGTGGAAGCTTAGGGCTAAAACAAACAGAGTGGTTATCTCTGGGTTGTTACCTATGCCGCGGGATAGCATGGAGAAGAATAGAGAGAGAGAAAACATTTAAACTCGTGGCTAAAGGGATGGTGCAGGAGGGAAGGGTTCAGATACATGGACAATTGGGGCTCTTTCTGGGGTAGGTGGGACCTCTATAAGAGGGATGGTCTGCATCTGAACCAGAAGGGAACTAATATCTTGGGGGGGAAAATTTGCCAGTGCTATTTGGGGGGATTTAAACTGATTCAGAGGGGGGATGGGGCCCTGAGTAGCTCAAATGTACAGGAGAATAGGAATATTGAGGTCATGGATAAGGTTTCTGGATCTCAGCAGGGTACTGGTAGGTGGGAGGGTGGTTTGAAGTGTGTATACTTCAATGCAAGGAGCATACGCAATAAGGTGGGTGAACTTGCAGCCTGGATTGGTACCTGGGACTTCGATGTTGTGGCCATTTCAGAGACATGGATAGAACAGGGACAATAATGGATGTTGCAGGTTCCGGGGTTCAAGTGTTTCAGTCGGAGCAAAGTAGGTGGTAGAAGAGGGGGAGGTGTGGCATTGTTAGTCAAAGACTGTATAACGGTGGCAGAAAGGACATTTATAGAACATAGAACATAGAACATAGAACAATACAGCACAGAACAGGCCCTTCGGCCTTCGATGTTGTGCCGACCAAAATAAAAAGCAATGCCCCTCCTAACTAAACCATTCCCTTCTCATCCATATACTTATCAACTAAC
Organism: Sphyrna mokarran; assembly: GCA_024679065.1. Classification (NCBI taxonomy): domain Eukaryota; kingdom Metazoa; phylum Chordata; class Chondrichthyes; order Carcharhiniformes; family Carcharhinidae; genus Sphyrna; species Sphyrna mokarran. The sequence goes on from JAGIQG010000011.1 coordinate 94,829,095, forward strand.
CTCTTAAACGCCACCAAACTTGGCGCATCTACAACATCTGCAGGCAGGGCATTCCACTCCCTAATCACTCTTTGAGTAAAGAACCTACCTCTGATATCCGTCCTATAACTCATACCCCTTAATTTAAAGTTGTGTCCCCTCGTGCTAACTTTTTCCATCCTAGGAAAAAGGCTATCACTGTCCACCCTATCCAAACCTCTAATTATCTTATATGTTTCAATAAGATCCCCCCGTAGCCGCCTCCTTTCTAACGAAAACAACCTCACATCCTTCAACCTCTCTTCATAGGACCTGCCCTCCATACCAGGCAACATCCTGGTAAACCTCCTCTGTACCCTCTCCAATGCCTCCACATCTTTCTTATAAATGTGGCGACCAGAACTGCACACAATACTCCAAGTGCGGCCGCACTAGAGTTTTGTACAGTTGCAACATGATGCTGCGGCTCCTAAATTCAATCCCCCTACCAATAAAAGCTAAGACTCCATATGCCTTCTTAACAACTTTATCCCCTTGACTGCCTACTTTCAGGGATCTATTGACACATACACCAAGCTCCTTCTGTTCCTCAACACTATTAAGAGCCCTACCATTAGCCCTATACTCTACACATTTATTGTTCCTGCCAAAGTGCATTACCTCACACTTTTCAACATTAAACTCCATTTGCCACCTCTCGGCCCAGCTCTGCAACTTGTCCAAGTCACTCTGTAAACTAAAACACCCTCTTCACTATCTACCACACCACCAACTTTAGTATCATCTGCAAATTTACTGATCCATCCCTCAATACCCTCATCCAGATCATTTATAAAAATTACAACAGCAGGGGCCCCAAAACAGACCCCTGAGGCACACCACTTGTCACCGAACTCCACGATGAATATCTCCCATCAACCACCACCCTCTGTCTTCTATCTGCCAGCCAATTTCTAATCCAATTAGCTAAATCCCCCTCTATTCCACACATCTGCATTTTCTGTAGAAGTCTTCCATGGGCCCCCTTATCAAAAGCCTTACTAAAGTCCATATATACTACATCAACCGCCTTACCCCCATCCACCTCTCTGGTCACTTTCTCAAAACACTCAATGAGGTTAGTAAGGCATGACCTACCCTTCACAAAACCATGCTGACTATCCCCAATCAATTCATTTCTCTCTAAATAACTATAAATCCTATCCGTAATAATTCTCTCCAATACTTTGCCCACAACAGAAGTAAGACTCACTGGCCTATAATTCCCTGGAAGGTCTCTCTTTCCCTTCTTGAACAATGGGACCACATTCGCTATCCTCCAGTCCTCCGGAACCACACCCCTAACCAACGAGGACCTGAAGATCAGAGCCAGAGGCTCTGCAATCTCCTCTCTTGCCTCCCAGAGAATCCTAGGGTAAATCCCTTCCGGCCCAGGGGACTTATCCAACTTCAAACCCTCGAGAATATCTAGCACATTCTCCCTATCTACTTCAATACTTTCCAGTTTGCAACCCTGTACCTCAGTGTTCTCCACAACTACATTTACATCACCCTGCGTGAATACCGAAGAGAAATATTTATTCAGTGCCTCTCCAATCTCTTCAGCTCCACGCACAACTTCCCACTGCTATCTATGACTGGCCCTAATCTTGCCCTAACCAATCTTCTATTCTTAACATATCGAAAGATATGTTAAGAATAGAAGAATAAAAACACATGATTTGATGTGGACCTGTCTATTGAGGTAGTTTGGGCTGAGATTAGAAACAGGAGAGGAGAGGTCACCATGTTGGGAGTTTTTTTATAGGCCTCCAAAAATTCCAGAGATGTGGAGGAAAAGATTGCAAGGATGATTCTGGACAGAAGTGAAAGTAACAGGGTAGCTGTTATGGGGGACTTTAACTTTGCAAATATTGATTGGAAAAGTTATAGCTCCAGCACATTAGAGGGGTCAGTTTTTGTACAATGTGTGCAGGAGGGTTTTATGACTCAGTATGTAGATAAGCCAACTAGAGGAGAGGCTACATTGGATTTGGTTCTGGGTAATGAACCAGACCGGGTGTTAGACTTAGAGGTAGGTGAGCACTTTGGTGGTAGTGACCACAATTCAGTTACGTTTACCTTAGTGATGGAAAGGGATAGACATAGAACATAGAACATTACATCGCAGAACAGGCCCTTCGGCCTTCGATGTTGCGCCGACCAATTAAGAAAAAAAAAATACCAAAGGGAAGAAGTTACAGCTGGGGGAAAGGTAATTATGAGGCTATTAGGCGAGATTTAGGATACATAGGGTGGACTAGGAAACTGCAGGGAAATGTGGAGCTTGTTCAAGGAACAGCGGCTGCGAGTCCTTGATAAATATGTATCTGTCAGGCAGGTAGAGCCAGGGAACCGTAGTGTACTAAAGAAGTTAGTTCATTAGTAAAGAGGAAAAAGGAGGCTTATATAACGATGAAACGTGAAGGCTCGGTTAGGGCAATGGACAGTTATAAATTAGCCAGGAGGGAGCTAAAGAGGGAGATAAGAAGAGCTAGAAGAGGACATGAGAAGACTTTGGCGGATAGGATAAAGGAGAACCCTAAAGCTTTTTATAGATATGTTAAGAATAAAAGATTGGTTAGGTCAAGATTAGGGCCAGTCAAAGACAGTAGTGGGAAGTTGTGCATGGAGCCTGTAGAGATTGGTGAGGCACTGAATGAATATTTTTCGTCGGTCTTCACGCGGGAAAATTTCAACAGAGTTGGGGAAAATACTGGAATACAGAGTTATGGACTAGACAGGACAGAGGTACATAAGGAGGAGGTGTTAGCTATTCTTGAGAATATGAAAATAGATAAATAGAAAGCCTTGCTTGGTAGGATTAAGGAGAATCCCAAGGCCTTCTACAAATATGTGAAAAGTAAAAGGATGAGAAGAGAAGGGATAGGACCTATAAAAGGTGAAGGGGGAAAGTCTGTATGGAACCGGAAGAAATGGCAGAGGTGCTTAATGAGTACTTTGCCTCAGTATTCACGGTGGAAAGTGATCTGGGAGGATGCACTACAAGTTTGCGGCAGACTGAAAAGATTGAGTATGTAGATATTAAGGAAGCGGATGTGTTAGAACTTTTAAATGCTATCAAGATAGACAAGTCTCCGGGACCAGATGGGATGTACCCCAGGTTTTGTGGGAGGTGAGGGATGTCATTGCAGAGCCCCTGGCGATGATCTTTGCGTCGTCGATGGAGACGGGAGAGGTTCCGGAGGATTGGAGGATTGCGGATGTGGTCCCTATTTTCAAGAAAGGGAACAGGGACAGTCCTGGAAATTACCGACCGGTGAGTCTGACCTCAGTGGTTGGTAAGCTGATGGAGAGGCTTCTGAGGGACAAGATTTACGAGCATTTGGAGAAGTTTAGGTTGATTAGAAATAGTCAGCATGGTTTTGTAAAAGGCAGGTCGTGCCTTACGAGCTTAATTGAGTTCTTCGAAAATGTGACTGAACACATTGACGAAGGAAGAGCAGTGGACGTGGTGTACATGGACTTCAGCAAGGCATTTGACAAGGTCCCACATGCAAGACTTCTTGAGAAGGTGAGAGGCCATGGGATCCAAGGGGCTTTGGCCTTGTGGATCCAGAACTGGCTTGCCTGCAGAAGGCAGAGGGTGGTTGTGGATGGCTCTTTTTCTGCATGGAGGTCGGTCACCAGTGGAGTGCCCCAGGGATCTGTTCTAGGACCCTTGCTGTTTGTCATTTTCATAAATGACCTGGATGAGGAAGTGGAGGGATGGTAGTTCGCCGATGACACGAAGGTCGGTGGAGTTGTGGATAGTCTGGAGGGATGTCAAAAGTTGCAGCATGACATCGACAGGATGCAAGACTGGGCGGAGAAGTGGCAGATGGACTTCAACGCGGATAATGTGTTGTGGTCCATTTTGGCAGATCCAACGGGATGAATGAGTACACTATCAAAGGTAGGAGTCTTAGCTGTGTGGAAGAGCAGAGGGATCTTGGGGTCCGGGTCCATAAGACTCTCAAATCGGCCTCCCAGGTGGAGGATGTGGTTAAGAAAGCTTACGGTGTACTGGCCTTCATTCATCGAGGGATTGAGTTCAGGAGTCAGGAAGTAATGCTGCAGCTTTATAGGACCCTTGTCAGACCACACTTGGAGTACTGTGCGCAGTTCTGGTCGCCTCACTATAGGAAGGACATGGAAGCTATTGAAAGGGTGCAGAGGAGATTTACAAGGATGTTGCCTGGATTGGGAGGCATGCCTTATGAAGACAGGTTGAGGGAGCTGGGACTGTTCTCCCTGGAGAGACGAAGGTTGAGAGGCGACCTGATAGAGGTTTACAAGATGTTGAGAGGAATAGATAGGGTGGACTCTCAGAGACTATTTCCCAGGGCTGAAATGGTTGCAACGAGAGGGCACAGATTTAAGGTGCAGGGAAGCAAGTAGAGACCATCCTGCTGGGGGCAGTAGTTATAGCTGGGGGAATGGTAATTATGAGGCCATAAGGAGGGAATTAGGGTGCATAGGTTGGACGAGGAAACTACAGGGACTGGGGACATCTGAAATGTGGAGCTTATTAAAGGAGCTGCTACTGCGAGTCCTTGATAAGTACGTCCCTGTCAGGCAAGGAGGAAATGGTCGAGTAAGGGAACCATGGTGTACTAAAAAAGTTAATTCGCTGGTTAAAAGGAAAAAGGAGGCTTATGTCAGGATGAGGCTTGAAGGCTCAGTTAGTGCAATGGATAGCTATAGATTAGCCAGGAGGGAGCTAAAGAGTGAGTTGAGGAGAGCTAAAAGGGGACACGAGAAGACTTTGGCTGATAGGATCAAGGAGAATCCTAAAGCTTTCTTTAGATATGTTAAGAATAGAAGATTGGTTAGGGCAAGATTAGGGCCAGTCATAGACAGCAGTGGGAAGTTGTGCGTGGAGCCTGAAGAGATTGGAGAGGCATTGAACAAATATTTCTCTTCGTATTCAGCAGGGAGATGTAAATGTAGAACATAGAACATTACAGTGCAGAACAGGCCCTTCGGCCTTCGATGTTGTGCCAACCAATTAGGAACAAGCAGTGACCCTCTAACCTAAACGATTCCCTTTTCATCCATAAACTTATCTACTAACCTCTTAAACGCCACCAAACTTGGCGCATCTACAACTGACGCAGGCAAGGCATTCCATACCCTTACCACCCTCTGGGTAAAGAACCTACCTCTGACATCTGTCCTAAAACCACCACCCCTTAATTTAAAGCTATGTCCCCTCGTGCTAGCTTTCTCCATCCTAGGAAAAAGGCTATCACTGTCCACCCTATCTAAACCTCTAATCATCTTATATGTTTCAATAAGGTCTCCTCTTAGCCGCCTTCTTTCTAACGAAAACAACCTCAAATCCCTCAGCCACTCTTCATAAGACCTGCCTTCCATACCAGGCAACATCCTGGTAAACCTCCTCTGTACCCTCTCCAATGCCTCCACATCTTTCTTATAATGTGGGGACCAGAACTGCACACAATACTCCAAGTGCGGCCGCACTAGAGTTTTGTACAGTTGCAACATGACGTTGCGGCTCCAAAATTCAATCCCCCTACCAATAAAAGCTAAGACTCCATATGCCTTCTTAACAACCTTATCGACTTGGTTGCCAACTTTCAGGGATCTATGCACATATACACCAAGATCCCTCTATTCATCAACACTATTAAGAGTCCTACCATTAGCCCTATACTCTACACATTTGTTATTCCTGCCAAAGTGAATTACCTCACACTTTTCCACATTAAACTCCATTTGCCACCTCTCGGCCCAGCTCTGCAACTTGTCCAAGTCTCTCTGCAAACTATAACACCCCTCTTCACTATCTACCACTCCTCCGACTTTGGTGTCATCCGCAAATTTACTAATCCATCCTTCAATACCCTCATCCAGATCATTTATAAAAATTACAAACAGCAGGGGCCCCAAAACAGATCCCTGAGGTACACCACTAGTAACCGGACACCACGATGAATATCTCCCATCAACCACCACCCTCTGTCTTCTATCTGCTAGCCAATTCCTAATCCAATTAGCTAAATCACCTTCTATCCCATACATCTGCATTTTCTGCAGAAGCCTGCAATCTCCTCTTTTGCTTCCCAGACAATCCTAGGGTAAATCCCGTCCGGCCCAGGGGACTTATCTAAGTTCAAACCCTCAACAATATTGAGCACATCCTCCTTATCTACTTCAATACTTTCCAGTTTGCAACCCTGTATCCTACTGTTCTCCACAACTACATTTACATTTCCCTGTGTGAATACCGAAGAGAAATATTTGTTCAGTGCCTCTCCAATCTCTTCAGGCTCCAAGCACAACTTCCCACTGCTGTCCATGACTGGCCCTAACCTTGCCCTAACCAATCTTCTATTCTTAGCATATCTAAAGAAAGCTTTAGGATTCTCCTTGATCCTATCAGCCAAAGTCTTCTCGTGTCCCCTTTTAGCTCTCCTCAACTCACTCTTTAGCTCACTCCTGGCTAATCTATAGCTATCCATTGCACTAACTGAACCTTCAAGCCTCATCCTGACATAAGCCTCAAGTAGTTGTGGAGAACACTGGGATACAGGGTTGTAAACTGGAAAGTACTGAAGTAGATAAGGAGGATGTGCTAGATATTCTTGAGGGTTTGAAGTTAGATAAGTCCCCTGGGCCGGACAGGATATACCCTAGGATTCTCTGGGAGGCGAGAGAGGCGATTGCAGAGCCTCTGGCTCTGATCTTCAAGTCGTCGTTGGTTACAGGTATAGTGCCGGAAGACTGGAGGAGAGCGAATGTGGTCCCATTGTTCAAGAAGGGGAATAGAGACTTTCCTGGGAATTATAGACCGGTGAGTCTTACTTCTGTTGTGGGCAAAGTATTGGAAAGAATTATTAGGGATAGGATTTGTAGTTATTTAGAGAGAAACAAATTGATTGGGGATAGTCAGCATGGTTTTGTGAAGGGTAGGTCGTGCCTTACTAACCTTATTGAGTTTTTTGAAAAAGTGACCAAAGAGGTGGATGGGGGTAAGGCAGTTGATGTGGTATATATGGACTTTAGTAAGGCGTTAGATAAGGTGGCCCATGGAAGGCTTCTGCAGAAAATGCAGATGTATGGGATTGAGGGTGATTTAGCTAATTGGATTTGGAATTGGCTAGCAGATAGAAGACAGAGGGTGGTGGTTGATGGAAGATATTCATCGTGGAGTTCGGTTACAAGTGGTGTACCTCAGGGATCTGTTTTGGGGCCCCTGCTGTTTGTAATTTTTATAAATGAGCTGGATGAGGGTATTGAAGGATGGATTAGTAAATTTGCAGATGACACTAAAGTCGGTGGAGTGGTAGATAGTGGAAGAGGGGTGTTATAGTTTGCAGAGAGACTTGGACAAGTTGCAGAGCTGGGCCGAGAGGTGGCAAATGGAGTTTAATGCGGAAAAGTGTGAGGTAATTCACTTAAGCAGGAATAACAAATGTGTAGAGTATAGGGCTAATGGTAGGACCCTTAATAGTGTTGAAGAACAGAGGGATCTTGGTGTATATGTGCATAGATCCCTGAAAGTTGGCAATCAAGTCGATAAGGTTGTTAAGAAGGCATACGGAGTTTTAGCTTTTATTGGTAGAGGGATTGAATTTTCGGAGCCGCAACATCACATTGCAACTGTACAAAACTCTGGTGCGGTCGCACTTGGAGTATTGTGTACATTTCTGGTATCTGCCTTATAAGAAAGATGTGGAGGGTACAGAGGTGGTTTACCAGGATGTTGCCTGGTATGGAGGGCAGGTCTTATGAAGAGAGGCTGAGGGATTTGAGGTTGTTTTCGTTAGAAAGGAGGCGGCTAAGAGGGGACCTAATCGAAACATATAAGATGATTAGAGGTTTCGATAGGGTGGACAGTGATAGCCTTTTTCCTAGGATGGAGAAAGCTAGCACGAGGGGACATAGCTTTAAATTAAGGGGTGGTAGTTACAGTACGGATGTCAGAGGTAGGTTCTTTACCCAGAGAGTGGTAAGGGTATGGAATGCCCTGCCTGCTGCAGTTGTAGATGCGCCAAGTTTGGTGGCATTTAAGAGGTTAGTAGATAAGTTTATGGACGAAAAGGGAATGGTTTAGATTAGAGGGTCATTGCTTTTTCTTAATTGGTCGGCGCAACATCGAAGGCCGAAGGGCCTGTACTGTGCTGTAATGTTCTATGTTCTAATTCCCGTATTCAGTGTTCTGACCAATGAATGTCCAATGCTTCCTTCATCACCATTCTGTCCTCCTGTGACTCCACTTTGAAAGAGCTATGAACCTGTACCCCTGGATGTCTTTGTTCTATAACTTTACCCAATGTCACACTGTTAACTGAATAAATCCTGCCGTGGTTGATCGACCAAAATTCACCTTGCTTTTATCTGAATTAAACTCCATCTGTCATTCATTAACCCACTGGCCCAGTTGACCAAGATCCACTGCAATCCTAGATATCCAATATGCCACCATCTTAGTGTCATCTGCAAACTTACTAACAATGCCTCCTAAATTCTCATTCAAATCATTAATATTAATGATAAATAACAGTGGACCCAACACCGATCCCTGAGGCATATTGCTGGTCACAGGCCTCCAGTTTGAAAAACAATTTTTCACAATCATCCTCTGTACTCTGTCACCAAGCTAATTTTGTATCCATTTGGCTTCCTCACCTATCGTGCAGTACCTTGCCAAGGCCTTGCTAAAATCCATGTAGGCAACTGACCTCATCTAGCTTCTTAGAACATGGAAAAATTACAACACAAGCAGGCCCTTCGGCTCACAAGTTGCGCCGATCACATCCCTACCTACTAGACTTACTATAACCCTCAATCCTATTAAGTGCCAAATACTCATTCAGAAGTCTCTTAAAACACCCTAACGAATTTGCCTCCACCACCACTGATGGCAGCCAATTCCACTCACCCAGCACCCTGAGTGAAAAACTTACCCCTGACATCTCCCCTGTACCTACTTTACAGTACCTTAAACCTGTGTCCTCTCATAGCAACCATTTCAGCCCTGGGAAATAGCCTCTGAGAATCCACCCTATCTATACTATCTTAGATAGTGAAGAGGGGTGTTTTAGTTTACAGAGTGACTTGGACAAGTTGCAGAGCTGGGCCGAGAGGTGGCAAATGGAGTTTAATGTGGAAAAGTGTGAGGTAATGCACTTTGGCAGGAACAATAAATGTGTAGAGTATAGGGCTAATGGTAGGGCTCTTAATAGTGTTGAGGAACAGAAGGATCTTGGTGTATGTGTCAATAGATCCCTGAAAGTAGGCAGTCAAGTGGATAAAGTTGTTAAGAAGGCATATGGAGTCTTAGCTTTTATTGGTAGGGGGATTGAATTTAGGAGCCGCAGCATCATGTTGCAACTGTACAAAACTCTAGTGCGGCCGCACTTGGAGTATTGTGTGCAGTTCTGGTCCCCACATTATAAGAAAGATGTTGAGGCATTGGAGAGGGTACAGAGGAGGTTTACCAGGATGTTGCCTGGTATGGAGGGCAGGTCCTATGAAGAGAGGTTGAAGGATTTGAGGTTGTTTTCGTTAGAAAGGAGGCGGCTAAGAGGGGATCTTATTGAAGCATATAAGATGATTAGAGGTTTAGATAGGGTGGACAGTGATAGCCTTTTTCCTAGGATGGAGAAAGCTAGCACGAGGGGACACAGCTTTAAATTAAGGGGTATGAGTTATAGGACGGATATCAGAGGTAGGTTCTTTACTCAAAGAGTGATTAGGGAGTGGAATGCCCTGCCTGCAGCTGTTGTAGATGCGCCAAGTTTGGTGGCGTTTAAGAGGTTAATTGATAAGTATATGGAAGAGAAGGGAATGGTTTAGTTTGGAGGGGCATTGCTTTTTATTTTGGTCGGCACAACATCGAAGGCCGAAGGGCCTGTTCTGTGCTGTATTGTTCTATGTTCTATGTTCTATACCTCTCAACATCTTACAAACCTCTATCAGGTCACCTCTCATCCTTCATGTCTCCAGGGAAAAAAGACTCGAGTTCCCTCAACTTATCCTCATAAGGCATGTCACCCAATCCAGGCAACATCCTTGTAAATCTGCTCTGCACCCTCTCAATAGCTTCCACATCTTTCTTGCAATGAGGCAACCAGAACTGCACACAGTACTCCAAGTGGGGTCTGACCAGGGTCTTATAAAGCTGCAGCACTATCTCCCAACTCCTAAACTCAATTCCTCTATTGATGAAGGTCACTACACCATATGCCTTCTTAATCACATCCTCTACCTATGAGGCTGATTTAAGAGTCCTGTGGACCCGCACCCCAAGGTCCTTCTGATCCTCTACACTGCTAAGACTCCTACCCTTGATATTATATTCCTTTATCCCATTGGTCCTGCCAAAATGGACTGCTACACATTTATCTGGGTTTAAGTCCATCTGCCACTTCTCCACCCAGTCTTACATTCTACCTATGTCTCGCTGCAACTTCTGACACCTCTCCAGACTTTCCACAACACCAGCAACCTTCATGTCATTGGCAAACTTACCAACCCATTCCTCCACTTCCTCATCCAGGTCATTTATGAAAATTACAAACAGCAAGTGTCCTAGAACAGATCCCTGGGGCACTCCACTGGTGACCAACCTCCATGCAGAAAAAAATCATCCAAATCACACTCTGCCATCTGCAGGCAAGCCACTGCTAGATCCACAAGTCAACAGCCCCATGGATCCCACATCCTCTCACTTTCTCAAGGTTTGGTAGGATAAACTTGAATGCAGGTTACAGGATCAATGGTAGAGTTCTAAGGAATGTGGTGGAACAGAGAGATCTTGGGGTTCATATCCACAGATCTCTGAAGGTTGCCACTCAAGTGGATAGAGCCGTGAAGAAGGCTTATAGTGTGTTAGCGTTTATTAACAAGGGTTTGTGTTTAAGAGCTGTGGGGTTATGCTGCACTATACCAGATATTGGTGAGACCATATTTGGAATATTGTGTTCAGTTCTGGTCACCTCACTATAAGAAGGATGTGGAAGCATTGGAGAGACTGCAGAGGAGATTAACCAGGATGCTGCCTGGTTTGGAGGGTAGGTCTTATGAGGAAAGGTTGAGGAAGCTGGGGCTTTTCTCTTTGCAGCGGAGGAGGATAAGAGGCGACTTAATAGAGGTTTATAAGATGATGAGAGGGATTAATAAAGTGCATGTGCAGAGACAATTTCCTTGGGTGGATGTAGCTGTTACTAGGGGTCACAACTATAAGGTTCATGGTTGGAGATATAGGAGGGATGTCCGAGGTAGATTCTTTACTCAGAAAGTGGTTGGGGTGTGGAATGCACTGCCTGCTGTGATAGTGGAATCAAATCCTTTAGGAACTTTCAAGCGGTTATTGGATAGGCACATGGAGCACTCCAGAATCATAGGGAGGGGATAGGTTGATCTTAGGATTGGACATAGCTTAGCACAACATTGAAGATTGAAGGGCCTGTACTGTGCTGCAATGTTCTATGTTTCTATATTTCCATGTCAGGATAGTGTGTGACTTGTAGGGGAATTTGCAGCAGGAACCAATGAGGACAGACACCAAAACTGTTTCAAATGAAGAATTACCAACGAGAAAAAAAAACGGGTACTTCAAAAGACATGAACATGGGGGGCACAATTGGGAAGTTTGCAGATGACACAAAATTGGCTGATTACTGGATAGTGTAGAGGATAGCTATAATCTCCAAAATGATACTGATGGTTTGATGGATTTTAATATAGAGAGCTATGAGGTAATTTAGGGAGGTCAAACAGCAAAAGAGAATGCAAAATAAACTGAATATGCTGAGAGGGGTAGATAAAGTGAGAGATCTTGACAAACAAGCACACAGCTCTCTAAAGACAGCAGTTCAAGTAGACAAAATTGTAGAACATAGAACATTACAGTGCAGTACAGGCCCTTCGGCCCTCGATGTTGCACCAACCAATGGAACCAATTTTATGACTCTCTAACCTGAACTATTCCAATGCTATCCATATGCCTATCCACTGACTATTTCAATACCTTTAAACTTGGCGAGTCCACAACTGCTGCAGGCAGGGCATTCCACGCCCTTACTACTTAAGTAAAGAACCCACCTCTTACATTCATCCTATAACTACTACCCCTTAATTTAAAGCTATGTTCCCTCGTGTTATCCATCTCCATCTGAGGAAAAAGGCTCTCATTGTCCGCTCTATCTCATCCTCTGATCATCTTATACGCCTCAATTAGGTCACCTCTTAACCTTCTTCTCTCTAATGAAAATAACCTCAATTCCCTCAGCCTTTCCTCATAAGACCTTCCCACCATACCTGGCAACACTTGGTAAACCTCCTCTGTACCCTTTCCAATGCCTCCACATCCTTCTTACAATGCGGCAACTAGAACTGTACACAATACGCCAAGTGCGGCCGCACCAGAGTTTTGTACAGTTGCAACATGACCTCATGGCTCCAAAATTCAATCCCTCTACTAATAAAAGCTAACACACAGTACGCCTTCTTAACGACCTTATCAACCTGTAAAGAGGGCATATGGAATAATCTCCTTCATTGGCAGATGTGTAGAATATAAAAGTATGAATATAATATTGGAATAATTGTATAAAACACTGGTGAGGTCACAACTGGGGTATTGTGTGCAGTTTCTGGTCACCATATTATAAGAAGAATATAATTGCTTTGGAGACAATATGGAGGAGGTTTATAAGAATGTTGCCAGAAATCGAAAAGTGTAATTGAGGAGGGATTGGATAAGTTGGGGTTATTTTCTTTGGACCAAAGAAGGCTGAGGGGTGACTTGATAGATGTGTACAAAATTATAAGGTGAAGAGATAGAGTGAACAGGATAAAATTACTTCCCTTGGTGGAGAATTCTAGAATTAGGGGATACAGATTCAAGATAAGTGGCAGAAGTTGTACCGGGGACACAAGGAAAACTTTTTTATTCAGAGGGCAATGGGTATCTGGAATTAGCTGCTTGAGTTGATGGTGGAGACTGAGACCCTGAACTCTTTTAAAAGGTACCTGCATCTGCACCTTTAATTGCTGCAAGATGCAGGAATTGTATCCTGTATTTGCCTATTCACTTTTACTGACTAGTGTATAAGGATAGGTAGATCCACATTGATTGACATTGACTCATTCGAGAAGGAAGAAATGTGTAGGAAGTGTACACTTCCCATTGCCTCAGCAATGCAGCCAGCATAATTAAGGACCCCACGCACCCTAGACATTTTCTCTTCCATCTTCTTCTGTTAGGAAAAAGATGTGGAAGTCTGAGGTCATGTACCAACCGACTCAAGAACAGCTTCTGCCCTGCCGCTGTCAGACTTTTGAATGGACTTAAATTGCATTAAATTGATTTTTCTCTACCCTCTAGCTATGACTGTAACACTACATTTTGCACTCTCTCATTTCCTTCTCTGTGAACAGTGTGTTTTTTCTGTATAGCATGCAAGAAACAATACTTTTCACTGTATGCGAATATGTGACAATAATAAATCAAATCAAAATCAAACACTTGCCAATATATCACCATTTAAATAATATGTTCCTTTCTGTTCTTCACACTGAAGTGTATGGGGGCGATCTTACACATGCATCCGCACCTCTTTCTTAATGAGTAAGCCAGTCCCAATTGCCGCATTTGGCCCATATTCCTCTATACCCATTTTACCCATGCAACTATCTAAATGCATTTTAAAAGACAAAATTGTACCTGCTTCTACTATCATCTCTGGCAGCTTGTTCTAGACACTCACTACTCTGAAGAAATTGTCCTGGACGGATGTTCAAGGAATGTTTGCCTGGGGCTCTGCAAGACAACGTCCTGAGGAGACAAGGAGGTTTTGGTAGCACGCGGGAACCGTGGTGCACGAAGGTAGTGGTGAACCTAGTTAGGAAGAAAAGAAAGGTGTAAAAAGTTCAGAGAGCTAGGAGATGTTAGGGATCTAGAGGAGTAGAAGGTGTGTAGAAGGGAGCTTAAAAAGGAAATTAAGAGTGCCAGAAGGGGTCATGAGAAGGCCTTGGCAGGTAAGATTAAGGAGAATCCCAAGGCCTTCTACAAATATATGAAAAATAAAAGGATGAGAAGAGAAGGGATAGGGCCTAGAAAAGGTGAAGGGGGAAAAGTCTGTGTGAATCTGGAAGAAATGGCAGAGGTGCTTAATGAGTACTTTGCCTCGGTATTCATGGTGGAAAATGAACTGGGAGTTGTACTGCAGGTTTGAGGCAAATGGAAAAGATTGAGTATGTGGATGTTAGGAAAGAGGATGTGTTAGACCTGTTAAATTCTATCAAGATAGACAAGTCGCCGGGATCGGATAGGATGTACCCCAGGTTATTGTGGGAGGTGAGGGAAGTGGTTGCAGTGCCCCTGGCGATGATATTTGCGTCATCCATGGAAACGGGAGAGGTTCCGGAGGATTGGAGGATTGCGGATGTGGTTCCTATCTTTAAGAAAGGGAACAGGGACAGTCCAGGAAATTACTAACCGGTGAGTCTGACTTCAGTGGTTGGTAAGCTGATGGAGAGGCTTCTGAGGGACAAGATTTACGAGTATTTGGAGAAGTTTAGACTGATCAGAAATAGTCAGCATGGTTTTGTCAAGGGCAGGTCATGCCTTACGAGCCTAGTTTAGTTCTTCGAAAATGTAACTGAACACATTGACGAAGGAAGAGCGGTGGATGTAGTGTACATGGACTTTAGCAAGGCGTTTGATAAGGTCCCCCATGCAAGGCTTCTGGAGAAGGTGAGAGGGCATGGGATCCAAGGGGCTTTGGCCTCGTGGATCCAGAACTGGCTTGCCGGCAGAAGGCAGAGAGTGGTTGTGGATGGGTCTTGTTCTGCATGGAGGTTGGTAACCAGTGGAGTGCCCCAGGGATCTGTTCTGGGACCCCTGCTGTTTGTCATTTTCATAAATGACCTGGATGAGGAAGTGGAGGGATGGGTTAGTAAGTTCGCCGATGATACAAAGGTCGGTGGTGTTGTGGATGGTCTGGAGGGATGTCAAAAGTTGCAGCGGGACATAGACAGGATGCAAGACTGGGCGGAGAAGTGGCAGATGGACTTCAACGCAGATAAATGTGTAGTGGTCCATTTTGGCAGGAATAATGGGATGAAGGAATACAATATAAGGGGTAGGAGTCTTAGCTGTGTTGTAGAGCAGAAGGATCTCGGGGTCCGGGTCCATAGGACTCTTAAATCGGCCTCGCAGGTGGAGGAAGTGGTCAAGAAGGCGTACGGTGTACTGGCCTTCGTTAATCGAGGAATAGAGTTTAGGAGTCAGGAGGTAATGATGCAGCTCTATAAGACTCTTGTCAGACCCCAGTTGGAATATTGTGCGCAGTTCTGGTCGCCTCATTATAGGAAGGATGTAGAGGCTATTGAGAGAGTGCAGAGGAGATTTACAAGGATGCTGCCTGGATTGGGAGGCAGGCCTTATGAAGATAGGTTGAGGGAGCTGGGACTCTTCTCACTGGAGAGACGTAGGTTGAGAGGCGACCTGATAGAGGTTTATAAAATGTTAAGAGGAATAGATAGGGTGGACTCTCAGAGGCTATTTCCCCGAGCGGAAATGGTCACTACGAGACGACCCAGATTTAAGGTGCAGGGAAGCAAATACAGAGGGGATTTTAGGGGTAAGTTTTTCACTCAGAGGGTGGTGAATGAATGGAACCGACTGCCGTCAGAGGTGGTTGAGGCAAACTCGCTGGGGTCTTTTATAAGACTTCTGGATAAGTATATGGAAATGAATGGGATAGGGGGTTATAGGTAGGTCTGTGGATTGGTAGATATTGATGTGATCGGTGCAACTCATGGGCCGAAGGGCCTGTTTGTGCTGTAGTGTTCTATGACCCTTCTGTATCTCTCCGCTCTCACTTTAAACCTATGTCCTCTAGTTTTAGACTCTCCTACCACTGGGAAAAGATATTGACTATCTCGCTAATCTGTGCCCCTCATTATTTTATAGACCTCCATAAGATCACTTCTTGGCCTTCTACACTCCAGGGAAAAAAGTCCCAATTTATCCAGTCTCTGCTTATAACTCTGACATCAAGTCCGGTAACATCTAGTTAATCTTTTCTGCATCCTTTCTAGTTTAACAATATCCTTTCTATAATAGGGTGACCTGATTCCAAATGTGGCCTTACCAATGTCTTGTACAACTTCAAAAGATACCCCAACTCATGTATTCAATGTCTGACCAATGAAATCAAGCATGCTGAATGCCTTCTTCACCACTCTGTCCACCTGTGACTCCACTTTCAAGGAGCTGTGAACCTGAACCACTGGATCTCTTTGTTTTGTAATTCTCCCCAACGCCCGACCATTAACTGAGGAAGTCCTGCCTTGGTTCAATCTACCAAAATACATCACCTCGCATTTATCTAAATAAGGGGTCTCTAAACTTTTCAGGACGAGGGCCACATCATATATTTTACACATTTTCGCAGGCCAAATAAAAAAATGGTTCTAAAGTTAGGAGGTTACTTTTGTAATGAAGTTATTTTTCTAAAAAAGGTGCCAAATAATTTTAAATTTATTACGATTGGTGACTGTGTTACAGCAGCACACGGCAATTAGCTGCAGCAGATGTCACAATGTGGGTGTTGAGCTGAGCACATCACTCTACGATTGGTCTGAATTGCCACTGTCATTGTCATTGTTCTTGCTCATTTCAGACGGATGAAGCTTACGGATTGGATAAAGCAGCTGTCATTCAGTCAATGCAGAGCGACATTTGGATAACAGATATCTCAATTGCTGATTTGTTTAATGAACTGTCAGTCACAGGACAACAGTTCTGATTGGACAGTAGGCCGGTAAAGAGAGTGGGGATTCCCGTGGGTCCATTAGACATCGCACGGACTAGCAGCAAATGTCCGGTCTATGGCTTCTGTCCCCACATCCGGATCCTGAATCAACAGAGGGTTCTGGATGCAGTGGGAATCCCGTCCCGCCCCACTGACTGCAGAATGTAGTTCGGAGACCCCTATCTAAATTGAACTTCATCTGCCATTCATCAGCCTACTGGTCCATAAGATCATAAGACATAAGAGCAGAATTAGACCACCCAGCCCATCAAGTCTGATCTGCTATTCAATATTTTTCTCATCCTCATTCTCTTGCGTTTCCCCATAACCCTTGGTCCTCTTATTAATCGAGAACCTACCCATCTCTGTTTTAAAGACACTCAGTAACCCGGCCTTCACAGCCTTCTGCAGCAAACAGTTCCACAGATTCACCACTCTCTGGCTGAAAAAATTCCTCCTCATCTCTGTTTTAAAGGATCATTCCCTTTAGCCTGAGGTTGTGCCCTCTGGTTCTAGTTTTTCCTACCAGTGGAAACATCCTCTCCATGTTCACTCTATCCAGCCTCACAGTATCCTGTAAGTTTCAATAAGATCCCCCCTAATCCTTCTAAACTCCAATGGGTACATTCTCAGAGTCCTTAATCGTTTCTCATATGACAAGTTCTTCATTCCAGGTATCATTCTTGTGAACCTTCTTTGCATCTTTCTAAGGCCAGCACATCCTTCCTTAGATACAAGGTCTAAAACTGCTCTCAATACTCCAAATGGTGTCTGAGCAGAGCCTTACACAGCCTCAGATGTACATCCCTGCTCTTGTATTCTAGCCCTCTCGACATGAATGCTAACATTGCATTTGCCTTCCTAACTGCTGACTGAACTTGTACAGTAACCTTAAGAGAATCTTGAACAAGGACTCCCAAGTTCTTTTGTGTTTCTGATTTCCTAAGCCCAACTGATCAAGATCCCATTGCAATTGGAGATAATTTTCTTCATTGTCCACTATCCCATCAATCTTGATGTTTTCTGCAAACTTACTAACCACACCTCTTAAATTCTCATCCAGATCATTAATGTAAATGACAAATAACAGTGGGCACAGCATTGATCCTTGAGGCACACCACTGGTCACAGCTTTCAGTTTGAAAACAATCCTCTACAGCCATCCTCTGGTCACAGCTTTCAGTTTGAAAACAATCCTCTACAGCCATCCTCTGTCTTCTGTCATCAAGCCAATTTTATATTCATTTGGCTACGTTAGCCTAGATCCCATGAGATTTTACCATATTGCAATAACATACCATCTGGTATCTTGTTAAAGGTCTTGCTAAAGTCCATATCCCGTACATCAACTGTACTGCCCTCATCTATCTTCTTGGTTACCCCTTCAAAAAAACAATCAAATTTGTGAGACATGATTTTCCACTCACAAAATCATGCTGATTGTCCCTAATCAGTCCTTGCCTCTTTAAATGCCTGCAGATCCTGCATCTCAGAATTCCTTCTAACAACTTACCTATCATAAGTCTGTGTGGATTTGTTCTGGGAGCTCCAGTTTCCTCCCACGGTCTAAAGATGTGCAGGTTATATTGATTGGCCATGCTAAAAAATTGCTCCTTAATGTCCTGAGATACATAGGTTAGAGGGATTAGTGGGTAAATATATGGGGGTAGGACCTGGGTGGGTTTGTCGTCGGAGCAGACTTGATAGGCCTCTTTTTGTACTGTAGGGTTTCTATGATTCCAGTTTCTATGAATTCTACCAGTTACATTCTCAAAAATTCCAAAAGATTCATCAAGCATGCTTTCCCTCATAAATACGATGACTTTGTCTGATTATCCCACTGCTTTCCAAATTATGAAATCCTTGATAATACACTCCAGCAACTTCCCCAGTACTGAATATAGGCTCACTGGCCTATAGTTCCCTGTTTTCTTTCTATCCTTTATGAATAGCGAGCTTACATTAGCTACCTTCAATCAGTAGGAACTATTCCAGAGTCCATAGAATTTTGTAAAATTACCACCAATGGATCCACTATTTCCAGGACAACTTCCTTCAGTAATGTGGGATGATGTTTATCAAGACTTGGAGATTTATCCACCTTCAATGCCATCAATTCTCCCAAATTAGGGATAGGATTTATAGTTATTTAGAGAGAAACAAATTGATTGGGGATAGTCAGCATGGTTTTGTGAAGGGTAGGTCGTGCCTTACTAACCTTATTGAGTTTTTTGAAAAAGTGACCAAAGAGGTGGATGGGGGTAAGGCAGTTGATGTGGTATATATGGACTTTAGTAAGGCGTTCGATAAGGTGCCCCATGGAAGGCTTCTGCAGAAAATGCAGATGTATGGGATTGAGGGTGATTTAGCTAATTGGATTAGGAATTGGCTAGCAGATAGAAGACAGAGGGTGGTGGTTGATGGGAGATATTCATCGTGGAGTTCGGTTACAAGTGGTGTACCTCAGGGATCTGTTTTGGGGCCCCTGCTGTTTGTAATTTTTATAAATGATCTGGATGAGGGTATTGAAGGATGGATTAGTAAATTTGCGGATGACACCAAAGTCGGAGGAGTGGTAGATAGTGAAGAGGGGTGTTATAGTTTGCAGAGAGACTTGGACAAGTTGCAGAGCTGGGCCGAGAGGTGACAAATGGAGTTTAATGCGGAAAAGTGTGAGGTAATTCACTTTGGCAGGAATAACAAATGTGTAGAGTATAGGGCTAATGGTAGGACTCTTAATAGTGTTGATGAACAGAGGGATCTTGGTGTATATGTGCATAGATCCCTGAAAGTTGGCAATCAAGTCGATAAGGTTGTTAAGAAGGCATATGGAGTCTTAGCTTTTATTGGTAGGGGGATTGAATTTCGGAGCCGCAACGTCATGTTGCAACTGTACAAAACTCTAGTGCGGCCGCACTTGGAGTATTGTGTACAGTTCTGGTCCCCGCATTATAAGAAAGATGTGGAGGCATTGGAGAGGGTACAGAGGAGGTTTACCAGGATGTTGCCTGGTATGGAGGGCAGGTCTTATGAAGAGAGGCTGAGGGATTTGAGGTTGTTTTCGTTAGAAAGAAGGCGGCTAAGAGGAGACCTTATTGAAACATAAGATGATTAGAGGTTTAGATAGGGTGGACAGTGATAGCCTTTTTCCTAGGATGGAGAAAGCTAGCACGAGGGGACATAGCTTTAAATTAAGGGGTGGTAGTTATAGGACGGATGTCAGAGGTAGGTTCTTTACCCAGAGGGTGGTAAGGGTATGGAATGCCCTGCCTGCTGCAGTTGTAGATGCGCCAAGTTTGGTGGCGTTTAAGAGGTTAGTAGATAAGTTTATGGATGAAAAGTGAATGGTTTAGGTTAGAGGGTCATTGCTTTTTTTTAATTGGTCGGCGCAACTTCGAAGGCCGAAGGGCCTGTTCTGCGCTGTAATGTTCTATGTTCTAAAACTTATTTCTCTACTAATGCTGATTTCCTTCAGCTCCTTACTAAAACTTACCAAAACTTCTGGTACATTATTCATGTCTTCTTTTGTGAAGATTGAAGCTAAGTATAAATTTAAATCCTCAGCAATTTCTTTATTCCCTGTAACGAATTTTTCGGTTTCTGACTGTATGAAAACATTCGTTTTTGTCAATCTTCTTCTGTTTACATACTTCCAGAAACTTTTAAGTCAATTTTTATGTTCCCCTTTAGCTTACTTTCATATTCTATTTTTTCTCTTCTTAATTACTCCCTTGGCCCTCCTTTACTGAATTATTAACTGCTTCCAATCCTCAGGACTATTGCTTTTTCTTGCCAATTTATTTACTTCCTCCTGGAATCTGACACTATCTCTAATTTCCCTTGAAAGCCATGGTTTGGCAACAATTCCCTTACCACTCTTGCACCAAACAGGAATAAACAACTTCTGCAGTTTACCGATGTGGTCTTTAAATGCCTGCCATTGCCTGTCCATTCTTTTTCCTTTCAGTAATGTTCCTCAGTCCATCATTTCCAATTGATGCCTCATACCATCATAGCCAATTGATGCCTCATACCATCATAGTTAACTTTATTAAGTGTCAGGACCCTGGTCTCAGAATCAATTACATCATTATCCACCTTGACAAAGAATTCTACCATATTATGGCTACTTGTTCCTAAGGATTCTCTCACAACTCAATTGCCAACTAATCCTTTCTCATTGCACAACATCCAGTTCAAGATGGTCTGATCTCTTGTTGATTCCTCAATGTATTGCTCCAGAAAACCATCCAATGTGCACTCTTCTATTGTGACTAATTTGACTCTCTCAATCTATATACAGATTGAAGCTGCCTATAATCACAGATGTTCCTTTAACACATGCATCTCTGATTTCCTGTTTAATGCTTTTTCCAACATTACCATTACGGTTTAGTGGACCGTATACCACCCCCACCAATGATCTTTGCCTCTTGTTTTTTCTTAACTTGACCCATACAAATTCCATATCATCTATGTTAATACCTTTCCTCAATATTGTATTAATATTATCTTTAATCAACAAAGCAACTCCATCACCTTTTTCTTTCTGTCTGTCCTTCCTAAGTACTGAATAACTCTCGTTTTGGAGCCAGGTCTCCGAAAGGCCAACTATATCATACCGCCTTACATCTACCTGTGCAACCAATTCGTCCACTTTATTTTGAATGTTCCAAGCATTCAGGTACAAAACCTTACATTCCTTTTCTCTTATTTTCCATTCTGTCCTTATCTGACTCTGGGCCTTAAATTTCTCTGCTTATCACTGTTGTAGATGCGCCAAGTTTGGTGGCGTTTAAGAGGTTAGTGGATAAGTATATGGATGAGAAGGGAATGGTTTAGTTAGGAGGGGCATTGCTTTTTATTTTGGTCGGCACAACATCGAAGGCCGAAGGGCCTGTTCTGTGCTGTATTGTTCTATGTTCTATGTTCTATGTTCTATCACTCTCCTTATTCTCCTTACTATATTTTCCTCTTGTTCTTAATTCTCCATGCTCTGAATCCTTGCAAAGGAATGCAAAGGAACCCTTATGGTCAAAAATGGGGGAGATTCATAACTGGGGCCAAAGAAATGGCTGAGGAACTAAATCTGGATTTGCTTCTGTCTTCACAAAGGTAGAGGTGAATAATATAACAGAAGTTCTGAGAAACACAGTTTTAGTGAGGAGCTGAAATGAATCAGTATTGTGAAATACAGAAGTTTTGTGAAGAGGAAGTCGTGTCTCACTAACTTGATCAAATTTTTCGAGGAAGTGACGAAGATGAGGCTAGGGCAGTGAATGTTGTTTACATGGACTTCAATAAAGCCTTTGACAAAGTCCGTCATGGCAGACTGGTGCAAAAGGTAAAGTCATATGGGATCAGAGATGAGTTGGCAAGGTGGATTCAGAACTGACTCAGTCAACGAAGACAGAGGGTAGCAGTGGAAGGGTGCGTTTCTGAATGGAGGGCTGTGATAAATGGCGTTCCTCAGGGATCAGCACTGAGAAATTTGCTGTTTGTGGTATATCTAAATGATTTGGAGGAAAATGTAACTGGTTTGATTAATAAGTTTGTGGATGACACAAAGATTGGTGGATTTGTGGATAGCGATGAGGATCCTCAGAGGAGACAGCAGGATATAGATAGGTTGGAGACTTGGCGGAGCGATGGCTGATGTAGTTTAATCCAGACAAATGCAAGATAATGCATTTTGAAAGGTCGAATACAGATAAAAAAATATACAATAAATCCTTTAGAGTATTGATAGGCAAAGGGATCTGGGTGTATAAATACACAGATCATGAAAGTGGCAATGCAGGTGGAGAAGATAATCAAGAAGGCAAATGATATATTTGTCTTCATCGGCTAGGGCATTGAGTTTAAAAATTGGCAAGTTATGTTGCAGTTTTATAGAACCTTAGTTAGGTTGCACTTGGAATACAGTGTTCAATTCTGGTCGCTACACTGCCAGAAGGAAGTGGAGGCTTTGGAGAGGGTACAGAAAAGATGTTACCTGGTATGGAGGAGAAGTTGGAGAAACTTGGTTTGTTCTCATTGGAATGATGGAGGTTGAGGGGTGACCTGATTGAAGTCTACAAGATTATGAGAGGCATGGACAGGGTGGATAGTCAGAAGCTTGCTCCTAACATGGAAGAGTCAATTAATAGAGGGCACAGATTTAAAGTGTGAGAGGCAAGGTTTAAACGAGACGTATGAGGCAGATTTTTTCACAGAAGATGGTGGGTGCCTGGAACTTGCTGCCAGGGGAGGGAGTAGAAGCAGATATGGTAGTGACTTTTAAGGGACGTCTTGACAAATACATGAATAGGATGTGAATAGAGGGATATGGTTCCCTGAAGGATACGGGGTTTTGGTTAAGTCAGGCAGTATAGAACATAGAACATTACAGCGCAGAACAGGCCCTTCGGCCCTCGATGTTGCGCCGACCAATTAAGAAAAAGCAATAACCGTCTAACCTAAATCATTCCCTTTTCATCCATAAACCTATCCACGGACCTCTTAAACGCCCCCAAACTTGGCGCATCTACAACTGCAGCAGGCAGGGCATTCCATACCCTTACCACCCTCTGGGCAAAGAACCTACCTCTGACATCCGTCCTATAACCACCACCCCTTAATTTAAAGCTATGTCCCCTCGTGCTAGCTTTCTCCATCCTAGGAAAAAGGCTATCACTGTCCACCCTATCTAAAACTCTAATCATCTTATATGTTTCGATTAGGTCCCCTCTTAGCCACCTCCTTTCTAACGAAAACAACCTCAAATCCCTCAGCCTCTCTTCATAAGACCTGCCCTCCATACCAGGCAACATCCTGGTAAACCTCCTCTGTACCCTCTCCAATGCCTCCACATCTTTCTTATAAATGCGGGGACCAGAACTGCACACAATACTCCAAGTGCGGCCGCACTAGAGTTTTGTACAGTTGCAACATGACGTTGCGGCTCCGAAATTCAATCCCCCTACCAATAAAAGCCAAGACTCTGTATGCCTTCTTAACAACCTTATCGACTTGATTGCCAACTTTCAGGGATCTATGCACATATACACCTAGATCTCTCTGTTCATCAACACTATTAAGAGTCCTACCATTAGCCCTATACTCTACACATTTGTTATTCCTGCCAAAGTGAATGACCTCACACTTTTCCACATTAAACTCCATTTGCCACCTCTTGGCCCAGCTCTGCA
The DNA here is from genome assembly GCA_024679065.1 of Sphyrna mokarran. Lineage (NCBI taxonomy): Eukaryota > Metazoa > Chordata > Chondrichthyes > Carcharhiniformes > Carcharhinidae > Sphyrna > Sphyrna mokarran. The sequence continues at coordinate 94,853,102 of JAGIQG010000011.1, forward strand.
ACTTGTCCAAGTCTCTCTGCAAACTATAACACTCCTCTTCACTATCTACCACTCCTCCGACTATTTTGGTGTCATCCGCAAATTTACTAATCCATCCTTCAATACCCTCATCCAGATCATTTATAAAAATTACAAACAGCAGTGGCCCCAAAACTGATCGTTGAGGTACACCACTTGTAACCGAACTCCATGATGAATAATTTCCATCAACCACCACCCTCTGTCTTCTATTAGCTAGACAATTCCTGATCCAATTAGCTAAATCACTCTCAATCCCATACATCTGCATTTTCTGCAGAAGCCATCCATGGGGAACCTTATCGAACAGATGAATGTCAGAGGTAGGTTTTTTACCCAGAGGGTGGTAAGGCTATGGAATACCCTGCCTGCTGCAGTTGTAGATGCGCCAAGTTTGGGGGTGTTTAAGAGATCCGTGGATAGGTTTATGGATGAAAAGGGAATGGTTTAGGTTAGAGGGTCATTGCTTTTTCTTAATTGGTCGGCGCAACATCAAGGGCCGAAGGGCCTGTTCTGCGCTGTAATGTTCAATGTTCTATGTTCTATGAACTAAAGTCCATATATACCATGTCAACTGCCTTACCGCCATCCACCTCTTTGGTCACTTTTTCAAAAAACTCAATAAGGTTAGTAAGGCATGACCTACCCTTCACAAAACCATGCTGACTATCCCCAATCAATTCATTTCTCTCTAAATAACTAAAAATCCTATCCCTAATAATTCTCTCCAATACTTTGCCCACAACAGAAGTAAGACTCACCGGCCTATAATTCCCAGGAAAGTCTCTATTCCCCTTCTTGAACAATGGGACCACATTCGCTATTCTCCAGTCATCCGGCACTATACCTGTAACCAACGACGACCTGAAGATCAGAGCCAGAGGCTCTGCAATCGCCTCTCTTGCCTCCCAGAGTATCCTAGGGTAAATCCTGTCCGGCCCAGGGGACTTATCTATTTTCAAACCCACAAGAGTATCTAGCACCTCCTCCTTATCTACTTCAATACTTTCCAGTTTACAACCCTGTATCCCAGTGTTCTCCACAACTACATTTATATCTCCCTGCGTGAATACCGAAGAGAAAGATTTGTTCAGTGCCTTTCCAAACTCTTTAGGCTCCTCGCATAACTTCCCACTGCTGTCCCTGACTGGCCCTAATCTTGCCCTAACCAATCTTCTGTACTTAACATATCTAAAGAAAGCTTTAGGATTCTCCTTGATCCTTTCAGCCAAAGTCTTCTCGTGTCCTCTTTTAGCTCTTCTTAACTCACTCTTTAGCTCCCTCCTGGCTAATCTATAACTTTCCAGTGCACTAACTGAGCCTTCAAGCCTCATCCTGACATAAGCCTCCTTTTTCCTTTTAACCAGCGAATTAACTTTTTTAGTACACCACGGTTCCCTTACTCAACTATTTTCTCCTTGCCTGACAGGGACATACTTATCGAGGACTCACAGTAGCTTTTCCTTGAATAAGCTCCACATTTCATAGAACATAGAACATAGAACATTACAGCACAGAACAGGCCCTTCGGCCTTCGATGTTGCGCCGACCAATATAAAAAGCAATGCCCCTCCAAACTAAACCATTCCCTTCTCTTCCATATACTTATCAACTAACCTCTTAAACGCCACCAAACTTGGCGCATCTACAACTGCTGCAGGCAGGGCATTCCACTCCCGAACCACCCTTTGGGTAAAGAACCTACCTCTGATATCCGTCCTATAACTATCACCCCTTAATTTAAAGCTGTGTCCCCTCGTGCTAGCTTTTTCCATCCTAGGAAAAAGGCTATCACTGTCCACCCTATCTAAACCTCTAATCATCTTATATGTTTCGATCAGGTCCCCTCTTAGCCTCCTCCTTTCTAACGAAAACAACCTCAAATCCCTCAGCCTCTCCTCATAAGACCTGCCCTCCATACCAGGCAACATCCTGGTAAACCTCCTCTGTACCCTCTCCAATGCCTCCACATCTTTCTTATAATGTGGGGACCAGAACTGCACACAATACTCCAAGTGCGGCCGCACTAGAGTTTTGTACAGTTGCAACATGACGTTGCGGCTCCGAAATTCAATCCCCCTACCAATAAAAGCCAAGACTCCATATGCCTTCCTAACAACCTTCTCGACCTGACTGCCTACTTTCAGGGATCTATGCACATACACACCAAGATCCCTCTGTTCATCTAGACTACTAAGAATCCTACCATTTGCCCTATACTCTACACATTTATTATTTCTGCCATAGTGCATTAC
>JAGIQG010000011.1:94855474-95008971 GCA_024679065.1 Sphyrna mokarran
CATATATACCACATCAACTGCCTTACCGCCATCCACCTCTTTGGTCACTTTTTCAAAAAACTCAATAAGGTTAGTAAGGCACGACCTACCCTTCACAAAACCATGCTGACTATCCCCATTCAATTCATTTCTCTCTAAATAACTATAAATCCTATCCCTAATAATTCTTTCCAATACTTTGCCCACAACAGAAGTAAGGCTCACTGGTCTATAATTCCCAGGAAAGTCTCTATTCCCCTTCTTGAACAATGGGACCACATTCGCTATTCTCCAGTCATCCGGCACTATACCTGTAACCAACGACGACCTGAAGATCAGAGCCAGAGGCTCTGCAATCGCCTCTCTTGCCTCCCAGAGTATCCTAGGGTAAATCCTGTCCGGCCCAGGGGACTTATCTATTTTCAAACCCACAAGAGTATCTAGCACCTCCTCCTTATCTACTTCAATACTTTCCAGTTTACAACCCTGTATCCCAGTGTTCTCCACAACTACATTTATATCTCCCTGCGTGAATACCGAAGAGAAAGATTTGTTCAGTGCCTTTCCAAACTCTTTAGGCTCCTCGCATAACTTCCCACTGCTGTCCCTGACTGGCCCTAATCTTGCCCTAACCAATCTTCTGTACTTAACATATCTAAAGAAAGCTTTAGGATTCTCCTTGATCCTTTCAGCCAAAGTCTTCTCGTGTCCTCTTTTAGCTCTTCTTAACTCACTCTTTAGCTCCCTCCTGGCTAATCTATAACTTTCCAGTGCACTAACTGAGCCTTCAAGCCTCATCCTGACATAAGCCTCCTTTTTCCTTTTAACCAGCGAATTAACTTTTTTAGTACACCACGGTTCCCTTACTCAACTATTTTCTCCTTGCCTGACAGGGACATACTTATCGAGGACTCACAGTAGCTTTTCCTTGAATAAGCTCCACATTTCATAGAACATAGAACATAGAACATTACAGCACAGAACAGGCCCTTCGGCCTTCGATGTTGCGCCGACCAATATAAAAAGCAATGCCCCTCCAAACTAAACCATTCCCTTCTCTTTCCATATACTTATCAACTACCTCTAAACGCCACCAAACTTGGCGCATCTCAGACCGCTAGCGCAGGGCATTCCACTCCCGAACCACCCTTTGGGTAAGAACTGCCTCTGGTATCCGTCCTATAACTATCACCCCTTAATTTAAAGCTGTGTCCCCTCGTGCTAGCTTTTTTTCCACCTAGGAAAAAGCTATCACTGTCCCACGCCTATCGAAACTCTAATCCATCTTATACTGTTTTTCGATCAGGTCCCCTCTACCTCCTCCTTTCCTAACGAAACAACTCAATCCCTCAGCCTCTCCTCATAAGACCTGCCCATCCATACAGTGCAACATTCCTGGTAAACCTCCTCTGTACCCTCTCCAATGCCTCCCATCTTTCTTATAATGTGGGGACCAGAACTGCACACAATACTCCAAGTGCGGCCGCACTAGAGTTTTGTACAGTTGCAACATGACGTTGCGGCTCCGAAATTCAATCCCTCTACCAATAAAAGCCAAGACTCCATATTGCCTTCCTAACAACCTTCTCGACCTGACTGCCTACTTTCAGGGATCTATGCACATACACACCAAGATCCCTCTGTTCATCTAGACTACTAAGAATCCTACCATTTGGCCTATACTCTACACATTTATTATTTCTGACATAGTGCATTACGTTAGACATAGAACATAGAAACATTACAGCACAGAACAGGCCCTTCGGCCTTCGATGTTGTGCCGACCAAAATAAAAAGCAATGCCCCTCCAAACTAAACCATTCCCTTCTCTTCCATATACTTATCAATTAACTCTTAAAACGCCACCAAACTTGGCGCATCTACAACGCTGGCAGGCAGGGCATGTCCACTCCCTAATCACTCTTTGAGTAAAGAACCTACCTCGATATCCGTCCTATAAACTATACCCTTAATTTAAAGCTGTGGCCCTCGTGCTAGCTTTCTCCATCCTAGGAAAAAGGGCTATCACTGTCCACCCTATTTAAACTCTAATCATCTTATATGCTTCAATAAGATCCCCTTAGCCGCCTCCTTTCTAAGAAAACAACCTCAAATCCTTCAACCCTCTTCATAGGACCTGCCCTCCATACCAGGCAACATCCTGGTAAACTTCCTCTGTACCCTCTCCAATGCCTCCACATCTTCTTATAATGTGGGGACCAGAACTGCACACAAACTCCAAGTGCGGCCGCACTAGAGTTTTGTACAGTTGCAACATGATGCTGCGGCTCCTAAATTCAATCCCCCTGCCAATAAAAGCTAAGACTCCATATGCCTTCTTAACAACTTTATCCACTTGACTGCCTACTTTCAGGGATCTATTGACACATACACCAAGATCCTTCTGTTCCTCAACACTATTAAGAGCCCTACCATTAGCCCTATACTCTACACATTTATTGTTCCTGCCAAAGTGCATTACCTCACACTTTTCCACATTAAACTCCATTTGCCACCTCTCGGCCCAGCTCTGCAACTTGTCCAAGTCACTCTGTAAACTAAACACCCCTCTTCACTATCTACCACTCCACCAACTTTAGTGTCATCTGCAAATTTACTGATCCATCCCTCAATACCCTCATCCAGATCATTTATAAAAATTACAAACAGCAGGGGCCCCAAAACAGACCCCTGAGGCACACCACTCGTCACCGAACTCCACGATGAATATCTCCCATCAACCACCACCCTCTGCTTCTATCTGCCAGCCAATTTCTAATCCAATTAGCTAAATCACCCTCTATTCCACACATCTGCATTTTCTGTAGAAGTCTTCCATGGGCCACCTTATCAAACGCCTTACTAAAGTCCATATATACTACATCAACCGTCTTACCCCCATCCACCTCTCTGGTCACTTTCTCAAAAAACTCAATGAGGTTAGTAAGGCATGACCTACCCTTCACGAAACATTTGGCCCATATCCCTCTATTGTGATCTTGCCCATGTAACTGTCTAAATGCTTTTTAAAAAACAAAATTGTACCTGCCTCTAAAGCTACCTCTAGCAGCTCATTCCAGAAATTCACAACTGTCTATGTGAAGAAATTGCCTCTCTGGACCCTTTTGTATCTCTCCCCTCTCACCTTAAATCTATGCCTTCTAGTTTTAGATTCCCCTATCTTTGGGAAAAGGTATTGACTATCTAGCTGATCTGTGCTCCTCATTATTATATGCAGCTCTATAAGATCAGCCCTCGGCCTTCAATACTCCAGGGAAAAAAATCCTAGTCAAATGGTAGGATGGTAGGGCAAATGGTAGGATTCTTAGTAGTCTAGATGAACAGAGGGATCTTGGTGTGTATGTGCATAGATCCCTGAAAGTAGGCAGTCAGGTCGAGAAGGTTGTTAGGAAGGCATATGGAGTCTTGGCTTTTATTGGTAGAGGGATTGAATTTCGGAGCCGCAACGTCATGTTGCAACTGTACAAAACTCTAGTGCGGCCGCACTTGGAGTATTGTGTGCAGTTCTGGTCCCCACATTATAAGAAAGATGTGGAGGCATTGGAGAGGGTACAGAGGAGGTTTACCAGGATGTTGCCTGGTATGGAGGGCAGGTCTTATGAAGAGAGGCTGAGGGATTTGAGGTTGTTTTCGTTAGAAAGGAGGCGGCTAAGAGGGGACCTAATTGAAACATATAAGATGATTAGAGGTTTAGATAGGGTGGACAGTGATAGCCTTTTTCCTAGGATGGAGAAAGCTAGCACGAGGGGACACAGCTTTAAATTAAGGGGTGATAGTTATAGGACGGATATCAGAGGTAGGTTCTTTACCCAAAGGGTGGTTCGGGAGTGGAATGCCCTGCCTGCAGCAGTTGTAGATGCGCCAAGTTTGGTGGCGTTTAAGAGGTTAGTTGATAAGTATATGGAAGAGAAGGGAATGGTTTAGTTTGGAGGGACATTGCTTTTTATAGTGGTTGGCGCAACATCGAAGGCCGAAGGGCCTGTTCTGTGCTGTAATGTTCTATGTTCTAGTCTATTCAGCCTCTCCTTATAACTCAAACCATTAAGTTCCAGCAGCATTCCTAGCAGCACTCTTTCTAATTTAATAATATAGTTTCTATAATAGGGTGACCAGAACTGTTAACTCTGTTGCAAATGTGGCCTTACCAATATCTTGTACAGCCTCAACAAGACATCCCAACTCCTGCATTCAATGTTCTGACCGATGAAACCAAACATGCCAGATGCCTTATTCTCTACCCTGTCCACCTATGACTCCACTTTCAAGGAGCTATGAACATGTACCCCTAAATCTCTTTGTTCTATAACCCTCCCCAATGCAGTACATTAACTGAGTAAGTCCTGCACTAGTTCAATCGACCAAAATGCGTCACCTTGCATTTATCTAAATTAAACTCCATTTGCCATTCATTGGCCCACTGGCCCAATTGATCACAATCCCATTGCAATCTGAGATTCTTCACTGTGTACTATGCCACTAATCTTGGTATCGTTTGAAAACTTACTAACCATGTCCCCCCTATATTCTCATCCAAATCATTAATATAAATGACAATTAACAGTGGACCCAGCATTGATCCCTGAGTCACACCGCTGGTCACAGGTCTCCAGTTTGAAAAACAACCTTCAACAACCATCCTTCTGACATCCAGCCAATTTTGTATCCAATTGGCTACCTCCCGTGAGATTTAACCTTATGCAACAAGCTACCCTATAGTACCTTGTCAAAGGCCCTGCTAAATTCCATGTAGACAATATCAACAGCACACTTCTCCAACTACCTTCTTGATTATCCCTTCAAAAAAACTCTCTCAAATTCAATTGATCCTTTTTCTTAACCTTGAATTTCTTTTTAAACAAAACAATGTTAGTCTCTAACTAGACTTTCCCGCACATCCTGAGGTCTGCATTAGGATCGTAATACTTGTCACAAATAGGGTTTACATTAACACTGCAGTGAAGTTACTGTGAAATTGCCCTAATCGCCACACTCTGATGGTAGTACACCTAACCGGCACGTCTTTCACATTGTGGGAGGAAACCAGAATACCTGGACGAAACCCACGCAGACACAAAGAGAACATGCAAATAAGCACACAGACAGTAACCGAAGCCAGGAACTGAACCCTGGTCCCTGTCACAGTGAGGTAGCAGTGCTAACCATTGTGCTACCGTGCCAGTCTTAACAAAGCTCTGCAAATCTTTTCCCTTCTCATAATGATCTAATTCATCTTTGAAAACCACAATTAAATGTATGTTCTCCACTCTCTCAGGCGGAGCATTCAAGATCTTAATCTCTGATTCTTAATCTTTACACCATTGGGAACAGTCTCTCCCGATTTACTCTACTCAGACCTTTCATGCTAGTGAATACATTTGAGAGTTAACCAGATAACCATTCAAATCAAACATTCAAAGTTAATGGGATAAGGCAAAGAAAGATAATTAGATAATGAGCTACAGTGAAGGCTCAGGTAGCCCAGATACAGCAAATCAAGTGATCTAACCTTGTGTTAAAGGTACAGTGATTTTACCATCACAAGTAACTGGGATAAAGCTGAATTCCAGTAGTGTACTGATTTTTGACTGCTCTTTCCATTCTGTCTTTCTAGGACTGATTATTCATGAGGGTCCATCTGTATATCGAATTTTTAAACGTTGGCAAGCAGTTAACCAACAATGGAAAGTACTGAACTATGAAAAGTCAAAGGATATGGAGGATCAGAAGAATGGCACAAATCGTAATAGGAACTCAAGGGCCGAAAGGTCATCTACAACACACAACAGTTCCAGAGGCAACCGGCCATTGGGAACCATGTCCAATCATCACTGTGCATACACCATTTTACACATTCTCAGCCACCTGAGGTCAAATGAACAGAGGCACCAAACAAGCACAAGCAGAGAACTGGTGATGAGGGTCACTACAGTCTGATGGAAAGATCTGCATTAAGGACATCTTGACAAAGCATTGTTAAACATGGGAATGATAGCAGCAGGAAAAACAAAGAGGCCGGGATTGAGAGACAGATGGTAGAAGGACATCAGGCATCGTGAATCTACCAAAGTTGCCTGTGGAGCTAGGCCACAATCGAGGCCCCACAATTAATCCAGTTCATACATTACAGCCACTGTATAATCTGAACTGCCTGTGAAACAAGATAAAAATGGCCACAACTGTTAAACAATTATTTGAGCACAGTCTCATTTTTTGATGTGGAGCAGTTGCCAGATGGATAACTTCACTGTGATCCAGGCTTGATTTTGCCAGTTAACAGATTGTTTTAACTCTTATGATATTTCTATAGCCTCAGCCTGACAACTTTATGAGGTTGAACTAGATCATTCACAATCTGGTTCATATTTGATATTGGGTTAAACTGTCTACATATCTGCACATCACCAAGATCACCAATTTACACCTGCCAACATCATTCATCTTTGCCCTTATCTCAACTCAACTGTGGCTGTTATTGTTATCCAGGTCTTTGTAAGCTCCTTCCTACTACTGTGCCTAGTTATGGGGAGACAGTGGCGTAGTGGTATTGTCACTGGACTACCCAGACAATGCGCTGGGGACTCAGGTTCGAAACCAGGTGAAATGTGAATTCAATAAAAAAAGTTCTGGAATTAAAAGTCCAATGAAGACCCTGAAAATATTGTCCATTGTCATAAACATCTATCTGGTTCATTATGTCCTGCATGTAAGTCCAGACTCACAGCAATGCCCCTCTTAAACTACATACCAAGCCACTCAATTCAAGGTCAGTTGGATTTGGGCAATAAATGCTGGTCTAGGCAGCGATATCCAAATCCCATGAGAGAATGAAAAAAGATTGTTATGTTCCAGACTTTATTTTAATAATATTCAATGATGGAGAAGCCCAGCACATTAGTGCATTCACAACAATCAACAGCCAGAAGTGCCAAGTGGATAATCCATCTCAACCTACACTTGGGGTCTCTAGCATCACAGATGTCAGTCTTCAGCCAATTGATTCACTCCATGTGATACCAAAACATGGCTGAAGGCACAGGGTCCTGCAAAGGCAATGGGCCCTGGGAACATTCCGGCAATAGTATGAAGATTTCTGCTCCAGAACATTCCGCACCCCTAGCCAAGCTGTTCCAGTGGACCTGAAACACTGGCATCTGCCTGGCAACATGGAAAATTGCCCAGGTATGTCCTGTATACAAGAAACAAGACAAATCCGCCCCAGCCAGTTACCACCCCATCAGTCTATTCTCAGTCGTCAGTACGGTAATGAAAGGGGTCATCAAGTGTCACTATAAAGTGGCACTTACTCAGCAATAGGCTGTTCACAAATGCTCAGATTGGGTTTTGTCAAGGTCAGTCATCTCCTGATCTCATTACAGCCTTGGTTCAAACATGGACAAAAGAGCTGAATTTTAGAAGTGAGGTGAGCATGGCTGTCCTTGACTGGAGCAAATCTGGAGTCAGCGGGAACTGGGGGAAACACTCCACTCGCACAAAAGAAGATGGTTATGGTGGTTAGAGTCATCTCAACTGCAGAACATCAATATAGTATCCTAGGCCTAACTATCCTTGGCTGCTTCATGAATAATCTTCTTTCCATCATTGGGTCAGAAGTGGGGATGTTTCCTGATGTTTGCACAATATTCAGCACCATTTGCGGCCACTCAGATACTGGAGCAGTCCATACGCAAATGCAGCAAGACTTGGACAATATCCAGGCTTGAGCTGACAAGTGGCAAGTAACATTCGCACCACGCAATGACTATCACCAAAAAGATTACCATCACTGAATTCTCTATTATCAATATCTTAAGGGTTACTATTGACCACAAATTGAATTGGACCAGCTACATAAATATTTTGGCTACCAGAGCAGGTCAAAGGCTAGGAATCCTATGGTGAGTAACTCACCTCCTAACTATCTAAAGTCTGTCCACCATCTACAAGGCACAAAGCAGGAGTGTAATGGAAAACTTTCCACTTGCCTGGATGGGTACAGCTCCAACAACACTCAAGAAACTTGATAACATCCAAGAGCTACCCTTTCCACAAACATACACTCCGTCCAACACAGGGTGGTAACTGTGTGTATCATCTACAAGTTGCACTGCAAGAACTCACTCCTTAGACAGTACTGCTCAAATCCATGACTGCTACCATCTAAAAGAACAAAACCAGATACCTGGGAACATCACAATCTAGATGTTCCCCTCTAAGTCACTCACTATCCTAACTTGAAAATACATCACTATTCCCTCACTGTCGCTGGACTGAAATTCTGGATTTCCCTTCCTAACAGCACTGTAGGTGTACCTACACCTCAGGGATTGCAGTGATTCAAGATGGTAGCTCACCACCATCTTCTGAAGGGCAGCTAGGGATGGGCAATGAATACTGGCCTAATCAGTAACACCCATATCCTACAAAAAAAACTCTCCTAGTTCACTTCCTATTTTCCATCCTCCTTAAATTTGACTTCATCCCAAATGCTTGTATTTTAACTTGAAGCATGTTGGGGCCTATCACACCTGTGCTCAATAAGTTACCTTGACTCTTAATCCAGCAAATCCTTAATTTATAAGTTCTCATTCTCGTCTTCAGATCCCTCTGTGATCTTGTCCCTCTCCAACTTCTTAAAATTCTCTAGCCGCAGAATTGCCAAAACGTATATGTACAAAGAACATATCTGAATTAAGAGCAGAAGTAGGCCATTTGGCCCTTTGAGTCTGCTCCCCCATTTAATAAGATTGGGGCTGATCTGATTGTAAGCTCAACCCCACATTCCTGCAAACTCCTGACAACTCTTCACCACCTTGTTGATCAAGAATCTATCTGCCTTAAAAATATTTAAGGACTTTACTACTATTGCCTTTTGAGGGACAGTTCCAGAGACACATGATCCTCTGAAAGAACTTCTCCACCTTCTCACTTTAAATGAATGACTTCTTATTTTTAAACAGTGGCCCCCGGTTCTAGATTTTCTTACAAGAGAAAACATCCTCTCCAAATCAGTTCCCCTCAGGATCTTAAAAAAATTGATGAATTTGCCTCATACTCTTCTAAACTCTGGAAATCTGCACATTGCCAATTTTAATTCTTCCATCATTGATAGTTGTGCCTTCAGTTGCTAAAGAAGCTTTGAAATTCCTTTCCTAAATGCCTGTTTATTTAGTTCTCTCTTTCTCTAAGACACTCCTTAAACTATCCCATTTTAACTAAGCTTTTGTCACTTGTCCTAGGATCTGCTTATATGGTTCAGTATCCAATTTTGTTGACAACGCTCTTGTGAAATGCCCTGGGATTTTTAATTATTTTAAAGGCAAATTGATTGGCAAATTATCAAAAGACATTCCCATTCTACAGATGTTCTTATTCTGCAGAAAACTCTCTTGCTGATATAATTTACAAGGGAGTCAATGTTACCAGGAGCAGGCAGGACAGTAGATTTGAGGTCATGGTCAAATCAGTCATGATCTCATTGATCAACAGATCAGACTTAATGGGCAGATTGGCCTATCCTGCTGCTAGTTCTTATGTTGTGGTGACATACTTGTTACAATATTGTCATTGCTCAAGCTATCTTATGAATGGCACCAAGATAAAAAGCAGAGAATAGGGATGATGTTATTCAGGATGGCTGAATGTCGGAAGTGGCACTCCTCAATTCTATGACCAGTGTTGTTTACAATTTCTGATTAAATTTTGGAATATACAAATCATTAAAATCAGGTTAATAAAAAATAAACAAATGAAATACTGGGTCTTATTTCTAGAGGGATAGGATTGAAAAATGTAGAAGGTATGTTGAATATGCACTAAATCTTTACTAGATCACACAAAGTACTGTGAACAGTTCTGGTTGGTGCTGTATTAAAAATAAATATACTGGAGAAAATACAAAGAAGATTTCCAAGGATGATGCCAGAGTTGAGGTTTTATCTATCAAGAAAGGTGAAAAAAGATTAGAGTCTCTTTTTTTCTTTAAAAAAAGCTGAGGGATGTTCTAATAGATGCTTTTCAAATTATGGAAGGTTTTGGTTGAGTGGGCAAAGGAAGAGTTTTCCAATGTGTTAGGGAAGAGTTTAACCAGGGGCCACCACTAGAAAATGGTGAGTGAATAAAAAAACTGGCTGAGTGAGTGGGCGAGGACCTGGCAGATAGAGTATAACATTAGCAAACGTGAGGTTATCCACTTTGGTAGAAATAATAGGAGGAGAGATTATTAATTAAAGGGCAAAAAGCTGCAGCATGCTATGGTGCAGAGGGACTTGGGGGTCCTTGTGCACGAATAGCAAAAACCCAGCCTGCAGATGCAGCAGGTGATCAAGAAGGCGAATGGAATGTTGGCCTTTATAGTGAGGAGGATCAAATATAGAACATTGAACATTACAGCGCAGAACAGGCCCTTCGGCCTTCGATGTTGCGCCGACCAATTAAGAAAAAGCAATGACCCTCTAACCTAAACCATTCCTTTTTCATCCATAAACCTATCCACTGACCTCTTAAACATCCCCAAACTTGGCGCATCTACAACTGCAGCAGGCAGGGCATTCCATACCCTTACCACCCTCTGGGTAAAGAACCTACCTCTGATATCCGTCCTATAACTACCACCCCTTAATTTAAAGCTATGTCCTCTCGTGCTAGCTTTCTCCATCCTAGAAAAAAGGCTATCACTGTCCACCCTATCTAAACCTCTAATCATCTTATATGTTTCAATAAGGTCTCCTCTTAGCTGCCTCCTTTCTAATGAAAACAACCTTAAATCACTCAGCCTCTCTTCATAAGACCTGCCCTCCATACCGGGCAACATCCTGGTAAACCTCCTCTGTACCCTCTCCAATGCCTCCACGTCTTTCTTATAATGTGGGGACCAGAACTATACACAATACTCCAAGTGCGGTCGCACTAGAGTTTTGTACAGTTGCAACATGCCGGTTGCAACTCCGAAATTCAGTCCCCCTATTAATAAAAGCTAAGACTCTTTATGCCTTCTTAACAACCTTATCGACATGATTGCCAACTTTCAGGGATCTATGCACATATACACCAAGATCCCTCCATCAATAGTGTTGATGAACACTATAAAAGCAGGGATGTCTTGCTGCAATTGTACAGGGCATTGGTGAGGCCGCAACTGGAGTAGTGTGTGCAGTTTTGGTCACTGCATTTGCAAAAGGATATATTGGTCTTGGAGGGAGTACAGAGAAGGTTCACTATGTTGATACTGGAGATGAGGGGGTTAGCCTATGAAGAGAGATTGAATAAACTGGGTCTGTACTCATTAGAGTTTAGAAGGCTGAGGGGGGATCTTATAGAGACATATAAGATAATGACGGGGTTAGATTGGGTAGAGGTAGAGAGATTCTTTGCACTTAGAAAGGAAAACAGAACTAGAGGGCACAGCCTCAAAATAAGAAGGGAGGGCAGTTTAGATCAGAGTTGTGGAGGAACTTTACTCAAAGGGTGGTGAGTCTCTGGAATTCTCTGCCCATTGAAGTGGTGGAGGCTACCTCACTGAATATATTTAAGGCACGGGTAGATCGGTTTCTGATAGACAAGAGAATTAAGGGTTATGGGGAGAAAACAGGAAAGTGGAACTGATCCAGTTTAGATCAGCCATAATCTTGTTGAATGGCAGGGCAAGTTCGAAGGGCTAGGTGGCCTACTCCTATTTCTTATGTTCTTACATTCTAAAATAATTACCAAAAAATAGGGAATTCAAAAGAAACCTCTTTACTCAGAATGGTGAATTCTGTACTAAAATGGAACTCACTACCAAAGGTAGTAGTTAAGGTGAAGAAAACAAAGTATTTAAGGGGTATCCAGGAAAGCATATAGAATTATTTAGCCCCTCCCACCAAAGTCAATGTTAAATTTGAATAGCTCTCTGCATTCAATACAGGGACCATGCTGTGGCATGTGACTGAAAAATCCCAGCCACTTATGAGATGACAAAGTTAGTTGAGAAAGGATAGGAAGTGGCTTGAGTGAACTATAAGCATCTGTATATACTGTTGGGTCACCCGGCCTTTTTTTTTTGCCCTGTTTTTCTAATTTTATAAAATTTAAATATGATATTCCCATTACATGGGTATCATTTACAGATAATCTTGGGCAGCACGGTAACACAGTGGTTAGCACTACTGCTTCACAGCTCCAGGGTCCTGAGTTCAATTCCTGGCTCAGGTCACTGTGTGGAGTTTGCACATTCTCCTCATGTCTGCATGGGTTTCCTCTGGCTACTCCAGTTTCCTCCCACAGTCCAAAGATGTGCAGGTTAGGTTGATTGGCCATGCTAAGAAATTGCCCCTTAGTGTCCAGGGACGTGTAAGTTAGAGGTATTATAGAACATAGAACACTAAAGCATAAACAGGGCCTTCGGCCCACAAGCTATGCTGATCATATCCAGGCCTATCTATAACTCTCAATCCCATTAAATCCCATGTACTCATCCAGAAGTCTCTTAAAAGACCCCAACGAGTTCACCTCTATGAATGACGGCAGCTGATTCCACTCACTCACCACCCTCTGAGTGGAAAACTTACCCTGATATCCCCTCTCTACCTGCTCCCCAGCACCTTAAACCTGTGTCCTCTCGTAGCATCCATTTCGGCCCCGGGAAATAGCCTTCAAGAATCCACCCTATCTATACCTCTCAATATCTTACTAATGGGTATAATATGTAGGGATATCAGGGTAGGACCTGGGTGGGCCGAAGAGCCTCTTTTTTGCATTGTAGGGTTCTACGAATCTTATCTATTATTGTTTTCTTTCCTTTTAGATATTTTAGACCTTAGATTACTGGGATATTGGCACCAACTCTAGGGGAGATGGGACCTGTAAAGGCAAGTCAGGTTGCATTTTAAACAAAGCCTGAAACTATTTCCTTGTGGTGCTACTGGAAAGGGTTTAAATTAACTTGGCAGGAGTTGGGATCTAGGAGGTAATATTAGAGAGATAGTAATAGTGGGACAAAAAGGAAATATTTGAATAGGAAATAGTATGGCATTAAATGGGTTCAGAGTAAGGAAGAAAGTAATGAAGTCTAAATTAAGGTTACTGTGCATTTGTGTAAATTGTGGAGTGTACAAATAAGATTGGTGAGTTGCAAGTGAAGGTTGCCATATGGAAATACAATGTTATGGATCTAGCTCAAAGAATCATGTTAAATATTCCTGAATACAGTATTGAAAAGGATAAAGGAAGGAAAAGCCAAAGAGCGGGTGAATTGATTAAGGCAAGCTTCTCAGTGCTGGAGAAAGAGGATGTCCCATAGTAGAACATAGAACATAATAGCGCAGTACAGGCCTTCAGCCCTCAATGTTGCACCGACCAGCGGAACCAATCTAATGACCCTCTAATCTAAACTATTCTAATGTTATCCATATGCCTATCCACTGACCATTTGAACGCCCTTAAAGTTGGCGAGTCTACAACTGCTGCAAACAGGGTATGTCATGCCCTTACTATTCTCTGAGTAAAGAACCTATCTCTGACATCAGTCCTATAACTACCACCCCTTAATTTAAAGCTATGTCCCCTAGTAGTCAAGGACAGAATCTATTTGGCTAGAGTTAAGAATCAAAATGGTGTAATTGCTATGCTCTGTGTAGTCTATTTGCTACCAACTATTGGGAAGAATATAGGGGAACAAATTTGCAAGGAAATGAAAGGGAAGACAATAATTATAGAACATAGAACATAGAACATTACAGCACAGAACAGGCCCTTCGGCCTTCGATGTTGCGCCGACCAATATAAAAAGCAATGCCCCTCCAAACTAAACCATTCCCTTCTCTTCCATATACTTATCAACTAACCTCTTAAACGCCACCAAATTTGGCGCATCTACAACTGCTGCAGGCAGGGCATTCCACTCCCGAACCACCCTTTGGGTAAAGAACCTACCTCTGATATCCGTCGTATAACTATCACCCCTTAATTTAAAGCACCCCTTAATTATAGACAGACTGGGATGATAATCATGTAAAAGGCAGAGAAGGGTTTGGGTTCAGGGGACTTCTTTGACAGTTTATTCCAGTCCAATCAGAAAGGAGGAACCAGGAGACTTGTTTCTTGTGAATGAAGTGGGCCAATTCCATCACTGGAATTTTCCTGTTCCAGCTGCCACAGGGATTGATTCAGGTTTGGGCTGGGGGGAGGTAGACCTTACAAAGATCCATTGACCTCGGGTGGGATTTACTGGTTCTGGACCGAGCACAGCTGGAAAATTCCACCCCAACTGTCACTAGTGTTCAATGTTTAGGTTGGATATGGAAAAGGACAATGAACAAACTAGAGAAAGGCTAATTTTTAAAAAAATCATTGATAAGATGTAAGCCTCACTGACTATGCCAGTAATTATTATCCATCCCTCATTGCGCTTGAGAAGATGGTGAAGGGTTGCTTTCTTGAAACACTGCATTCCCTGAGGTGTAAATACATTCACAGCACTGTTAGCAAGAGAGTTGCAGGATTTTGACTCAGCAAGACGTGAAAGAATGATATATTTCCAAAAGATAGTGAACGATTTGGAGAGGAATAGAACATAGAACACTATAGCACAAACAGGCCCTATGGCCCACACGTTGTCCCAATCATATCAGTACCTACCAGGCCATAGAATTATCTGTAACTCCCAATCTCATTAAATCCTATGTACTCATTCAGAAGTCCCTTAAAAGATCCCAGTGAGTTCGCCTCTACCACCACTGACAGAGCTGATTCCAATCACTCACCACCCTCAGTGAAAAACTTATCCCTAACATCTCCTCTGTACTTGCCCCCCAGCACCTTTAATCTGTGTCCTCTCGTAGCGACCATTTCAGCCCTGGGAAATAGCCTCCAAGAATCCACTCTATCTATTCCTCTCAACATCTTATAAACCTCTATCAGGTCATCTCTCAACCTTCGTCTCTCCAGGAAGAGGAGACCTAGCTCCCTCAAACTATTTTCATAAGGCATGCCCCCCCAATCCAGGCAACATCCTCGTAAATCTCCTCTGCACCCTCTGAACAGCTTCCACATCCTTCCTGTAGTGAGGCGACCAGAACTGTGCACAGTACTCCACATGGGGTCTGACAAGGGTCTTATAAAGTTGCAGCATTACCTCCCGACTCCTCAACTCAATCCCTCGATTAATGAAGGCCAGTATACCACATGCCTTCTTGGCCACATCCTCCACCTCGAGGCCGATTTAAGAATCCTATGGACCTGGACCCCAAGATCCTTCTGCTCCTCAACACTACTAAGACTCCTACCCTTGCTATTATACTCCTTCATCCCATTGGTCCTGCCAAAATGGATCACCACATATTTATCCGCATTGAAATCCATCTCCCACTTCTCCGCCCAGTCTTGCATCCTATCTATGTCTCACTGCAACTTCTGACATCCCTCCAGACTATCCACAACACCAACAACCTTCTTATTGTCGGCGAACTTACTAACCCATCCCTCCAGTTTCTCATCAAGGTCATTTATGAAAATGATAAACAGCAAGAGTCCTAGAACAGATCCCTGAGGCTCCCCACTGGTGACTGACTTCCATATAGAAAAAGACCCATCCACAACCATTCTCTGCTTTCTGCAGGCAAGCCAGTCCTGGATCCACAAGACCAAAGCCCCTTGGATCCCATGCCCCCTCACCTTCTCAAGAAGTCTTGCATGGGGAACCTTATCAAACGCCTTGCTGAAATCCATGTAAACCACATCCACTGCTCTTCCTTCATCAATGTGCCCAGTCACATTTTTGAAGAACTCAACTATGCTCTTAAGACATGACCTCCCTTAACAAAGCCGTGTTGACTCTTTCTGATCATATTGAACTTCCCTAAACACTCATGAATCCTGTCCCTCAGAATCCTCTCCATCAACTTACCAACCACTGAGGTCAGACTCACCATTGGTAATTCTCCGGGCTATCCCTGTTCCCTTTCTTGAAAATAGGCACCACATCTGCAATCCTCCAATTTTCCGGAACCTCTCCTGTCTCCATTAACGATGCAAAGAACATTGCCCGGGGCTCTGCAATCGCTTCCCTCACCTCCCACAGTAACCTGGGGTACATCCCATCTGGTCCCGGCGACTTATCTACCTCGATGGAATTTAACAGTTCCAACATATCCTCTTAATGTCCACATTAACAATCTTTTCAGTTTGCTGCAAACCTGCAGTACAACTTCCCAGATCACTTTCCACTGTGAATACCGAGACAAAGTACTCATTAAGCACCTCTGCCATTTCTTCTGGTTCCACACAGACTTTTCCCCCTTCACCTTTTATAGGTCCTATCCCTTCACTTCTCATCCTTTTACTCTTCACATATGTGCATAGATCCCTGAAAGCTGGCAATCAAGTCGATAAGGTTGTTAATAAGGCATACGGAGTCTTGGCTTTTATTGGTAGGGGGATTGAATTTCAGAGCCACAATGTCATGTTGCAACCGTACAAAACTCTGGTGCGGTCGCACTTGGAGTATTGTGTACAGTTCTGGTCCCCACATTATAAGAAAGATGTGGAGGCATTGGAGAGGGTACAGAGGAGGTTTACCAGGATGTTGCCTGGTATGGAGGGCAGGTCTTATGAGGAGAGGCTGAGGGATTTGAGGTTGTTTTCGTTAGAAAGAAGGCGGCTAAGAGGAGACCTTATTGAAACATATAAGATGATTAGAGGTTTAGATAGGGTGGACAGTGATAGCCTTTTTCCTTGGATGGAGAAAGCTAGCACAAGGGGACATAGCTTTAAATTAAGGGGTGGTAGTTATAGGACGGATGTCAGAGGTAGGTTCTTTACCCAGAGAGTGATTAGGGTATGGAATGCCTTGCCTGCTGCAGTTGTAGATGCGCCAAGTTTGGGGGCGTTTAAGAGGTCAGTGGATAGGTTTATGGATGAAAAGGGAATGGTTTAGGTTAGAGGGTCATTGCTTTTTCTTAATTGGTCGGCGCAACATCGAGGGTCGAAGGGCCTGTTCTGCGCTGTAATGTTCTATGTTCCATATTTGTAGAATGCCTTGGGATTCTCCTTAATCCTACCTGCTAAGGCCTTCTCGTGACCCCTTCTGGCTCTTCGAATTTCCCTTTCAAGCTCCCTTCTATAAGTCTTATATGCCTCTAGATCCTTAACATCCTCTAGCTCCCTGAACCTTTTGTACACCTTTCTTTTCTTCCTAACTAGGTTCATCACAACCTTTGTGCATCATGGTTCCTGCGACCTACCAAAACCTCCTTGTCTCATCGGAACGTTGTCATGCAGAGCTCCAGAAAAACATGCCTTGAAAATCCGTCATCTTCCTTTAGTACCTTTCCCCAAGAACACCTCCTTCCAGTTTAGCCTTCCAATTTTCTGCCTGCTATCTTCATATTTCCCCCTACTCCTGATAAACACCTTCCTATCCTGCCTGATCCTATCTCTTTCCAATGCTATTGTGAAGGAGAGAGAATTATGATCATCATTCCCGAGATGTTCTCCCACCAAGAGATCCGATACCTGTCCTGGTTCATTCGCCAGCACCAGGTCAAGTACAGCCTCACCTCTCATAGGCTTATCCACGTACTAAGTCAGGAAACCCTCCTGAAAACAACTAACAAACTCCTCCCTGTCCGAATCTCCGGATGGTGGTGTTCCCATATGTCTGCCACATTTGTCCCTTAGATGAAAGAGGCCATGAGTTTGCAAGTTGTTGCCTAAGAGCTTTGGTGAGTTCCTGCATTGTATGTTGTAGATAGTGCACACGGCTGCGACTGTGCATCGGTGATGGAATGAACACTTATAGAATGGGTACCAAGCAAGTGGACTGCTTAGTCCTGGATGGTATCGAGCTTCTTGAGTATTGCTGGAGCTGCACCCATCCAGGCAAGTGGGGAGTATTCCAGCTCACTCCTGAATTGTGTCTTGTAGATGATGGACAGGCTTTGGAGAGTCAGGAGGTGAGCTACTGGCCATAGGATTCCCAACTTCTGACCTGCTCTTTTAGCTATAGTTTTTATATTGAATCATAGAATCCTACAGTGCACCAACCACAATCCCACCCAGGCTCTATCACTGTGCATTTATCCTATCTAGTTCCCTGATACTAAGGGGAAATTTAGCATGGCCAAATCACTTAACCCATACATCTTTGGAATGCGGGATGAAACCAGAGCGCCCAGAGGAAATCCATGCAGACACAGGGAGAATGTTCACACAGACAGTCACTTGAGCCAGGAATTGACCTGGGTCCCTGGTGCTGTGAGACAACAGTGCTAATCACTGTGCCATCATGCTGCCCCAATATAGCTAGTCCAGTTCCGTTTCTGGTAAATGGTAACCCTTAGAATGTTAATTCAGTGTATGATTCAATGACAAAAATGCCATTGAATGTCAAAGAGCGATGGTTAGATCTACTCTGGTTGAGATGATCATTGGTTGGCACCTGTATGAACAAAAAAAACAAAGAAAATTACAGCACAGAAACAGGCCCTTCAGCCCTCCAACAGGCACCAACTATGCTGCTACCTTCTGGGGACCATATCATAGAACATAGAACAATACAGCACAGAACAGGCCCTTCGGCCTTCGATGTTGTGCCGACCAAAATAAAAAGCAATGCCCCTCCTAACTAAACCATTCCCTTCTCATCCATATACTTATCAACTAACCTCTTAAACGCCACCAAACTTGGCGCATCTACAACAGCTGCAGGCAGGGCATTCCACTCCCTAATCACTCTTTGAGTAAAGAACCTACCTCTGATATCCGTCCTATAACTCATACCCCTTAATTTAAAGCTGTGTCCCCTCGTGCTAGCTTTCTCCATCCTAGGAAAAAGGCTATCACTGTCCACCCTATCTAAACCTCTAATCATCTTATATGCTTCAATAAGATCCCCTCTTAGCCGCCTCCTTTCTAACGAAAACAACCTCAAATCCTTCAACCTCTCTTCATAGGACCTGCCCTCCATACCAGGCAACATCCTGGTAAACCTCCTCTGTACCCTCTCCAATGCCTCCACATCTTTCTTATAATGTGGGGACCAGAACTGCACACAATACTCCAAGTGCGGCCGCACTAGAGTTTTGTACAGTTGCAACATGATGCTGCGGCTCCTAAATTCAATCCCCCTACCAATAAAAGCTAAGACTCCATATGCCTTCTTAACAACTTTATCCACTTGACTGCCTACTTTCAGGGATCTATTGACACATACACCAAGATCCTTCTGTTCCTCAACACTATTAAGAGCCCTACCATTAGCCCTATACTCTACACATTTATTGTTCCTGCCAAAGTGCATTACCTCACACTTTTCCACATTAAACTCCATTTGCCACCTCTCGGCCCAGCTCTGCAACTTGTCCAAGTCACTCTGTAAACTAAAACACCCCTCTTCACTATCTACCACTCCACCAACTTTAGTGTCATCTGCAAATTTACTGATCCATCCCTCAATACCCTCATCCAGATCATTTATAAAAATTACAAACAGCAGGGGCCCCAAAACAGACCCCTGAGGCACACCACTCGTCACCGAACTCCACGATGAATATCTCCCATCAACCACCACCCTCTGTCTTCTATCTGCCAGCCAATTTCTAATCCAATTAGCTAAATCACCCTCTATTCCACACATCTGCATTTTCTGTAGAAGTCTTCCATGGGCCACCTTATCAAAAGCCTTACTAAAGTCCATATCCTTCTATTCCCAGCCTACTTATGTATTTGTTAAACTGCCCCTTAAAAGTTACTATCGTATTTGCTTCCACCACCTCTCCCGACAGCAGGTTTCAGGCACCACCACCCTCTATATAAAAAACTTGTACATCTCCTTTAACCTTGCTCTTCGCATCTTAAACCTATGCTCCCTAGTAATTGACTCTTCCATCCTGGCAAAAAACTTCTGGCTATCCATTCTGTCCATGCCTCTCACAATCTTGTAGACTTTTTATTGCCCTTTAACCTCTGTCATTCCAGTGAGAACCAAGTTTCTCTAATCTCTTTCATATCAAATGCCCTCAATACTTATTAAATCTTTTTTGTACCCTCTCTAAACTCTCCACATCCTTCTGGAAGTGTGGTGTTCTAAATTGAACACTATATTCCAATGTGGCCTAATTAACGTAATATAAAGTTGCAACATGACTTGCCAAGTTTTATACTCAATGCCCCGGCCGATGAAGGCAAGAATGTTGTATGCTTTCTTCACCACCTTCTCCAAACATGTTGCCACCTTCACTGACCTAACTACCCATACACCCAGATCCTTCTAGCTATCAATATTCTTAAGGGTTCTGTCATTTACTGTATATTTCTCGTCTGTAATAGACCTTCCAAATGCATTTGTCCTGATTAAATTCCATCTGTCATTTCTTCACCCAAGTCTCCAATCAATCTGCATCCCGCTATATCCTCTGACGGTCCTCATTGCTATCTGCAATTTCACCAACCTTTATGTCATGCGCAAAATTACCAATCAAATCAGTTATATTTTCCTCAAAATCATTTATACATATTACAAGCAGCAAAAGTCCCAGCACTGATCCCTGAAGACCACCACTTGTCACAGGTCTCCATTCAGAAATGCACCCTTCCACTGCTATCCTTTGTCTTCTGTTGCTGAGTCAGTTCTGTATCTATTTTGCCAGCTCACCTCTAATCCCCTGCAACTCTACCTTGCCATGAGGGATCTTGTGAAAGGCCTTACTGAAGTCCATATCGACAACATCCATTGCACTACCTTTATCAATCACCTTCATCACTCCCTTGAAAAACTCAATCAAGTTTTCATAAAACCATGTTGCCTCTCGCTAACATGTTCACTAATTCCCAAGTGGGAGTAAATTCTGTCTCGAAGAACCCTCTCCAATAATTTCTCTACCAATGATATAAGGTTCACCAGCCTGTAATTACCTGGATTATCCTTGCTACTCTTCTTAAACAAAGGAATAACATTGGCTATTCTCCATTCTTCTGGGACCACCCCTGCATGATGTAGAGATGCCAATGTTGGACTGGGGTAAATACATTAAGAAGTCTCACAACACCAGATTAAAGTCCAACAGGTTTATTTATTTGTTGCAAAATCCACTAGCTTTTGGAGCGCTGTCCTTCATCAGGTGAGTGGGAGTTCTATTCACAAAACAGGCATATAAAGACACAAACTCAATTTACAAAATAATTTTAGAATGTGTATCTTTATGGGTAATCAAGTCTTAAAGATACAGACAATGTGAGTGGAGACAGCATTAAGCACACATTAAAGAGATATGTATCGTCTCCAAACAGGACAGTTAGTGAGATTTAGACAATGAGAGCCTTTTTCCTCGGATGGAAATGGCTAACATGAGGTGACATAGCTTTAAATTAAGGGATGATAGTTGTAGGACGGATGTCAGAGGTGGGTTCTTTACTCAGAGGATAGTAAAGGCGTGGAATGCCCTGCCTGCAGCAGTTGTGGAGTCACCAACTTTAAGGGCATTCAAATGGTCAGTGGATAGGCATATGGATAGCATTGGAATAGTTTAGATTAGAGGGTCAGAAGATTGGTTCCATTGCTCGAAGCAACACTGAGGGCTGAAGGGCCTGCACTGTGCTGTAATGTTCTATGTTCTATTTTGCAAGCCCAGGCAAGTCATTATAGGATAGTGTGACATGAACACAAGATCTCAGTTGAGGCTGTCTCATGTGTGTGGAACTCTATTCAGTGATTCTGCGCTGGTGTGTGTTGTGAAGGTCATCTTAGAACATAGAACACTACAATGTAGTACAGGCCCTTCGACTCTCAATGTTGTGCCGATCACTGGAACCAATCTAATGACCCTCTAACTTAAACTATTCCTATGCTATCCATATGCCTATCCACTGACCATTTGAACGCCCTTAAAGTTGGCAACACCACAACTGCTGAAGGCAGGGCATACCATGCCCTTATTACCCTCTGAGCAAAGAACCTATCTCTGACATCCGTCCTATAACTACCACCCCTTAATTTAAAGCTATGTCCCTGTGTGTTAGCCATCACCATCCGAGGAAAAAGGCTCTCACTGTCCACCATATGTAACCCTCTGATCATCTTACATGCCTCAATTAGGTCACCTCTTAACCTTCTTTTCTCTAACAAAAATAACCTCAAGTCCCTCAGCCTTTCCTCATAAGACCTTTCCACCATACCAGGCAACATCCTGGTAAACCTCCTCTGCACTCTTTTCAATGCTTCCACATCTTTCTTATAATGTGGCGACCAGAACTGTACACAATACTCTAAGTGCGGCTGCACCAGAATTTTGTACAGTTGCAGCATGATCTCATGGCTCTGAAATTCAATCCCTCTACCAATAAAAGCTAACACACTATACGCCTATTCTATGTTCTAACACACTATACGCCTTCTTAACAACCTTATCAATCTGAATGCCACTTTCAGGGAGCTATACACATGTACACCGAGATCTCTCTGTTCATCAAAACTTCTAACAATCCTTCCATTAGCCCTATATTTTATACTCCCATTACTCTTACCAAAGTGAATCACTTCACACATTTCCGCATTAAACTCCATTTGCCACCTCTCAGCCCAGCTGTTCAGCTTTTCTATATCCCTCTTAACATAGAACATAGAATATTACAGCGCAGAACTGGCCCTTCGGCACTCGATGTTGCGCCGACAAATTAGGAACAAGCAGTGACCCTCTAACCTAAACCATTCCCTTTTCATCCATAAACTTATCTACTAACCTCTTAAACGCCACCAAACTTGGCGCATCTACAACTGACAAGGCATTCCATACCCTTACCACCCTCGGGGTAAAGAACCTACCTCTGACATCTGTCCTAAAACCACCACCCCTTAATTTAAAGCTACGTCCCCTCGTGCTAGCTTTCTCCATCCTAGGAAAAAGACTATCACTGTCTAGCCTATCTAAACCTCTAATCATCTTATATGTTTCAATAAGGTCTCCTCTTAGCCGCCTTCTTTCTAACGAAAACAACCTCAAATCCCTCAGCCTCTCTTCATAAGACCTGCCCTCCATACCAGGCAACATCCTGGTAAACCTCCTCTGTACCCTCTCCAATGCTCCACATCTTTCTTATAATGTGGGGACCAGAACTGCACACAATACTCCAAGTGCGGTCGCACTAGAGTTTTGTACAGTTGCAACATGACGTTGCGGCTCCGAAATTCAATCCCCCTACCAATAAAAGCTAAGACTCCGTATGCCTTCTTAACAACCTTATCGACTTGATTGCCAACTTTCAGGGATCTATGCACACATACACCAAGATCCCTCTGTTCATCAACACTATTAAGAGTCCTACCATTAGCCCTATACTCTACACATTTGTTATTCCTGCCAAAGTGAATTACCTCACACTTTTCCACATTAAACTCCATTTGCCACCTCTCGGCCCAGCTCTGCAACTTGTCCAAGTCTCTCTGCAAACTATAACACCCCTCTTCACTATCTACCACTCCACCGACTTTAGTGTCATCTGCAAATTTACTAATCCATCCTTCAATACCCTCATCCAGATCATTTATAAAAATTACAAACAGCAGGGCCCCAAAACAGACCCCTGAGGTACACCACTTGTCACCGAACTCCACGATGAATATCTCCCATCAACCACCACCCTCTGTCTTCTATCTGCTAGCCAATTCCTAATCCAATTAGCTAAATCACCCTCTATCCCATACATCTGCATTTTCTGCAGAAGCCTTCCATGGGCCACCTTATCGAACGCCTTACTGAAGTCCATATATACCACATCAACCGCCTTACCCCCATCCACCTCTTTGGTCACTTTTTCAAAAAACTCAATAAGGTTAGTAAGGCACGACCTACCCTTCACAAAACCATGCTGACTATCCCCAATCAATTCATTTCTCTCTAAATAACTATAAATCCTATCCCTAATAATTCTCTCCAATACTTTGCCCACAACAGAAGTAAGACTCACCGGCCTATAATTCCCCGGAAAGTCTCTCTTCCCCTTCTTGAACAATGGGACCACATTCGCTATCCTCCAGTCTTCCGGCACTATACCCATAACCAATGACGACCTGAAGATCAGAGCCAGAGGCTCTGCAATCTCCTCTCTCGTCTCCCAGAGAATCCTAGGGTAAATCCCATCCGGCCCAGGAGACTTATCTAACTTCAAACCCTCAAGAATATCTAGCACATCCTCCTTACCTACTTCATTACTTTCCAGTTTGCAACCCTGTATCCCAGTGTTCTCCATAACTACATTTGCATCTCCCTGCGTGAATACCGAAGAGAAATATTTATTCAATGCCTCTCCAATCTCTTCAGGCTCCACGCACAACTTCCCACTGCTGTCCATGACTGGCCCTAACCTTGCCCTAACCAATCTTCTATTCTTAACATATCTAAAGAAAGCTATTATTCTCTTGGAGAATAATTACCGAAGATCAGAGGCTGAATGTCCGTGATCACTGAAGCGTTTCCCAACAGGAAGAGAGCAAGCTTGCCTGGTGATTGTTGAGTGTTGTTCATTCATCCGTTGTTGTAGCATCTTGCATGGTCTCCTCAATGTACCATACCTTGGATGTACCATACGTCAACAAGTTCCATCCCATCATCAAACTCACCATGGACTGCTCTCTGGAATCGGTTGCATTCTTGGACACATGCATCTCTGTCAAGGATGGTCAACTCAGCACTTCACTGTACAGCAAGCCCAGGATAACATCACGATAATAAAAACATAGAAAAACTACAGTACAATACAGGCCCTTCAATCCACAAAATTATGCCGAACATGTCCCTACCTTAGAGATTACCAGGCTTACCTAGAGCCCTCTAACTAAGTTCCATGTACTTATCTAAAAGTGTTTTAAAAAACCCTATCAAATCCATCTTCACCACCGTTGCTGGCAGCCTATTCCATGCACCAACCACACTCTAAGTGAAAAACTTACCCCTGACATCTCCTCTGTATCTATTTCTCAGCAACTTAAACCTGTGTCCTCTTGTGGCAACCATTTCAACCTTGGGAAAAAACCTCTGACTATCCACTCGATCAATACTTCTTATACACCTCTATCAGGTCACCTCTCATCCTTTGTCTCTCTCTCTAAGGAGTAAAGGCCAAGCTCTCTCAACCTATCCTCATAAGGCATGCCATCTAATCCGGGCAACATCCTTGTAAATCTCCTCTGCACTCTTTCTATGGCTTCCACATCCTTTACATAATGAGGCAACCAGAACTGAGCACAGTACTCCAAGTGGGGTCTGACCAGGGTCCTGTATAGAACATAGAACACTACAGCACAAACAGGCCCTTCCGCCCACGAGTTGCGCCGATCACATCTATACCTACCAATCCACAGACCTATCCATAACCCCCTATCCCATTAGTTCCCATATACTCATCCAGAAGTCTTTTAAAAGACCCCAGCGAGTTCGCCTCTACCACCTCCGACGGCAGCCGATTCCATTCACTCACCATCCTCTGAGGGAAAAACTTACCCCTAACATCCCCTGTGTATTTGCTTCCCTGCACCTTAAATCTGTGTCCTCTCGTCGTGACCATTTCAGCTCGGGGAAATGCACGAGGGGACACAGCTTTAAATTAAGGGGTATGAGTTATAGGACGGATATCAGAGGAAGGTTCTTTACTCAAAGAGTGATTAGGGAGTGGAATGCCCTGCCTGCACCAAGTTTGGTGGCGTTTAAGAGGTTAATTGATAAGTATATGGAAGAGAAGGGAATGGTTTAGTTTGGAGGGGCATTGCTTTTTATTTTGGTCGGCACAACATCGAAGGCCGAAGGGCCTGTTCTGTGCTGTAATGTTCTATATCTATATCTATATCTAAATAGCCTCTGAGAATCCACCCTATTTATTCCTCTCAACATTTTATAAACCTCTATCAGGTCACCTCTCAGCCTATGTCTCTCCAGGGAGAAGAGTCCCAGCTCCCTCAACCTATCTTCATAAGGCCTGCCTCCCAATCCAGGAAGCATCCTTGTAAATCTCCTCTGCACTCTTTCAATAGCTTCTACATCCTTCCTATAATGAGGCGACCAGAACTGCGCACAGTACTCCAAGTGAGGTCTGACAAGGGTCTTATAAAGCTGCATCGTTACCTCCTGACTCCTAAACTCAATTCCTCGATTAATGAAGGCCAGTACACCATACGTCTTCTTGACCACTTCCTCCACCTGCGAGGCCGATTTAAGAGTCCTATGTACCCGGACCCCAAGATCCTTCTGCTCTACAACACAGCTAAGACTCCTACCCTTGATATTGTAAGACTCCTACCCTCGATATTGTAATGTAGTTGCAACATTATCTCTTGACTCCTAAACTCAATTCCTTGATTGATGAAGGCCAGTACACCATACGCCTTCTTAACCACAACTTCAACCTGTGCAGCTGCTTTGAGTGTCCTATCAACTTGGACCCCAAGATCCTTCTGATCTTCCACACTGCCAAGAGTCCTACTATTAATATTATATTCTGCCATCTTAATTGTTATGGGGGACTTTAACTTTACTAATATTGATTGGAATAGCTATAGCTCTAGCTCGTTAGAGGGGTCAGTTTTCGTACAAAGTGTGCAGGAAGGTTTTTTGACTCAGTATGTAGATAGGCCAACTAGAGGTGAGGCTACATTGGATTTGGTGCTGGGCAATGAGCCAGACCAGGTGTTAGGCTTGGAAGTTAGTGAACATTTTGGTGATAGTGACCACAATTCGTTACGTTCACCTTAGTGGATAGATCATAGAACATAGAACATAACATTACAGCACAGAACAGGCCCTTCGGCCTTCGATGTTGTGCCGACCAAAATAAAAAGCAATGCCCCTCCTAACTAAACCATTCCCTTCTCTTCCATATACTTATCAATTAACCTCTTAAACGCCACCAAACTTGGCGCATCTACAACAGCTGCAGGCAGGGCATTCCACTCCCTAATCACTCTTTGAGTAAAGAACCTACCTCTGATATCCGTCCTATAACTCATACCCCTTAATTTAAAGCTGTGTCCCCTCGTGCTAGCTTTCTCCATCCTAGGAAAAAGGCTATCACTGTCCACCCTATCTAAACCTCTAATCATCTTATATGCTTCAATAAGATCCCCTCTTAGCCGCCTCCTTTCTAACGAAAACAACCTCAAATCCTTCAACCTCTCTTCATAGGACCTGCCCTCCATACCAGGCAACATCCTGGTAAACCTCCTCTGTACCCTCTCCAATGCCTCCACATCTTTCTTATAATGTGGCGACCAGAACTGCACACAATACTCCAAGTGCGGCCGCACTAGAGTTTTGTACAGTTGCAACATGATGCTGCGGCTCCTAAATTCAATCCCCCTACCAATAAAAGCTAAGACTCCATATGCCTTCTTAACAACTTTATCCACTTGACTGCCTACTTTCAGGGATCTATTGACACATACACCAAGATCCTTCTGTTCCTCAACACTATTAAAGAGCCCTACCATTAGCCCTATACTCTACACATTTATTGTTCCTGCCAAAGTGCATTACCTCACACTTTTCCACATTAAACTCCATTTGCCACCTCTCGGCCCAGCTCTGCAACTTGTCCACGTCACTCTGTAAACTATAACACCCCTCTTCACTATCTACCACTCCACCAACTTTAGTATCATCTGCAAATTTACTGATCCATCCCTCAATACCCTCATACGGATGATGGATAGGGATAGGCATGAAGCTGGGGGCAGTAGTTATAGCTGGGGGAAGGGTAATTATGAGGCAATCAGGAGAGAATTAGGGTGCATAGATTGGACTAGGAAACTACAGGGACTGGGAACATCTGGAATGTGGAGCTTATTCAAGGAGCAGCTGCTGCGAGTCCTTGATAAGTATGTCCCTGTCAGGCAAGGAGGAAATGGTCGAATAAGAGAACCTTGGTGTACGAAAAAGTTGATTTGCTGGTTAAAAGGAAAAAGGAGGCTTATGTCAGGATGAGGATTGAAGGCTCGGTTAGTGCAATGGATAGCTATAGATTAGCCAGGAGGGAGCTAAAGAGTGAATTGAGGAGAGCGAAGAGAGGACACGAGAAGACTTTGGCTGATAGGATTAAGGAGAATCCTAAAGCTTTCTTTAGATATGTTAAGAATAGAAGATTGGTTAGGGCAAGATTAGGGCCAGTCATAGACAGCAGTGGGAAGTTGTGCGTGGAGCCTGAAGAGATTGGAGAGGTACTGAATAAATATTTCTCTTCGGTATTCACGCAGGGTGATGTAAATGTAGTTATGGAGAACACTGAGGTACAGGGTAGCAAACTGGAAGGTATCGAAGTAGATAGGGAGGATGTGCTAGATATTCTCGAGGGTTTGAAGTTGGATAAGTCCCCTGGGCCGGACGGGATTTACCCTAGGATTCTCTGGGAGGCAAGAGAGGAGATTGCAGAGCCTCTGGCTCTGATCTTCAGGTCGTCGTTGGTTACAGGTGTGGTTCCGGAGGACTGGAGGATAGCGAATGTGGTCCCATTGTTCAAGAAGGGGAAGAGAGACCTTCCAGGGAATTATAGGCCAGTGAGTCTTACTTCTGTGGTGGGCAAAGTATTGGAGAGAATAATTAGGGATAGGATTTATAGTTATTTAGAGAGTAATGAATTGATTGGAGATAGTCAGCATGGTTTTGTGAAGGGTAGGTCGTGCCTTACTAACCTCATTGAGTTTTTTGAAAAAGTGACTAAGGAGGTGGATGGGGGTAAGGCGGTTGATGTGGTATATATGGACTTTAGTAAGGCGTTTGATAAGGTGGCCCATGGAAGACTTCTGCAGAAAATGCAGATGTATGGGATAGAGGGTGATTTAGCTAATTGGGTTAGGAATTGGCTAGCAGATAGAAGACAGAGGGTGGTGGTTGATGGGAGATATTCATCTTGGAGTTCGGTGACAAGTGGTGTACCTCAGGGGTCTGTTTTGGGGCCCCTGCTGTTTGTAATTTTTATAAATGATCTGGATGAGGGTATTGAAGGATGGATTAGTAAATTTGCAGATGACACTAAAGTCGGTGGAGTGGTAGATAGTGAAGAGGGGTGTTATAGTTTGCAGAGGGACTTGGACAAGTTGCAGAGCTGGGCCGAGAGGTGGCAAATGGAGTTTAATGTGGAAAAGTGTGAGGTAATGCACTATGGCAGAAATAATAAATGTGTAGAGTATAGGGCAAATGGTAGGATTCTTAGTAGTCTAGATGAACAGAGGGATCTTGGTGTGTATGTGCATAGATCCCTGAAAGTAGGCAGTCAGGTCGAGAAGGTTGTTAGGAAGGCATATGGAGTCTTGGCTTTTATTGGTAGAGGGATTGAATTTCGGAGCCGCAACGTCATGTTGCAACTGTACAAAACTCTAGTGCGGCCGCACTTGGAGTATTGTGTGCAGTTCTGGTCCCCACATTATAAGAAAGATGTGGAGGCATTGGAGAGGGTACAGAGGAGGTTTACCAGGATGTTGCCTGGTATGGAGGGCAGGTCTTATGAAGAGAGGCTGAGGGATTTGAGGTTGTTTTCGTTAGAAAGGAGGCGGCTAAGAGGGACCTAATCGAAACATATAAGATGATTAGAGGTTTAGATAGGGTGGACAGTGATAGCCTTTTTCCTAGGATGGAGAAAGCTAGCACGAGGGGACACAGCTTTAAATTAAGGGGTGATAGTTATAGGACGGATATCAGAGGTAGGTTCTTTACCCAAAGGGTGGTTCGGGAGTGGAATGCCCTGCCTGCAGCAGTTGTAGATGCGCCAAGTTTGGTGGCGTTTAAGAGGTTAGTTGATAAGTATATGGAAGAGAAGGGAATGGTTTAGTTTGGAGGGGCATTGCTTTTTATATTGGTCAGCGCAACATCGAAGGCCGAAGGGCCTGTTCTGTGCTGTAATGTTCTATGTTCTATGTTCTATCTTATTTGATCTGCGAAAATGAACCATTTCACATTTACCTGGGTTGCACTCGATCTGTCACTTCTCCGCCTACTCTTGCATCCTATCACTGTCTCTCTGCAATTTCTGACATCCCTCCACACTATCCACAATACCTCTAACCTTTGTGTCATCAGCAAATTTACCAACTTATCCCTCCACTTCCTCATCCAGATCATTTATAAAAATCACAAAGAGTCAGGGTCCCAGAACAGATCCTTGGGGCACTCGACTGGTGACTGACTTCCATGCAGAATATGACCCATCTATAACACTCTTTGCCTTCTGTGGGCAAGCCAGTTCTGGATCCACAAGGCAATGTCCCCTTGGATCCCATGCCCCTCACTTTCTCAAAAAGCCTTGCATGGGCTACCTTTCCAAACGCTTTGCTTAATTCCGTATACATTACATTTACTACTCTTCCTTTATCAATGTGCTTAGTCATATCTTCAAAAAATTCAATCAGGTTGTAAGGCATGATGTGCCTTTGACAAAGCCATGCTGACTGTTCTTAATCATATTATACCTCTCCAAATGTTCATAAATCCTGCCTCTCAGGATCTTCTCCATCAAATTACCAAACACTGAGATTAGACTCACTAGTCTAAAATTTCCAGGGCTATCTCTACTCTCCTTCTTGAATAAAGGAACAACATCCACAACCCATCTCCACTGATGATGCAAAGATTATCACCAGAGGCTCAGCAATCTCCTCCTTCACCTCCCACAGTAGCCTACGGTACATCCCATCCGGTCCTGACGACTTATCTAACTTGATGCTTTTCAAAAGCTCTAACACATCCTCTTTCTTAATATCTACATGGTCAAGCTTTTCAGTTAACCGCAAGCAGGCTTTTTCCAATGAGGCTGAGGGAGTAAAAAACCAGAGGGCATGGGTAAAGGGTGAAAGGAGAAAAGTTTAAAGGGAATATTAGTGGGGGGCTTCTTCATGCAGAGAGTGTGGGAGTGTGGAATGAGCTGTCAGATAAAGTGGTAAATGCGGGGTCACATTTAAAAAAAACTTGGATGGGTTCATGGATGAGAGGGGTGTGAAGGGATATGGTTCAAGTGCAGGTCAGTGGGACAAGGCAAAAATGGTTTGGCACAGACAAGAAGGGCCAAAAGGCCTGTTTCTGAGCTGTAATTCTCTATGGTTCTATGATTCTATAAGAACAGGATATGGCGCTTGACTCATCGATCGACAGTTCCGACGCACCACAGCAAAAATCAGACTCACCGTGGCTAACAGAGTATCTTTGTTGTCTAGTACTTCACTGGAGTGGAGAAGGTACGACATCTCCACAGCCTTCAACATTTCATTGATGAATTCAGACATCTCACCAAGGCCATCCCCACACTCCTATTTCTTACCTTCAAACAACCGCAGAACCTCAAACACACCACTGTCCGTAGCAAACCACCCAGCCTTTAGGAGAACAATGAACACAACATCACACAATCCTGCCATAACAACCTCTGCAAGACATGCTGGATTATCGACATAGATGCCATCATTGCCACCAGGCACACGGTACATACATTTGCAACTTGACAACACTGTCGAATGGTGTTCATTTATTCATTGTCATAGCATCTACATGGTCTCACCAATGTATCACACCTCGGGACATCCTTTCCTGCAGCGTACCATGTAGACAACGAGGTGGCTAGAATATAAGAGTAGGGATGTACTTTTGAGGCTATACAAGGGTCTGGTCAGACCCCATTTGGAGGATTGTGAGCAGTTTTGGGGCCTGTATCTAAGGAAGGATGTGCTGGCCTTGGAAAGGGTCCAGAGGGGGTTCACAAGAATGATGTCTGGAATGAAGAGCTTGTCGTATGAGGAGTGGTTGAGGGCTCTGGGTCTGTATTTGTTGGAATTTAGAAGGATGAGGGTGAGGGGGGGGGGCTCTTACTAAAATTTACAGATATGGCGAGGATGGATAGAGTGTACATGGAGAGGATGCTTCCCCTAGTAGGAGAAACTAGAACTAGAGAGAACAATCTCAGGCTCAAAGGATCCTTTAAAAAACAGAGATGATGAGGAATTTCTTCAGCCAGAGAGTGGTGAATCTATGAAACTGTTTTCTTCAGTGAAAGACAGTGAGTGTCTTTCAGACAGAGATAGATAGATTCTTGATTGATAAGGGGATCAAGGTTATGGGAAAAGGCAGGAGAATGGGGATGAGAAAAATATTAACCATTATTGACTGGTGGAGCAGACTTGATGGGCTAAATAGCCTAATTCTGTTCCTTTATTTTACAGTCTTATGGACTTCATTCTCACCAAACTGCCTGGCACCAATGCACCGATCCATGACAATATTGGTAAGAGTGACCAGTGTACAGCAGAGCCAAAGTCCCATCTTCACACTGAGAACTGCACTCAATCACAATATGTAACTCTTGAGTCTTAACAAAGGATACCACATTGGATAAAGTTTTAATAAGACTTCCCAATTTTTAAACTCAATGTCCTAGTCAATGAAGGCAAGCATGCCGTATTCCTTCTTGGCTACTTTCTCCACCTGCGTTGCCACTTTCAGTGAAGTGTGTACTTGTACACCCAGATCTCTCTGCCTATCAATACTTTTAAGGATTCTGCCATTTACTGCCATTATATTTCCCATCTGAATTAGACCTTGCAAAATGCATTATCTCCCATTTGTCTGGATTAAATTCCATCTGCCATCTCTCTGCCTAATTCTCCACCCGATCAATATCCTGCTATACCTTCTGTCACATCACATTGTTATCCGCAAATCCATCAATCTTTGTGTTGTCCACAAACTTACTAATCAAACCAGTTACATTTTCTTCCATTTATAGAGATTACAAACAGCAAAGATCCCAGCACTGACTCCCTGGGGAACATAGAACATTACAACATAGTACAGGCTCTTCAGCCCTCAATGTTGTGCCGCGCTTTGTCCGAAACCAAGATCAAGCTATCCCACTCTTTATCAGTCTGGTGTGTTCCATGTCCCTACCCAATAACCGCTTGAAAATTCCTAAAGTGTCCAACTTTACTATCACAGCAGGCAGTCCATTCCACACTCCAGCCATTCTCTGAGTAAAG
Source organism: Sphyrna mokarran (assembly GCA_024679065.1). Taxonomy (NCBI): domain Eukaryota; kingdom Metazoa; phylum Chordata; class Chondrichthyes; order Carcharhiniformes; family Carcharhinidae; genus Sphyrna; species Sphyrna mokarran. The sequence goes on from JAGIQG010000011.1 coordinate 94,888,443, forward strand.
GACCTACCTCAGACATCCCTCCTATATTACCCACCATAGAACATAGAACAATACAACACAAACAGGCCCTTCGGCCCACGAGTTGCGCCGATCACATCTACCAATCCACAGACTTATCTATAACCCCCTATCTTATTCTTTTCCATATACTCATCCAGAAGTTTCTTAAAAGACCCCAGTGAGTTTGCCTCAACAACCTCCGACGGCAGTCGGTTCCATTCACTCACCACCCTCTGAATGAAAAACCTACCCCTGACATCTCCTTTGTACTTGCTTCCCTGCACCTTAAATCTGTGTCCTCTCGTATTGACCATTTCCGCTCGGGGAAATAGAACGTAGAACATTACAGCGCAGTACAGGCCCTTTGGCCCTCGATGTTGCGCCGGCCAGTGGACCCTCTAACCTAAACTATTCCAATATCATCCATATGCCTTTCCACCGAACATTTGAATGCCCCCAAAGTAGGCGAGTCCACAACTGCTGCAGGCAGGGCATTCCACGCCCTCACCACACTCTGTGTAAAGAACCAGCCTCAGACATCCATCCTATAATTGCCACCTCTTAATTTAAAGTTATGTCCCCTCGTGTTGGTCATCACCATCCGAGGAAAAAGGCTCTCACTATCCACCCTATCCGGTCCTTTGATCATCTTATAAGCCTCAATTAGGTCACCGCGTAACCTTCTTAAATAATAAATGAAATAATAAATAATAAATGTGTAGAGTATAGGGCAAATGGCAGGATTCTTAGCAGTCTTGATGAACAGAGGGATCTTGGTGTGTATGTGCATAGATCCCTGAAAGTAGGCAGTCAAGTCGAGAAGGTTGTTAAGAAGACATATGGAGTCTTGGCTTTTATTGGTAGGGGGATTGAATTTCGGAGCCGCAACGTCATGATGCAACTGTTCAAAACTCTAGTGCGGCCGCACTTGGAATATTGTGTGCAGTTCTGGTCCCCACATTATAAGAAAGATGTGGAGGCATTGGAGAGGGTACAGAGGAGGTTTACCAGGATGTTGCCTGGTATGGAGGGCAGGTCTTATGAAGAGAGGCTGAGGGATTTGAGGTTGTTTTCGTTAGAAAGGAGGCGGCTAAGAGGGGACCTTATCGAAACATATAAGATGATTAGAGGTTTAGATAGGGTGGACAGTGATAGCCTTTTTCCTAGGATGGAGAAAGCTAGCACGAGGGGACACAGCTTTAAATTAAGGGGTGATAGTTATAGGACGGATATCAGATGTAGGTTCTTTACCCAAAGGGTGGTTCGGGAGTGGAATGCCCTGCCTGCAGCAGTTGTAGATGCGCCAAGTTTGGTGGCCTTTAAGAGGTTAGTTGATAAGTATATGGAAGGGAATGGTTTAGTTTGGAGGGGCATTGCTTTTTATATTGGTCAGCGCAACATCGAAGACCGAAGGGCCTGTTCTGTGCTGTAATGTTCTATGTTCTTCTCTCTAATGAAAATAATCTCAGGTCCCTCAGCCTTTCCTCATAAGGCCTTCCCACCATACTAGGCAACATCCTGGTAAACCTCCTCTGCACACTTTCCAATGCTTCCACATCTTTCTTGTAATGCGGCGACCAGAACTGTACGCAATACTCCAAGTGCGGCCGCACCAGAGTTTTGTACAGTTGTAACATAACCTCACGACTCCTAAATTCAATCCCTCTACCAATAAAAGCTAACACACCGTACGCCTTCTTAACAACTTTATCAACCTGGGTGCCAACTTTCAAAGAGCTATGTACTTGTACCCCAAGATCCCTCTGCTCGACAACACTATTAAGGGTCCTTCCATTAGCCCTATATTTCATATGCCTGTTATTCCTACCAAAGTGAATCACCTCACACTTATCCGTATTGAATTCCATTTGCCACCTCACGGCCCAGCTCTGCAACCTATCTATGTCCCTCTGCAAACTGTAACATCCATCCTCGCTGTCTACAACTCCCCCCACTTTGGTATCGTCAGCAAATTTACTAATCCAACCCTCTACACCCTCATCTAGGTCATTTATAAAAATGACAAACAGCAGTGGCCCCAAAACAGATCCTTGAGGTACACCACTTGTAACTGCACTCCAGGTTGAATATTTCCCATCAACCACCACCCTCTGTCTTCTATCAGCTAGCCAATTCCTAATCCAAACTGCTAAATCACCTTCAATCCCATGCATCTGCACTTTCTGCAGTAGCCTACCATGGGGAACCTTATCAAACGCTTTGCTAAAATCCATATACACTACATCAACTGCCTTACCCTTATCTACCTCTTTGGTCACCTCCTCAAAAAACTCAATAAGGTTTGTGAGGCACGACCTACCCTTCACAAAACCGTGCTGACTATCCCTAATCAATTTATTTCTCTCTAGATGCTTATAAATCCTATCCCTTATAATTCTTTCCAAGACTTTGCCCACAACAGAAGTCAGGCTCACTGCTCTATAATTTCCAGGATGGTCCCTACTCCCCTTTTTCAACAAAGGGACAACATTTGCCATCCTCCAGTCTTCCGGCACTATACTTGTAGCCAATGAAGACATGAAGATCAAAGCCAAAGGCTCTGCAATCTCCTCTCTAGCCTCCCAGAGAATCCTAGGGTAAATCCTATCTGGCCCAGGGGACTTATGAATTTTCATACCCTCAAGATTCGCTAACACCTCCTCCTTATGAACCTCAATCCTGCCCAGCCTGCAGGTCTCTCAGAGTCCACCCTAACTATTCTATAGAATAGCTATAGCTCTACCTCGTTAGAGGGGTCAGTTTTTGTACAAAGTGTGCAGGAAGGTTTTTTGACTCAGGATGTAGATAGGCCAACTAGAGGTGAGGCTACATTGGATTTGGTGCTGGGCAATGAGCCAGACCAGGTGTTAGACTTGGAAGTTGGTGAGCATTTTGGTGATAGTGACCACAATTCGGTTACGTTCACCTTAGTAATGGATAGGGATAGGCAAGAAGCTGGGGGCAGTAGTTGTAGCTGGGGAAATGGTAATTATGAGGCCATAAGGAGGGAATTAGGGTGCATAGGTTGGACTAGGAAACTACAGGGACTGGGCACATCTGAAATGTGGAGCTTATTCAAGGAGCAGCTACTGCGAGTCCTTGATAAGTATGTCCCTGTCAGGCAAGGAGGAAATGGTCGAGTAAGGGAACCATGGTGTACTAAAAAAGTTAATTCGCTGGTTAAAAGGAAAAAAGAGGCTTATGTCAGGATGAGGCTTGAAGGCTCAGTTACTGCAATGGATAGCTATAGATTAACCAGGAGTGAGCTAAAGAGTGAGTTGAGGAGTGCTAAAAGGGGACACGAGAAGACTTTGGCTGATAGGATCAAGGAGAATCCTAAAGCTTTCTTTAGATATGTTAAGAATAGAAGATTGGTTAGGGCAAGATTAGGGCCAGTCATAGACAGCAGTGGGAAGTTGTGCGTGGAGCCTGAAGAGATTGGAGAGGCACTGAACAAATATTTCTCTTCGGTATTCACGCAAGGAGATGTAAATGTAGTTGTGGAGATCACTGGGATACAGGGTTGCAAACTGGAAAGTATTGAAATAGATAAGGAGGACGTGCTAGATATTCTTGAGGGTTTGAAGTTAGATAAGTCCTCTGGGCCGGACAGGATATACCCTAGGAATTTCTGGGAGGCGAGAGAGGAGATTGCAGAGCCTCTGGCTCTGATCTTGAGGTCGTCGTTGGTGACGGGTATAGTGCCGGAAGACTGGAGGATAGCGAATGTGGTCCCATTTTTCAAGAAGGAGAAGAGAGACTTTCCAGGGAATTATAGGCCGGTGAGTCTTACTTCTGTTGTGGGCAAAGTATTGGAGTGAATTATTAGGGATAGGATTTATAGTTATTTAGAGAGAAATGAATTGATTGGGGATAGTCAGCATGGTTTTGTGAAGGGTAGGTCGTGCCTTAATAACCTGATTGAGTTCTTTGAAAAAGTGACCAAAGAGGTGGATGGGGGTAACGCAGTTGATGTGGTATATATGGACTTCAGTAAGGCGTTCGATAAGGTGCCCCATAGAAGGCTTCTGCAGAAAATGCAGATGTATGGGATTGAGGGTGATTTAGCTAATTGGATTAGGAATTGGCTAGCAGATAGAAGACAGAGGGTGGTGGTTGATGGGAGATATTCATCATGGAGTTCGGTTACAAGTGGTGTACCTCAGGGATCTGTTTTGGGGCCCCTGCTGTTTGTAATTTTTATAAATGATCTGGATGAGGGTATTGAAGGATGGATTAGTAAATTTGCGGATGACACCAAAGTCGGAGGAGTGGTAGATAGTGAAGAGGGGTGTTACAGTTTGCAGAGAGACTTGGACAAGTTGCAGAGCTGGGCGAGAGGTGGCAAATGGAGTTTAATGTGGAAAAGTGTGAGGTAATTCACTTTGGCAGGAATAACAAATGTGTAGAGTATAGGGCTAATGGTAGGACTCTTAATAGCGTTGATGAACAGAGGGATCTTGGTGTATGTGTGCATAGATCCCTGAAAGTTGGCAATCAAGTCGATAAGGTTGTTAAGAAGGCATATGGAGTCTTAGCTTTTATTGGTAGGGGGATTGAATTTCGGAGCCGCAACGTCATGTTGCAACTGTACAAACCTCTAGTGCGGCCGCACTTGGAGTATTGTGTGCAGTTCTGGTCCCCTCATTATAAGAAAGATGTGGAGGCATTGGAGAGGGTACAGAGGAGGTTTACCAGGATGTTGCCTGGTATGGAGGGCAGGTCTTATGAAGAGAGGCTGAGGGATTTGAGGTTGTTTTCGTTAGAAAGAAGGCGGCTAAGAGGAGACCTTATTGAAACATATAAGATGATTAGAGGTTTAGATAGGGTGGACAGTGATAGCCTTTTTCCTAGGATGGAGAAAGCTAGCACGAGGGGACATAGCTTTAAATTAAGGGATGGTGGTTTTAGGACAGATGTCAGAGGTAGGTTCTTTACCCAGAGGGTGGTAAGGGTATGGAATGCCTTGCCTGCGTCAGTTGTAGATGCGCCATGTTTGGTGGCGTTTAAGAGGTTAGTAGATATGTTTATGGATGAAAGGGGAATAGTTTAGGTTAGAGGGTCACTGCTTGTTCCTAATTGGTCGGCGCAACATCAAAGGCCGAAGGGCCTGTTCTGCGCTGTAATGTTCTATGTTGTATTCCTCTCAACATTTTATAAACATCTATCATGTCGCCTCTCAACCTACATCTCTCCAGTGAGAAGAGTCCCAGCTCCCTCAACCTAAGGCCTGCCTCCCAATCCAGGCAGCATCCTTGTAAATCTTCTCTTAACTCTTTCAATAGCCTCTACATCCTTCCTATAATGAGGCGACCAGAACTGCACACAATACTCCAACTGGGGTCTGACAAGGGTCTTATAGAGCTGCATCCTTACCTCCTGACTCCTAAACTCTATTCCTTCTTGACCTTCTTGACCACTTCCTCCACCTGTGAGGCCAATTTAAGAGTCCTATGGACCCGGATCCCAAGATCCTTCTGCTCTACAACACAGCTAAGACTCCTACCCCTTATATTGTACTCCTTCATCCCATTATTTCTGCCAAAATGGACAACTACACATTTATCTGTGTTGAAGTCCATCTGCCACTTCTCCGCCCAGTCTTGCATCCTGTCTATGTCCCGCTGCAACTTTTGGCATCCCTCCAGAGCATCCACAACACCACCGATCTTTGTAACATCGGCGAACTTGCTAACCCATCCCTCCACTTCTTCATCCAGGTCATTTATGAAAATGACAAACAGCAGGGGCCCCAGAACAGATCCCTGGGGCACTCCACTGGTTACCGATCTCCATGCAGAACAAGACCCATCCACAACCACTCTCTGCCTTCTGCCGGCAAGCCAGTTCTGGATCCATGAGGTCAAAGCCCCTTGGATCCCATGCCCTCTCACCTTCTCCAGAAGCCTTGCATGTGGGACCTTATCAAACGCCTTACTAAAGTCCATGTACTCTACGTCCACCGCCCTTCCTTCGTCAATGTGTTCAGTCACATTTTCGAAGAACTCAACTAGGCTCGTAAGGCATGACCTGCCCTTGACAAAACCATGCTGACTATTTCTAATTAGTCCAAACTTCTCCAAATGTTCATATATCTTATCCCTCAGAAGCCTCTCCATCAGCTTACCAACCACTGAAGTCAAACTCACTGGTCGGTAATTTCCTGGACTATCCCTGTCCCCTTTCTTAAAGATAGGGACCACATCCACAATCCTCCAATCCTCTGGAACCTCTCCCGTTTCCATGGACGACGCAAAGATCATCGCCAGGGGCTCTGCAACCACTTCCCTCACCTCCCACAATAACTTGGGGTACATCCCATCCGGTCCCGGCGACTTGTCTATCTTGATAGAATTTAACAGGTCTAACACATCGTCTTTCCTAACATCCACATACTCAATCTTTTCCGTATGCCGAAACCTGTAGTGCAATCTCCCAGTTCACTTTCCCCCGTGAATACCGAGGCAAAGTGCTCGTTAAGCACCTCTGCCATTTCTTCCGGATTCACACAGACTTTTCCCCCTTCACCTTTTATAGGCCCTATCCCTTCTCTTCTCATCCTTTTACTTTTCATATATTTGTAGAAGGCCTTGGGATTCTCCTTAATTTTCCCTGCCAAGGCCTTCTCATGACCCCTTCTGGCTCTCCTAATTTCCTTTTTAAGTTCCCTTCTACACACCTTATACTCCTCTAGATCCCTAACATCCCCTAGCTCTCTGAACCTTTTATATACCTCTTTTTTCTTCCTAACTAGGTTCACCACTACCTTCGTGCATTACGGTTCCCGCGTCCTACCTGAATCTCCTTGACTCCTTGGGACGTTGTCTTGCAGTGCCCTAGACAAACATTCCTTGAAAAACCGCCACTTCCCTTCTGTACTCTTCCCCAAGAACACTCCTTCCAGTTTATGCGTCCAATTACCTGCCTAATGTTTTCATATTTCCCCTTACTCCAGACATACACCTTCCTAGCCTGCCAGATCCTATCTCTTTCCATCGCTATTGTGAAAGAGATAGAATTATGATCCCCATTCCCAAGATGCTCACCTACCGTGAGATCCGACACCTGCCCTGGCTCATTAGCAAGCACCAGTTCAAGTACACCCTCTCCTCTAGTAGGCTTTTCCACATACTGTGTCAGGAAACCTTCCTGAACACACCTAACAAACTCCACACCATCCAAACCCCTTACCCTTAGAACATAGAACATAGAACATTACAGCGCAGAACAGGCCCTTCGGCCTTCGATGTTGCGCCGACCAATTATGAAAAAAGCAATGACCCTCCAAACTAAACCATTCCCTTCTCTTCCATAAACTTATCAACTAACATCTTAAACGCCACCAAACTTGGCGCATCTACAACTGCCGCAGGCAGGGCATTCCACTCCCTAATCACCCTCTGGGTAAAGAACCTACCTCTGATATCCATCCTATAACTATCACCCCTTAATTTAAAGCTGTGTCCCCTCGTGCTAGCTTTCTCCATCCTAGGGAAAAGGCTATCACTGTCCACCCTATCTAAACCTCTAATCATCTTATATGTTTCGATTAGGTCTCCTCTTAGCCGCCTCCTTTCTAACGAAAACAACCTCAAATCCCTCAGCCTCTACTCATAAGACCTGCCCTCCATACCAGGCAACATCCTGGTAAACCTCCTCTGTACCCTCTCCAATGCCTCCACATCTTTCTTATAATGTGCGGACCAGAACTGCACACAATACTCCAAGTGCGGCCGCACTAGAGTTTTGTACAGTTGCAACATGACGTTGCGGCTCCGAAATTCAATCCCCCTACCAATAAAAGCTAAGATTCTGTATGCCTTCTTAACAACCTTATCGACTTGACTGCCTACTTTCAGGGATCTATGCACAAATACACCAAGATCCCTCTGTTCATCAACACAATTAAGAATCCTACCATTAGCCCTATACTCTACACATTTATTATTCCTGCCAAAGTGCATTACCTCACACTTTTCCACATTAAACTCCATTTGCCACCTCTCGGCCCAGCTCTGCAACTTGTCCAAGTCTCTCTGCAAACTGTAACACCCCTCTTCACTATCTACCACTCCTCCAACTTTGGTGTCATCCGCAAATTTACTAATCCATCCTTCAATACCCTCATCCAGATCATTTATAAAAATTACAAACAGCAGGGGCCCCAAAACAGATCCCTGAGGTACACCACTTGTAATCGAACTCCACGATGAATATCTCCCATCAACCACCACCCTCTGTCTTCTATCTGCTAGCCAATTCCTAATCCAATTAGCTAAATCACCCTCTATCCCATACATCTGCATTTTCTGTAGAAGCCTTCCATGGGCCACCTTATCGAATGCCTTACTAAAGTCTATGTATACCACATCAACCGCCTTACCCCCATCCACCTCTTTTTGGTCACTTTTTCAAAAAACTCAATGAGGTTAGTAAGGCACGACCTACCCTTCACAAAACCATGCTGACTATCCCCAATCAATTCATTTCTCTCTAAATAACTATAAATCCTATCCCTAATAATTATCTCCAATACTTTGCCCACAACAGAAGTAAGACTCACTGGCCTATAATTCCCCGGAAAGTCTCTCTTCCCCTTCTTGAACAATGGGACCACATTCACTATCCTCCAGTCTTCCGGCACTATACCCATAACCAACGACGACCTGAAGATCAGAGCCAGAGGCTCTGCAATCTCCTCTCTCGCCTCCCAGAGAATCCTAGGGTAAATCCCATCCGGCCCAGGGGACTTATCTAACTTCAAACCCTCAAGAATATCTAGCACATCCTCCCTATCTACTTCAATACTTTCCAGTTTGCAACCCTGTACCTCAGTGATCTCCACAACTACATTTACATCTCCCTGCGTGAATACCGAAGAGAAATATTTGTTCAGTGCCTCTCCAATCTCTTCAGGCTCCACGCACAACTTCCCACTGCTGTCTGTGACTGGCCCTAACCTTGCCCTAACCAATCTTCTATTCTTAACATATCTAAAGAAAGCTTTAGGATTCTCCTTGATCCTATCAACCAAAGTCTTCTCGTGTCCTCTCTTAGCTCTCCTCAACTCACTCTTTAGCTCCCTCCTGGCTAATCTATAGCTATCCATTGCACTAACCGAGCCTTCAAGCCTTGGGATATTCCAGTCGATGTTTGGGAAATTGAAATCTCCCATCATGACAACCATGTTATTTCTACATCTCTCTAGGATCTGTTTCCCTATCTGTACCTCAAGTTCCCTGCCGCGGTTGGGCAGCCTATAGAATACACCCAGCAAAGTTATCAAGCGTTTGCTGCTCCTAACTTCCACCCACAGAGACTCCGTCGACAATCCCTTCCCGTCTTCCACCTTCTCTACAGCCATGACACTGTCCCTGATCAACAGTGCCACACCACCTCCTCTTTTGCCCCCAACCCTGTCCCTATGAAGCACCTGAATCCCGGCACCTGAAGTACCCAGTCCTGTCCCTGAGACAACCAAGTCTCTGTAATGGCCACCACATCACACTCCCAAGCAGCAATCCACGCCCTAAGCTCATCTACCTTATTTAGTACACTTCTGGCATTAAAATAGACACACCGCAGCCCCTCAGTCAGGATATTTCTCTTTTCCACCACCTGCCTAACCCCTCTCTCAGAGTGCCTATGGTCCTTCCCTACCTGGGAACTAACCTCCTTATTCACCGTCCCATCAATACTCCCACCCCCCAGCTTTTCTAGTTTAAAGACTCCTCAGTAGCCCTAGCTAGCCTACCTGCCAAGATATTAGTCCCCCTAGGGTTCAAGTGCCACCCATCCTTACTGTACAGGTCACACCTGCCCCTAAAGAGGTCCCAATGATCTATGAACCTGAATCCCTGTCCCCTGCTCCAGTCCCTCAGCCATGCATTCATCCTCCACCTCATTTGATTCCTGCTCTCATTCTCCCGAGGCGCAGGCAGCAATCCTGAAATTACTGCCTTCGCTTTTCTCTTCCTCAGCTCTCTACCCAGTTCCCTATAATCCCTTTTGATGACTGCCTCCCTCTTCCTGCCTATGTCTGCAGTACCTTTATGCACCACAACTTCAGGTTCCTCACCCTCCCCTTTCAGGATGTTTGGGAGGCGTCCAGAAACATCCCGGATCCCAGCTCCAGGAAGACAAACCACCATCCGCGACTCTCTCCTGCGTCCACAAAAACACCTGTCTGAACCCCTCACAGAGGAATCCCCTATTAGTATCAGGGTAAGTTATAAGTTTTCCAGCCTGCGGAAAATTTAAAAAAAAACTAGTGAAAAATCAATAAATTATACAGAAAAATCACACTACTCACCCACACCAACTCTCCACTCGGAATTCGCTGCCTCTCTTCAGTGTCCCCAAGGCACAATGAGACCGAGTCCCCGAGTCCCATGAACCTTATAGTTATGCCACCTAGTAACAGCTACATCTACCCCAGGAAATAGTCTCTGACCGCCCACTCTATCTATTCCCCTCATTATCTTACAAACCTCTATTGTCACCTCTCATTTTCCTTGACTCAAGAGAAAAGCCCCACCTCCCTCAACCTTTCTCCATAAGAACTACTCTCCAAACCGGGCAGCACCCTGATAAATTTCCTCTGCACTCTCTCCAACGCTTCCACATTCTTCTTATAGTGCGGTGACCAGAGCTGCATACAATATTCCAAATGTGGTCTCACCAAGGTCTTGTACAGTTGCAGCATAACCCCACAGCTTTTAAACTCAAACCCCTTGTTAATAAACACTAACACACTATAGGCCTTCTTCACGGCTCTATCCACTTGAGAGGCAACTTTCAGAGATCTGTGGATATGAACCCCAAGATCTTTCTGTGCCTCCACATTCCTCAGAACTCTGCTGTTGACCCTATAATCCTCATTCAAATTTATCCTACCAAAATGAATCACCTTGCACTTAACTCCATCCGCCATATTCCAGCCCAGCTCTGCATCCTATCAATGTCTCTTTGCAGCCTACGAGAGCCCTCCACCTCATCCACTACTCCACCAATCTTGGTGTCATCAGCAAATTTATTGACCCACCCTTCAGTTCCCTCCTCTAAGTCATTGACAAAAATCAAAACAGCACAGGACTTAGCACTGATCCCTGTGGTACACCGCTGGTAACTGGCCTCCAGTCTGAAAACCTTCCCTCCAACACCACCCTCTGTCTTTCATGAGACAGCCAGTTACTTATTCAATCCGCCAAATTTTCTTCTATCCCGCACCTACTTACTTTATGAGCCTTTCTTTATGGGGAACTTCATCAAACACCTTACCAAAATCCATGTATATGACATCATAAATCCATGTATACAACATAGCTTACCAAATATTAAAGATAGAAGGTTGGTAAGAGATGAGGTCCTTAATTACTGTTGCTACAGAATTACTAGATGGTAGACTAATGGGACTGAAGGTAGATAAGTCCCCAGGACTGGATGGAATGCATCCCAGAGTTCTGAAAGAAATGGCAGAAGTAACAGCAGATGCCTTAGTAATTATTTATCAAAATTCGCTGGATTCTGGGGAAGTGCCGGTGGATTGGAAAACAGCAAATGTTTTGTCGCTGTTTAAAAAAGGTAGCAGACAAAAGGCAGGGAATTACAGGCCGGTTAGCTTAACATCCTTAGTTGGAAAAATGCTAGAATCCATCATCAAAGAAGAAATAGCAGGACATCTAGAAAAGAACAGTTTGATCAAACAGACACAGCATGGATTCATGAAGAGGAAGTTGTGTTTAATGAATTTACTGGATTTTTATGAAGGTGTGACTAGTGCGATTGACAGAGGGGAACCGGTGGATGTGGTGTTTTTAGATTCCCAGAAGGCATTTGATAAGGTGTCTCACAAAACGTTGCTGCAGGTTAGGGGTACACGAAGTTGGGAGTAAAGTGTTAGCGTGGATTGAGGATTGGTTATCTAACAGGAAACATAGAGTTGGAATCAATGGATGCCTTTCTGGTTGGCAGTTGGTGACTAATGGAGTGCAGCAGGGATCGGTGCTGGGGCCTCAGTGTAGAGTAACAAAATTTGCTGATGATACGAAGATGAGTGGAAAAGCAAATTGTGTGGAGGACGTGGGAAATCTGCAGAGAGATTTGGATAGGCTGAGTGAATGGGCAAGGATTGACAGATGGAGTATAATGTTAGCAAATTTTAGGCTGGTACTGGAGATGAGGGCATTGGATTATGAGGAGAGACTGAATAGGCTAGGTTTGTACTCTTTGGAGTTTAGAAGGCTGAGAGGGGATCTTAAAGAGACGTATAAGATAATGAAGGGGATGAATAGGGTAGAGTTGAGAGGACTCTTCCCGCTTAGCAAAGATAGCAGGACTAGAGGGCACAGCCTCAAGATAGGCGGGGGGTGGGGGGGGGGGGGGTGGGGGGGGGGTGGAACGTGGTTCAGATCAGAGTTGCGGAGGGGTTTCTTCACGCAAAGGGTGGTGAATCTTTGGAATTCTCTACCTGATAAGGTGGTGGAGGCTTCCTCACTGAATATGTTCAAGTCAAGAGTGAATAGGTTTTTGATTGACAAGGGAATTAAGGGTTACAGGGGAAAAGCGGGAAAGTGGTACTGAACCACTACAGATCAGCCATGATCTTATTGAATGGCGGGGCAGGCTCGAGGGGCTGGATAGCCGACTCCTGCTCCTATTTCTTATGTTCTTATGTTTTGTTCTTAAATGTGAGTTTATCCACTTTGGTAGAAATACTAGTAGGAAGCAAGATTATTTAAAGGTTGAAAAGCTGCAGCATGCTCCAGTATAGAGGGATCTGGGGGTCCTTGTGCACGAATCGCAAAAACTCAGTCTGCAGGTGCAGCAGGTGATCAAGAAGGCGAATGGAATGTTGGCCTTTATCGCGAGGGGGATAGAATATAAAAGCAGGGAGGTCTTGCAGCAACTGTATAGGGCACTGGTGAGGCCGCAACTGGAGTACTGTGTGCAGTTTTGGTCCCCTTATTTGCAAAAGGATATATTGGCCTTGGAGGGAGTACAGAGAAGGTTTACCAGGCTGATACCAGAGATGAAGGGGTTAGCTTATGAGGAGAGATTAAATAGACTGGGTTTGTACACATTGGAGTTTAGAAGGCTGAGGGGGGATCTTATAGAGGCCTACAAAAAAAATTAAGGGGCTAGATAGGGTAGAGGTAGAGAAATTCTTTCCACTTAGAAAGGAAAACAGAACTAGAGGGCACAGCCTCAAAATAAGGGGAGGGGAGGGGGAGTTTAGTACGGAGTTGAGGAGGAACTTCTTCTCTCAAAGGGTGGTGAATCTCTGGAATTCTCTGCCCATTGAAATGGTGGAGGCTACCTCGTTGAATATATTTAAGTCACGGGTAGATAGATTTCTGATAGACAGAGGAATTAAGAGTTATGGGGAGAAAGCGGGAAAGTGGAACTGCTCCAATTCAGATCAGCCATGGTCTTATTGAATGGCAGAGCAGGCTCGAACGGCTAGATGGCCTACTCCTGCTCCTATTTCTTATGTTCTTATCAACTGCTCTACCTTCATCCACATACTCAGTTATCTCCTCAAAAAATTCAATCAAATTTGTGAGGCTAGATTACTCTTCATGATGGCTGATCATTCAACTCAACAGCCTGATCCTGCTTTTTCACTGCTGTATTTTGGTGTGCCACAGGGATCAATGTTGGGATCTCAACTTGTTACTATTTATATAAATGACTTGCAGGAAGATCTGAAGATATGGTTGCTGTATTTCCTGATAATACAAAGACAAGTAGGAAAATAGGTTTTGAAGAGGACATAAGGAGGCTACAAAAGATACAAATAGATCAAGTTAGAGAACAAAGTTCAGACAAATGAAATATAAAGTGCAGAGATGTGAAACTGTCCATTTTAGCAAGGAGACAAAACACTTTTCTCTAAATGGTGAGAGACTGCAGAGCTCATAGATTTAGAGGGACCTGAGTGTCCGAGTGCATGAATCACAAAAGGCTAATTTTCAAGTATAGCAAGTAATTAGGGAAAGCTAATAGAATATTATCATTTATTATGAGGGGAATCAATTACAAAGTAGAGAGATTATATTTTAGTTCTACAGGGCACAACATAGAACATAGAACATTACAGCGCAGAACAGGCCCTTCAGCTTTCGATGTTGCGCCGACCAATTAGAAAAAAGCAATGACCCTCTAACCTAAATCATTCCCTTTTCGTCCATAAGTACGACCATCTCTGGAATATTGCGCACAATATTAGATGGAAACGATGGCCTAGTGGTATTATCATTAGACTATTAAGCCAGAAACTCAGCTAATGTTCTGGGGACCTGGGTTTGAAGCCCACCACAGCAGCTGGAATTTGAATTCAATAAAAATATCTGGAATCAGGAATTGATCATGAATCGATTGTTGGAAAAATCTATTTGGGTCACTAATTTTCTTTGGGGAAGGAAATCTGCTGTCCTTACCCAGTCTAACCTACATATGATCCCAAAGCCACAACTGCCCTTTTTTGATTTGATTTATTATTGTCACATAGAACATAGAACACTACAGCACAAACAGGCCCTTCAGCCCACAAGTTGTCCCGATCACATCTATACCTACCAAGCCATAGACCTATCTATAACCCCCAATCCCATTAGATCTCATATACTCATCCAGAAGTCTTTTAAAAGACCCCAGCGAATTCGCCTCGACCACCACCGATGGCAGTCGATTCCATTCACTCACCGCCCTCTGAATGAAAAACTTACCCCTAACATCTCCTCTGTACTTGCTTCGCTGCACCTTAAATCTGTGTCCTCTCGTAGCAACCATTTCAGCCCTGGGAAATAGCCTCTGAGAATTCACCCTATCTATTCCTCTCAACATTTTATAAACTTCTTTCAAGTCGCCTCTCAACCTTCGTCTCTCCAGGGAGAAGAGTCCCAGCTCCCTCAATCTATCTTCATAAGGCATGCCTCCCAATCCAGGCAACATCCTTGTAAATCTCCTCTGAACCCTTTCAATAGCTTCCACATCCTTCCTATAGTGGGGTGACCAGAACTGCGCACAGTACTCCAATTGGGGTCTGACAAGGGTCTTATAAAGTTGCAGCATTCCCTCCCAACTCCTCAACTCAATCCCTCGATTAATGAAGGCCAATACACCATACGCCTTCTTGACCATATCCTCCACCTGCGAGGCCGATTTAAGAGTCCTATGGATCCAGACCCCAAGATCCTTCTGCTCTTCAACACTGCTAAGACTCCTACTCTTGATATTGTACTCCTTCATGGTGAATGGAACCGACTGCCGTCGGAGGTTGTTGAGGCAAACTCACTGGGGTCTTTTAAAAGACTTCTGGATGAGTATATGGAAAAGAATAGGATAGGGGGTTATAGATAGGTCTGTGGATTGGTAGATGTGATCCGCACAACTCATGGGCTGAAGGGCCTGTTTGTGCTGTATTGTTCTATGTTCATCCCATTATTCCTGCCAAAATGGACCACCACACATTTATCCGCATTGAAGTCCATCTGCCACTTCTCTGCCCAGTCTTGCATCTTATCTATGTCCCGCTGCAACTTCTGACATCCCTCCAGATCATCCACAACACCACCGACCTTCGTATCGTCGGTGAACTTACTAACCCATCCCTCCACTTCCTCATTTATGAAAATGACAAACAGCAAGGGTCCCAGAACAGATCCCTGGGGCACTCCACTGGTGACCGACCTCCATGCAGAAAAAGACCCATCCACAACCACTCTCTGCCTTCTGCAGGCAAGCCAGTTCTGTATCCACAAGGCCAAAGCTCCTTGGATCCCATGCCCTCTCACCTTCTGAAGAAGTCTTGCATGGGGGATCTTATCAAATGCCTTGCTTAAAGTCCATGTACACCATGTCCACCGCTCTTCCTTCATCAATGTATTCAGTCACATTTTCGAAGAACTCAACTAGGCTCGTAAGGCACGACCTGCCCTTGACAAAACCATGCTATTTTTGATCATTCTAAGCTTCTCTAAATGCTCATAAATCTGGTCCCTCAGAAGCCTCTCCATCAATTTACCAACCACTGAGGTCAGACTCACCGGTCGGTAATTTCCCGGACTATCCCTGTTCCCTTTCTTGAAAATAGGAACCACATCCGCAATCCTCCAGAACATCTCCCGCCTCCATCGACAACGCAAAGATCATCGCCAGGGGCTCTGCAATCACTTCCCTCACTTCCCACAATAACCTGGGGTACATCCTATCTGGTCCCAGCGACTTGTCTATCATGATAGAATTTAAAAGTTCTAACACATCCTCTTTCTTAACATCCACATACTCAATCTTTTCAGTCTGCCATAAACCTGTAGCACAACCTCCCAGATCACTTTCCACGTGAATACCGAGGCAAAGTACTCATTAAGCACCTCTGCCATTTCTTCCGGTTCCACACAGACTTTTCCCCCTTCACCTTTTATAGGTCCTATCCCTTCTCTTCTCATCCTTTTACTTTTCACATATTTGTAGAAGGCCTTGGGATTCTCCTTAATCTTACCTGCCAAGGCCTTCTCATGACCCCTTCTGGCTCTCCTAATTTCCTTTTTAAGCTCATAAGTATTAGTAGAACATAGAACACAGAACACGTTGAAAGTATTGTTTCTTGCGCGCTATACAAAGCATACCATTCATAGAGGAGGAAACAAGAGAGTGCAGAATGTCGTGTTACAGTCATAGCTAAGGTGTAGAGGAAGATCAACTTAATGCAAGATAGGTCCATTCAAAAGTCTGATGGCAGCAGGGAAGAAGCTGTTCTTGTGTTGGTTGGTACATGACCTCAGATTTTTATATCATTTTCCCCAATGGAAAAAGGTGGATGAGAAAATGTCTGGGGTCCATGGGACTCTTAATTATGCTGGCTGCTTTGCTGAGGCAGCAGGAAGTGTAGTCACTGTCAATGAATGACAGGCTGGTTTGTGTGATGGATTGGACTACATTCATGACCTTTTTTAGCTTCTTGTGGTCTTGGACAGAGCAGGAGCCATACCAAGTGATACAACCAAAAAGAGTGCATCTGTAAATGTTGATGAGAATCATAGCTGACATGTTAATTTTCCTTTGTCTTCTGAGAAATTAAAGCGTTGATGGATTTTCTTAACTATGGTGTCAGCATGGAGGGACAAGGACAGATTGTTGGTGATCTGGACACCTAAAAACTTGAAGGTCTTGACCCTTTCTACTTTGTCTCCATTGATGTAGACAGCAGCATATTCTCCACTGTACTTCCTGAAGTCAATGGCAATCTCCTTTGTTTGCAACTAGGGATGGGCAACAAATGCTGTCCAGCCAACGACGTCCATAACCCATGAATGAATTAAAAAAAGGAGGGTTGTAAATGCTTTGGAAGTAGTTCACAGGAAGTTTACTGGACTAATACCTGGAAAGGACAGGTTGTCTTATGAGGCAAGGTTGGATAGGCTAGACTTGTATCTGTTAGAGTTCAAAAGAGTAAAAGATGATTTGATTTAAACATATTAGATCCTAAGGAAACCTTTCCTAGTCATTTGTGGGACATGGGTATCGTTGGCTGGCCACATTTGTTGTCCATCCCTAGTTGCAAACAAAGGAGATTGTCATTGACTTCAGAAAGTACAGTGGAGAATATGCTGCTGTCTACATCAATGGAGACAAAGTAGAAAGGGTCAAGACCTTCAAGTTTTTAGGTGTCCAGATCACCAACAATCTGCCCTTGTCCCTCCATGCTGACACTATAGTTAAGAAAATCCATCAACGCTTTAATTTCTCAGAAGACAAAGGAAAATTAACATGTCAGCTACGATTCTCATCAACATTTGCTCTTGAGAAGGTGGTGGTGAGCTGCCTTCTTGGATTGCTGCAGTCCATGTGATGTGGGTTGACCTGTTAGAGAGGGAATTCCAGGATTTTGACCCAACAACTGCAAAGGAATGGCAATATATTTCCAAGTCAGAATGATGAATGGCTTGGGGTGGAATTTGCACAGGTTGGATGTGAAAAACATGTTTCTTCTTGTAAAAGAATCTGAAACTATGGGGTCACTGTTAAAAAAACAAAGGGTTGCCATTTAAGACAGAGATGAGGATTTCATTTTCTCAGAGGGTAGTGAGTCTTTGGAACATTTCCTCAAAATATGGTGGAGGCAGAGTCTTTGAGTATTTATAAGGTAGCACTTGATAGACTCTTGATAAGCAGGGGAATAATTGGGGTCAGTGGGAACATGGAGTTGAGGTTACAATCAGATCAGCCACAGTCTTAATAATTGGCAGAGCAGGATTGTGGGGCTGAGTGGCCTCCTTTTGCTCCAGGATAGCACGGTAGCACAGTGGTTAACACGACTGCTTCTTAGCGCCAGGGTCCTGGGTTTGATTCCCGCCTTGAGTCACTGTCCGTTTGGAGCTTACACGCTCTCCAAGTCTGCGTGGCTTAAGCATAGAACATAGGAACACTATGGCATAAACAGGCCCTTCGGCCCACAAGTTGTGGCGATCATATCCATACCTATCGGGCCATAGAACTATCTATAACTCCCAATCCCATTAAATCCCATGTACTCATCCAGAAAACGCCAGCGAGTTTGCCTACAACACCACCAATGGCAGCCGATTCCATTTACTCCTCTGGGTGCTCCAATTTCCTCCCACACTCCAAAGATCTACAGGTTAGGTAGAATGATCATGCTAAATTACCCTTTAGTATCCAAAAGATGTGTAGCTTAGGAGAATTAGCCATGGCAAAAGCAGAGTTACAGTGATAGAGGTGGGCCTAGGTGTAATA
This sequence comes from Sphyrna mokarran, assembly GCA_024679065.1. Classification (NCBI taxonomy): domain Eukaryota; kingdom Metazoa; phylum Chordata; class Chondrichthyes; order Carcharhiniformes; family Carcharhinidae; genus Sphyrna; species Sphyrna mokarran. The sequence goes on from JAGIQG010000011.1 coordinate 94,907,202, forward strand.
TTCTGTTGGAGAATCATTGCAGACTCAATGAGCTTACTGGTCTCCTTTTGTATGGTAGGGATTCCATAAATGGCAGGGAGGCTCGGTGGGCCATATAGTCTGCTCCTGCTCTGATTTCTTACGTTTATGTGAATATGTTTTTTCACTATACCAGCACTGTCCTAATAGCTAAGTTAATCTTGTTCTCTTTCATTAGTATAAAATTTAGATATTTTCTATTCTACCACATTTGATTCATTTATTCCCCATTCCTCTATTTGCTGTCTTCATTATCGGTGTAGGAAATCATCGTCTAAGATCAAGCTAGCTTTTATTTTCTCATGTTAGATTGATGAACAAAGAAACACGTGAGTACGTGCAGACATCTGCCGAATGACGGTAGGAATAATCTGACAAAATCTATTGTGTAAAAGATCAATAGAAACATTCTAGCATCTTGTGCAGTCTATCACCGTTGCATGAACCCATGACTCTTTCTTCTTTTAGTTCTCACGTCTCTGTCCACTCCTCCATTTAGGCAGGTTCACCTTACATCATATCCAGCTGTAAGAATAAGATACAAGTAAGAAACATTAAAACAGGACTGGATAAAAAGCAGCCAATGCTAGACCCAAAGTTGACCTTTCCTTGGCCATATAATTCTTTGGCTACTATTCATTTTTTAGAATTCTTCATTCTTGTCCATCGCACATTTCTGTTGCATTCTATTTGCTTTTATTTTCAATTTCTTTAAAAACTAGAATTGCAAATGCCGCCAAAACTAATCTTATTGTGATGGCAGATTAAGGCAGTGGTACTTTTGATGGAACAAATGCAGGATAAAGATACTGTCCTTTTTTTATTCATCATGGGACATAGGCATCACTGGCTGGCCAGCATTTATTGCCCATCCCTAGTTGCCCTTGAGAAGGGATTGACCCACATTGCCGTTAGGGAGGGAATTCCAGGATTTTGACCAAGTGACTATGAGGAACAGTGATGTATTTTCAAATCAGAATGCTGAGTAGTTTGGAGGGGAAGTTGCAAGTGGTGGTGTTCCCAAGTATCTGCTACTCTTGTCCTTCCAGATGGAAGTGGTTGCAGGTTTGGAAGGTGCTGTCTAAGGATCTTTGGTGAATTGTTGCAGTGCATTTTGTAGATAGTACACACTGCTGCTATTGAGCATTGGTAGTGGAGGGTGGATGTTTGTAGATGTGGTGCCAATCAAGTAGGCTGCTTTGTCCTAGATACTGTCAAGCTTCTTGAATATTGTTGGAGCTGCACACATCCAGGCAAGTGGGAATAATTCCAACACACTCCTGACTTGTGCCTCGTAGATGATGGACAGGCTTTGAGGAGTCAGGAGGTGAGTTACTTGCCGCAGTATCCTAACCTTTGACCTGCTCTTGTAGCCATTGTGTTTACGTGCTAAGTCCAGTTAAATTTTTGGTCAATGGTAACCCCAAGGATGTTGACAACGGGGATTAAATTTTGGTAATACCACTCAATGTCAAGGGGCGGTGGTTAGAGTGTCTCTTACTGGTAATGGTAATTGCCTGACATTTGTGTGGCACGAATGTTATTTATCATTTGTCTGCCCAAGCCCAGATTCATCCCAGGTTACTCTGGGAGGCTAGAGAGGAGATTGCAGAGCCTTTGGCTTTGATCTTCATGTCATCGTTGGCTACAGGTACAGTGCAGGAAGACTGGAGATGGCAAATGTTGTCCCCTTGTTTAAGAAGTGGAGTAGAGATCATCCTGCAAATTACAGGCCAGTGAGCCTTACATCTGTTGTGGGGAAAGTTTTGGAAAGAATTATAAGGGATAGGAATTATAGACATTTAGAAAGAAATGAATTGATTAGGGATAGTCAACATGGATTTGTGAAGGGAAGGTCGTGCCTCACAAACCTTCGAGTTTTTTTGAAAAGGTGACCAAAGAGGTGGATAAGGGTAAGACAGTTGATGTGGTGCATATAGATTTTAGCAAAGCGTTTGATAGGATTCCCCGTGGAAGCCTACTACAGAAAATGCAGATGCGTAGGATTGAGGGTGATTTAGCAAATTGGATTAGAAATTGGCTAGCTGATAGAAAACAGAGGGTGGTGGTTGATGGGATATATTCAACCTGGAGTTCAGTTACTAGTGGTGTACCTCAGGGATCTGTTTTGGGGTCACTGTTGTTTGTTATTTTTATAAATGACCTGGATGAGGGTGTACAGGGATATGTTAGTAAATTTACTGACGACACCAAAGTCGGAAGAGTTGTAGACAGTGAGGATGAATATTATATCCTGAAGAGATTGGCGAGGCACTGAATAAATATTTCTCTTCGGTATTCACGCAGAGTGCTGGAAATGTAGCTGTGGAGAGCACTGAGGTACAGGGTTGCAAATTGGGGAGTATTGTAGTAGATAGGGAGGATGTGTTAGAAATTCTCGAGGGTTTGAAGTTGGATAAGTCCCCGGGGCCGGACGGGATTTACCCTAGGATTCTCTGGGAGGCAAGAGAGGAGATTGCAGAGACTCTGGCTCTGATCTTCAGGTCCTCGTTGGTTACGGGTGTGGTTCCGGAGGACTGGAGGATGGCGAATGTGGTCCCATTGTTTAAGAAGGGGAAGAGAGAACTTCCTGGGAATTATAGGCCAGTGAGTCTTACTTCTGTGGTGGGCAAGGTATTGGAGAGAATTATTAGGGATAGGATTTATAGTTATTTAGAGAGAAATGAATTGATGGGGGATAGTCAGCATGGTTTCGTGAAGGGTAGGTCATGCCTTACTAACCTCATTGAGTTTTTGAGAAAGTGACCAGAGAGGTGGATGGGGGTAAGGCGGTTGATGTAGTATATATGGACTTTAGTAAGGCGTTTGATAAGGTGGCCCATGGAAGACTTCTACAGAAAATGCAGATGTGTGGAATAGAGGGTGATTAGCTAATTGGATTAGGAATTGGCTGGCAGATAGAAGACAGAGGGTGGTGGTTGATGGGAGATATTCATCGTGGAGTTCGGTGACGAGTGGTGTGCCTCAGGGGTCTGTTTTGGTGCCCCTGCTGTTTGTAATTTTTATAAATGATCTGGATGAGGGTATTGAGGGATGGATCAGTAAATTTGCCGATGATACTAAAGTTGGTGGTGTGGTAGATAGTGAAGAGGGGTGTTTTAGTTTACAGAGTGACTTGGACAAGTTGCAGAGCTGGGCCGAGAGGTGGCAAATGGAGTTTAATGTGGAAAAGTGTGAGGTAATGCACTTGGGCAGTAACAATAAATGTGTAGAGTATAGGGCTAATGGTAGGGCTCTTAATAGTGTTGAGGAACAGAAGGATCTTGGTGTATGTGTCAATAGATCCCTGAAAGTAGGCAGTCAAGTGGATAAATTTGTTAAGAAGGCATATGGAGTCTTAGCTTTTATTGGTAGGGGGATTGAATTTAGGAGCCGCAGCATCATGTTGCAGCTGTACAACACTCTAGTGCGGCCGCACTTGGAGTATTGTGTGCAGTTCTGGTCGCCACATTATAAGAAAGATGTGGAGGCATTGGAGAGGGTACAGAGGAGGTTTACTAGGATGTTGCCTGGTATGGAGGGCAGGCCTTATGAAGAGAGGCTGAGGGATTTGAGGTTGTTTTCGTTAGAAAGAAGGCGGCTAAGAGGAGACCTTATTGAAACATATAAGATGATTAGAGGTTTAGATAGGGTGGACAGTGATAGCCTTTTTCCTAGGATGGAGAAAGCTAGAACGAGGGGACACAGATTTAAATTAAGGGGTATGAGTTATAGGACGGATATCAGAGGTAGGTTCTTTACTCAAAGAGTGATTAGGGAGTGGAATGCCCTGCCTGCAGCTGTTGTAGATGCGCCAAGTTTGGTGGCGTTTAAGAGGTTAGTTGATAAGTATAGGGATGAGAAGGGAATGGTTTAGTTAGGAGGGGCATTGCTTTTTATTTTGGTCGGCACAACATCGAAGGCCGAAGGGCCTGTTCTGTGCTGTATTGTTCTATGTTCTATGTTCTATTATAGTCTGCAGAAGGACATAGATAAGTTACAGAGCTGGGCCGAGAGGTGGCAAATGGAGTTTAATGTGGAAAAGTGTAAGGTGATTCATTTATATGTGTGTAGAATATAGGGTTAATGGTAGGACTCAGTAGTGTTGATGAGCAGAGAGATCTTGGTGTATAGGTGCATAGATCCCTGAAAGTTGGTACTCAAGTTGATAAGGTTGTGAAGAAGGCATATAGTGTGTTAGCATTTATTGGTAGAGGGATTGAATTTTGGAGCCGAGACATCAAGTTGCAACTGTACAAAACTCTGGTGCAATTTTGGTCATCACATTATAAGAAAGATATGGAAGCATTAGAAAGGGTGCAGAGGAGATTTACCAGGATGTTCCCTGGTATGATGGGTAGGTCTTATGAGGAAAGACTAAGGGACTTGAGGTTATTTTCATTAGAGAGAAGAAGCTTAAGAGGTGACCTAATTGAGACACATAAGATGATCATTTAAGGGGAGATCACCTAAACCTTTGGTGAAGAATGAAATATAGAATAGAGTGAGGCAGTAAGCTTAGACTAAAACTGATAGTAGGCAATGATAGGCTGGATAGTGAGAGCCTTTTTCTTCAGATGGAGATGGGTAATATGAGGGGACATAGATTTAAATTAAGGGGTGGTAGTTATAGGACAGATGTAAGAGGTGGGTTCTTCACTCACAGGGTAGTAAGGGCGTGGAATGCCCTGCCTGCAACAGTTATGGACTCGCCAAGTTTAAGGGCATTCAAATACTCAGTGGATAGGCACATGGATAGCATTGGGACAGTTTAGGTTAGACGGTCATAAAATTGGTTACATTGGTCGACGCAATATCGAGGGCCAAAGGGCCTGTATTGCGCTGTAATGTTCTGTGTTCAATCTCCTGAATGATCTGGATGAGGGTATTGAGGGATGGATCAGTAAATTTGCAGATGACACTAAAGTCGGTGGAGTGGTAGATAGTGAAGAGGGGTGTTGTAGTTTACAGAGTGACTTGGACAAGTTGCAGAGCTGGGCCGAGAAGTGGCAAATGGAGTTTAATGTGGAAAAGTGTGAGGTAATGCACTTTGGCAGGAACAATAAATGTGTAGAGTATAGGGCTAATGTTAGGGCTCTTAATAGTGTTGAGGAACAGAAGGATCTTGGTGTATGTGTCAATAGATCCCTGAAAGTAGGCAGTCAAGTGGATAAAGTTGTTAAGAAGGCTTATGGAGTCTTAGCTTTTATTGGTAGGGGGATTGATTTTAGGAGCCGCAGCATCATGTTGCAGCTGTACAAAACTCTAGTGCGGCCGCACTTGGAGTATTTTGTGCAGTTCTGGTCGCCACATTATAAGAAAGATGTGGAGGCATTGGAGAGGGTACAGAGGAGGTTTACCAGGATTTGCCTGGTATGGAGGGCAGGTCCTATGAAGAGAGGTTGAAGGATTTGAGGTTGTTTTCGTTAGAAAGGAGGCGGCTAAGAGAGGATCTTATTGAAGCATATAAGATGATTAGAGGTTTAGATAGGGTGGACAGTGATAGCCTTTTTCCTATGATGGAGAAAGCTAGCACGAGGGGACACAGCTTTAAATTAAGGGGTATGAGTTATAGGACGGATATCAGAGGTAGGTTCTTTACTCAAAGAGTGATTAGGGAGTGGAATGCCCTGCCTGCAGCTGTTGTAGATGCGCCAAGTTTGGTGGCGTTTAAGAGGTTAATTGATAAGTATATGGAAGAGAAGGGAATGGTTTAGTTTGGAGGGGCATTGCTTTTTATTTTGGTCGGCACAACATCAAAGGCCGAAGGGCCTGTTCTATGCTGTAATGTTCTATGTTCTAAATCTTGTCCACACATCAGGCACAATCTTTGCCAGATAATAAATGATCTTGAACAGCTACTGGAAGTGAAATAAGATCACAGTCTAGAAACAAAACGTCCAAAAACAGTAAAGCTGAACTTCTCAGAATTTACTTCCACTGCCCGCTTTTCCCACATAGCTGAATATACACTGGAAAATAATCCCACTGCCCTGTTCTCTTCTCATTGCCTACTATCAGTTTTAGTCTAAGCTTACTGCCTCACTCCATTCTATATATCATTCTTCACCAAAGGTTTAGGTAATCTCCCCTTAAATGTTCAACTGCTCCCTATGGTCAAATATTCCAAACTCAGAAATCCTCTATTTAAAGACATTTCTCCTAATTCTGTCCTGAGCATCTTAATATTTTAAATTACTCACGCAGACAGTAATCACTGAAAAGTCTTTCCCTGTTCACTATTAAACCTATTCATTATTTTTATAATATTTTTTCAAGTGTTGACTTCTTTACTCCATTGGCATCTCCAGTCTCTACACTGAATACAGAGTCTCTGCAGCGTATGGTTTTAATATCCTTTTCATGGTGAGGCACCCAAACTTCACATAATGATAATCAATGCTTTGTGGAAATGTACCACTGCTTTACTCCAAGCCCCATTTATAAGTTTCAAATATTGTTGGCCTTTATTTGCAGTCACTTTCAGGGACTGCGAGTTCCAGAGTTCCTTGAAACAGCATGAAATAGCCCAACTCAGGAAGGAGCCATATTAATCCTGGTACTGGGGAATGAGCCCGGCCAGTTGATCAAAAAGGAGAAAAGCATCCTGTGAACTGCGATCAAAATTCCATAAGTTTTAAGGTGCTGCCTGATAACGGCAAGAGTGGTTCTTGGACAGATTAGGGGAAGGCTAACTATTTCAACATTAGGCAGGATCTGGAGTTTTTTTGGTGTGAGACAGAGAAGACATGTTCCCTTTCCTTCGTGCTCTGCCACTTTCCTTTCAGCTTATATCCAATCCTTGTTGCTCCCGATGATGCCTTGCTCTTATCTTGTGGCTTGTTGCTTTCTTGTCTCCTTGATCTCTTTCTTCTTATACATTATTATTCAATTTAGTTTTTTCTTGTGTGGGATGGTGAATGGGAGTGCTCCCATGTGGCAAAACAGAAGGAATAGGTTGGGCGGGGGGAAGAAAGAACAAAAGAAAACAGAGAGATGGTACGCTTCTGTCGTATTTTAGGTAGTTGGGGAGGGGTGGTTGTTGAGGTTGTGTATATTAGGAGGAAGGGGCTGCTACATCGGGGATTTATGTATCTCCAGGGCCTGGGATAGATGTCCAAGTGATGTGTGTGTTGGAGAGTTGTTTTTTGGGGGTTTCCTGGCTGGGAAGGTTTTGTGTCTATTACCGAATCAGATTCTGTTTCTTCAGCGGGCCTGAGGTGGTGAGGAAAAATGGTTTTGTTCGTGGGTGGACTATTGAGGGGGTAGTAGGCAGGATAGTGATTTCAGTCGATGGGAAAAAAAAGAGTCATGGTGGTTTTCTGATAAGAATGTTGGTACCGTCTATGGTGGGAGAGACGAATGTGTTGGGGTCTTTTAAGACACTTCTGGATGAGTACATGGGATTTAATGGGATTGAGATTTATAGATAGGCCTGATAGGTAGGAGTATGATCGGCGCAACTTGTGGGCTGAAGGGCCTGTTTGTGCTGTAGTGTTCTATGTTCCCAGGGCTGAAATGGTCGCTAAGAGGAGACACAGGTTTAAGGTGCTGGGGGACAAGTACAGAGGAGATGTCAGGGGTAAGTTTTTCACTCAGAGAGTGGTGAGTGAATGGAATCGGCTGCCGTCAGTGGTGGTAGAGGCGATCTCACTGGGGTCTTTTAAGAGACTTCTGGATGAGTACATGGGATTTAAAGAGATTGGGAGTTACAGATAGTTCTATGGCCTGGTAGGTATAGATATGATCGGCACAACTTGTGGGCCGAAGGCCCTGTTTGTGCTGTAGTGTTCTACGTTCTATCATAGTAGGCAGTGCATTCCACACCCCAACCACTCAGTGAGTAAAAAACCAACCTTGGACATCCCTCCTATATCTCCCACCACGAACCTTATAGTTATGCCCCCCAGTGACAGCTACATTCACCCGAGGAAATAGTCTCTGAATGTCCACTCTATCTATCCCCTCATCATCTTATAAACTTCTATTAAGTTGCCTCTCGTCCTCCTCCACCTTAAAGAGAAAAGCCCCAGCTCCCTCAACCTTTCCTCATAAGACCTACCCTCCAAACCAGCAGCATCCTGGTAAATCTCACCTGCACTCTCTCCAAAGCTTCCACATCCTTTTTATAGTGAGGTGAACAAAGAACAAAGAACAAAACAGCACGGGAAACAGGCCCTTCAACCCAATGAGCCCGCGCGGCCACCTCGATGTTCCCACTTCTACCCGCGATCCCTGTCCATGTTTATAGATCTATGGATTAAAAGCCAAATTTGAGACAATTTAGGGAGAATTTGTTTTGCCAATTAGCCTAAGAGCACATCTTTGGGATGTGGGAGGAAACCGGAGCTCCCAGAGAAAACCCACGCAAGCACAGGGAGAATGCACAAACTCCCACAGACACAGACCCAAATCCATGTATCTGCACAGCACAGCGATAGTCACTGAGCTGTCGTGTTGCCCATCAGATGGTCCAGATCAAGCATACACTAATGATGTGAAGCAGTAGGATACTCTCAAAAGATCCAAGAGTAGTCCTCTCAGGACCCATCGTGTGCATGCCCCTCGTTAGACAACAAGGTGGACCAAAGCACCAAGGTGACCAGAATTGCACACAATATTCCAAATGTAAAAATATTCCAAATGCCCAGTATAGTTGCAGCAGAACTCCACAGCTCTTAAACTCAAACCCCCTGTTATTAAACGCTAACACACTATAAACCTTCTTCATGGCTCTATCAACTTGAATGGCAACCTTCAGAGATCTGTGTATATGAACCCCAATATATCTCTGTTGCTCCACATTCCTCAGAACCCTGCCTTTAACCCTGTAATCTGCATTCAAGTTTTGTCCTATCAAAATGAATCACCTTGCACTTATCAGGGTTAAACACTTTTGGCCCAGCTCTGCATCCTATCAATGTCTCTTGGCAGCCTACAAGAGCCCTCCACCTCATCTACTACTCCACCAATCTTGGTGTCATCAGCAAATTTACTAACCCACCCTACAGTCCCCTCTTCCGAGTCATTGATAACAATTACAAACAGCAGAGGACTCAGCACTTATCCTTATGGCATACTGCTTGTAATTGGCCTTCTGAAGTCTGAAAATTTTCCCTCCACCACCACCTTCTGTCTTCGATGAAACAGCCAGTTACTTATCCAATCAGCCAAATTTCCTTCTATCCCACACACTTATCTTCTTCATGAGACTACCATGGGGAATCTTATCAAATGCCTTACTAAACTCCATGTATACGATATCAACTGCTCGACCTTCATCCATACACTTAGTTATTTCCTCAAAGCATTCAATCAAATTTGTGAGGCAAGACTTATCCCTCACGGATCCGTGCTAACTATCCTGGATTAAGCTGCATCTTTCCAAATGGTCATCCCTCAGGGCCTTTTCCATTAACTTACCAACCACCGAAGTAAGACTGGCTCCAGTGTCTTTCCTATTTTCTTTCTTGAAAAAAGGAACAACATTTGCTCCTCTCCAGTCCTCTGGCACAATCCCTGAAGACAATGAGGACCCAAAAATCAAAGCTAAAGGCTCCGGAATCTCATCCCTTGTCTCCCAAAATATCCTACGACGTATCCCATCTGGCCTAGGGGACTTACTGACCCTCAGGTTTTTCCCTCAGAATATCTACTTCCTCCATTCTATTAGCCTGTATGCCACACTCATCCTCAAAAACATGGCCCCTCTCCTTAGTAAACACTAAAGAAAAGTATTCATTCATCACCTCTCCTATCTCTTCTGACTCCATGTACAAGTTCCCACTACTATCCTTGACCAGCCCTAACCTCACCCTGGTCAATCTTTTATTTCTCATATAATTGGGGTTTTCCTTGATTTGACCTGCCAAGGATTTCTCATGTCCCCGCCTAGCTCTCCTAAGTCCTTTTAGAACATAGAACATAGAACATTACAGCACAGAACAGGCCCTTCGGCCTTCGATGTTGTGCCGACCAAAATAAAAAGCAATGCCCCTCCAAACTAAACCATTCCCTTCTCTTCCATATACTTATCAATTAACCTCTTAAACGCCACCAAACTTGGCGCATCTACAACAGCTGCAGGCAGGGCATTCCACTCCCTAATCACTCTTTGAGTAAAGAAACTACCTCTGATATCCGTCCTATAACTACCACCCCTTAATTTAAAGCTGTGTCCCCTCGTGCTAGCTTTCTCCATCATAGGAAAAAGGCTATCACTGTCCACCCTATCTAAACCTCTAATCATCTTATATGCTTCAATAAGATCCCCTCTTAGCCGACTCCTTTCTAACGAAAACAACCTCAAATCCTTCAACCTCTCTTCATAGGACCTGCCCTCCATACCAGGCAACATCCTGGTAAACCTCCTCTGTACCCTCTCCAATGCCTCCACATCTTTCTTATAATGTGGCGACCAGAACTGCACAACAATACTCCAAGTGCGGCCGCACTAGAGTTTTGTACAGTTGCAACATGATGCTGCGGCTCCTAAATTCAATCCCCCTACCAATAAAAGCTAGGACTCCATATGCCTTCTTAACAACTTTATCCACTTGACTGCCTACTTTCAGGGATCTATTGACACATACACCAAGATCCTTCTGTTCCTCAACACTATTAAGAGCCCTACCAGTAGCCCTATACTCTACACATTTATTGTTCCTGCCAAAGGAGACCTTTTTGGTCTCCGCATTATAAGAAAGATGTGGAGGCATTGGAGAGGGTACAGAGGAGGTTTACCAGGATGTTGCCTGGTATGGAGGCAGGTCTTATGAGGAGAGGCTGAGAGATTTGAGGTTGTTTTCGTTAGAAAGAAGGCGGCTAAGAGGAGACCTTATTGAAACATATAAGATGATTAGAGTTTAGATAGGGTGGACAGTGATAGCCTTTTTCCTAGGATGGAGAAAGCTAGCACGAGGGGACATAGCTTTAAATTAAGGGGTGGTGGTTTTAGGACAGATGTCAGAGGTAGGTTCTTTACCCAGAGGGTGGTAAGGGTATGGAATGCCTTGCCTGCGTCAGTTGTAGATGCGCCAAGTTTGGTGGCGTTTAAGAGGTTAGTAGATAAGTTTATAGATGAAAGGGGAATGGTTTAGGTTAGAGGGTCACTGCTTGTTCCTAATTGGTCGGCGCAACATCGAAGGCCGACGGGCCTGTTCTGCGCTGTAATGTTCTATGTTCTATGTACCTTATTCCGGCTGCTCCTTGCATTGAAGTAGATACACCAACCCACCATCCTGCCTGCCTGTACACTCCTACAAACATTGATACCTTCCTGAGTATCTCACTACCCTCAACACTGGCTTTGGACTGCAGCTCATTTTTCCATCTCCTGATAAATTAGTTTAAACCCACTCCGAAGAGCTGTAGCAAATTTCCCTCCCAGGATATTGGTGCCCCTCTGGTTCAGGTACAAACCATCCTGTTTGTACAGATCCCACCTTCTCCAGAATGTGCTCCAATTATCCATGTAAATGAAACCCTCTCTCCTACACCATCCCTACAACTACATGTTTATCTGCACTCTCTCCCTGTTCCTAAACTCGCTAGCATGTGGCACCAGCAACAAACCAGACATCATTCTTTGTCCTGGCTCTCAGTTTCCATCCTAGCTCCCGAAATTCATGTTTTAAATCCCCGTCCCTCCTCCTACCTATGTTGTTGGTACCAATGTGTACTACAACCTGCGACTGATTCCCCCTTCCCTTTAAGGATCCTGAAAACACAGTTTGAGACGTCACAAACACCCAGGAGGCAACATACCTTTTGTGAGTATCTTTTGTTGTGCAGAAACTCCTATCTGTTCCTTCTAACCATTGTGTTCCCAATAACTATTGTTCTCCTGCTCTCCCCCCTTCCCTTCTGAGGCACAGGGACGGACTCAGTGCTGGAGATTCAGCCACCTTGGCTTACAACTGGTAGATCGCCTCCTCACAACAGTATCAAACGCAATATATTTGTTGCTGAGTGGAACAACTACAAGGGTTCCCCCCACAGACTGCTTCCTCCCAGACCCTCTCACCATCACCCATTTATCTTCATTCTTTGGAGAATCTAAATCCCCGAAACTTACATCTATGATCACTTCGAATGATCCGAAGTTCATACAGCTGCAGTTCCCTGGTTTTTGAGAAGCTGAGATGGGTGCACTTCCCACAGGTGAAATCAGCAGAGACACTAATGGCATCCCTCACCTCAAACATTCTGCAGGAGGAATGGCAGACTGCCTTTCCTGCCATTCTGTCTAGATAACTTGCTGATAAAAAGAAAGAAAGATCTTGCCTGATATTTCCTCACCCCTGTTAGGTAAGAGGAGGAAACACAGAAAAAAGAAAGAAAGCTTACCTGCTCTCACTCCAAGTCTTTTTTTTAGGGTGGGGGGGTTGGGTGGAAGAAGTGTAGTGTCTCAGGTTTCCTCCCTGTTCAAATTTATTGGGCAAAAAAAATTCCCAGGTCTCACTGGAGCCTATTTCTGGTTCTCCACCTCCAGCTGCCTTAGAAAAAACTCAAAAAAAAGTAAGTTAAAAATCCCTCTTACCTACTAGCTCTCCTTTCTAGCCGTTTCTCTGGAACAATTTTTGAACAGAACATAAGAACATAAGAAATAGAAGCAGGAGTAGGCTATCCAGCCCCTCGAGCCTGCCCCGCCATTCAATAAGATCATGGCTGATCTGCAGTGGTTCAGTACCACTTTCATGCTTTTCCCCGTAACCCTTAATTCCCTTGTTAATCAAAAACCTTGACTTAAATATAGCCTCCACCACTTCAACAGGCAGAGAATTCCAAAGATTCGCCACCTTCTGCGTGAAGAAATTCCTCCTCAACTCTGATCTGAACCGCGCCCTCCAGTCTTGAGGCAGTGCCCTCTAGTCCTGCTATCTTTGTTAAACCGGAAGAATCTCTCAACCTCTACCCTATCCATCCCCTTTATTATCTTATACATCTCTATAAGATCCCCTTCTCAGCCTTCTAAACTCCAAAGAGTACAAACCTAGCCTATTTAGTCTCTCCTCATAATCCAATGCCCTAGTGAACCTTCTCTGCATCCCCTCCAAGGTCAATATATCTTTCCTCGAATGTGGCGACCAAAACTGCACACAGTACTCCAGCTGCGGTCTCACCAGTACCCTATACAGCTTCAATAGAACCTCCCTACTTTTATATTCTATCCCCCCAGCTATAAAGGCCAACATTGCATTTGCCTTCTTGATCACTTGCAGACTGTGTTTTGCGATTCGTGCACAAGGACCCCCAGGTCCCTCTGCACTGTCGCACGCTGCAGCTTTTCGCCATTTAAATAGTAGTCCTTCCTACCGTTATTCCTACCAAAGTGGATAACCTCACACTTACTAACATTATATTCCATCTGCCAGATCCTCGCCCACTCACTCAACTTATCCAGATCCTCTGCAGGCTTTCCACGCCCTCTACGCAATTTTCCACTCATCTTCATGTCATCAGCAAATTTCATCACCCAGCACTCAGCCCCTTCCTCCAGATCATCTACGTAAATGGTAAATAGTTGAGCCCTAGTACCGATCGCTGGGGCACTCCACTAGACACCAGCTGCCAATCAGAATAGCACCCATTAATACCTACTCTCCGCTTCCTATTGGACAACCAATCCTCTATCCAGTCTAACACCCTACCCCCAACTCCCTGCACCCTAACCTTCTGCAGCAATCTTTTGTGAGGCACCTTATCAAACCCTTTTGGAAATCCAAAAAACACCACATCCACCGTTCCCCTCTATCTACCGCACTAGTCACTTCCTCATAGAACTCCAATAAGTTCGTCAAGCACGACTTCCCCTTAAGAAATCCGCGCTGTATCTGCTTGTAAAGTAAAGGAATTCAGGTCTATGTTGAATGGATGGTTAAGTGGAGCTGAGTCCTCGAAAAGATCAGCCATGATCTTGCTGAATGGTGCAGCAGACTCCAGGAAACAGATGGCCTACTCCTGCTCTTAATTGTTATGTTCTTTCATTCATGTATTTGTCAGACACCCCTTAAATGTTACGATGGTATCTGCTTCCACCTTCTCTCCCGGCAGTGAGTTCTAGACACTCACCACCCTCTGTGCAAAAAACTTGCCTCTTACACCTCCTTTAAACCTTGCCCCTTGCACCTTAAACCTATGCCCCCTAGTAATTGACTCTTCTATCCTGAGAAAAAGCTTCTGACTGTCCAGTCTGTCCATGCCTCCTCATAATCTTGTAAACTTCTATCAACTGTCTCCTCAACCTCCGTCGTTCTAGAGAACAAACCAAGTTTTTCCAACCTCTCCTCATATCTAATGCCCTCCATATCAGGCTACATCCAAAGTGTCCACATTCAGAATTGAACATATATTCCAAATGTGGCCTAAGGTTCTGTAAAGCTGCAAAATAACTAGCCAATTCTTAAACTCGATACCCAGCCAATGAAGGCAAGCATGCCATTTGCCTTTTTGACTACCTTTTCCACCTGCGTTGTCACTTTCAGTGACTTGTGTATCTATACACCCAGATGGTCTACAGCTGAACCAGAGGGGAACCAATATCTTGGAGGGAAAATTTGCAAAGGCTATGCAGGGGGGTTTAAACTGATTCAGAGGGGGGGTGGGATCCTGAGTAGCTCAGATGTTAAGAGGGATGAGAATAGGGGGGTCATAGACGAGGACTCTAAAGCACAGCATAGTACGGGTGGAGTACAGCATGGTTTGAAATGCGTATACTTTAATGCAAGGAGTATTCGCAATAAGGTGGATGAACTTGCAGCTTGGATCAGTACTTGGAACTTTGATGTTGTGGCCACTTCGGAGACATGATAGAGCGGGGATAGGAATGGTTGTTGCAGGTTCCGGGGTTCAAATGTTTCAGTCAGAGTAGAGAAGGAGGTAGAAGGTGGGGAGGAGTGGCATTATTAGTCAAAGACTGTATCACAGTGACAGAAAGGAAGTTTGATGAGGACTTGTCTGTTGAGGTAGTATGGGCTGAGATTAGAAATAGGAGAGGAGAGGTCACCCTGTTGGGAGTCTTTTATAGACCTCCTAAAAGTTCTAGAGAGGTAGAGGAAAGGATTGCAAAGTCGATCCTGGACAGAAGGGAAAGTAATAGGGTAATTGTTATGGGAGACTTTAACTTTACTAATATTGATTGGATTAGCGAAAGCTCTGGCTCGTTAGAGGGGTCAGTTTTTATACAAAGTGTGCAGGAAGGTTTTTTGACTCGGTATGTAGATAGGCCAACAAGAGGTGAGGCTACATTGGATTTGGTGCTGGGCAATGAGCCAGACCAGCTGTTAGACTTGGAAGTTGGTGAGCATTTTGGTGATAGTGACCACAATTCGGTTTCGTTCACTTTAGTGATGGAAAGGGATAGGCATGAACCTGGAGGCAGTGGTTATAGCTGGGGGAATGGTAATTATGGGGCTATTAGGAGAGAATTAGGGTGCATAGGTTGGACTAGGAAACTACAGGGGCTGGGAACATCTGAAATGTGGAGCTTATTCAAGGCACAGGTACTGCGAGTCCTTGATAAGTATGTCCCTGTCAGGCAAGGAGGAAATGGTCGAGTAAGGGAACCATGGTGTACTAAAAAAGTTAATTTGCTGGTTAAAAGGAAAAAGGAGGCTTATGTCAGGATGAGGCTTGAAGGCTCAGTTAGTGCACTGGAAAGTTATAGATTAGCCAGGAGGGAGCTAAAGACTGAGTTAAGAAGAGCTAAAAGAGGACACGAGAAGACTTTGGCTGATAGGATCAAGGAGAATCCTAAAGCTTTCTTTAGATATGTTAAGAATAGAAGATTGGTTAGGGCAAGATTAGGGCCAGTCAGAGACAGCAGTGGGAAGTTATGCGTGGAGCCTGAAGAGATTGGAGAGGCACTGAACAAATATTTCTCTTCGGTATTCACGCAGGGAGATGAAAATGTAGTTGTGGAGAACACTGGGATACAGGGTTGTAAACTGGAAAGTATTGAAGTAGCTAAGGAGGAGGTGTTAGATATTCTTGAGGGTTTGAAAATAGATAAGTCCCCTGGGCCGGACGGGATTTGCCCTAGGATTCTCTGGGAGGCAAGAGAGGCGATTGCAGAGCCTCTGGCTCTGATCTTCAGGTCCTTGTTGGTTACAGGTATAGTGCCGAATGACTGGAGGATAGCGAATGTTGTCCCATTGTTCAAGAAGGGGAATAGAGACTTTCCTGGGAATTATAGACCGGTGAGTCTTACTTCTGTTGTGGGCAAAGTATTGGAAAGAATTATTAGGGATAGGATTTATAGTTATTTAGAGAGAAATGAATTGATTGGGGATAGTCAGCATGGTTTTGTGAAGGGTAGGTCGTGCCTTACTAACCTTATTGAGTTTTTTGAAAAAGTGACCAAAGAGGTGGATGGGGGTAAGGCAGTTGATGTGGTATATATGGACTTTAGTAAGGCGTTCAATAAGGTGGCCCATGGAAGGCTTCTGCAGAAAATGCAGATGTATGGGATACAGGGTGATTTAGCTAATTGGATTAGGAATTGGCTAGCAGATAGAAGACAGAGGGTGGTGGTTGATGGGAGATATTCATCGTGGAGTTCGGTTACAAGTGGTGTACCTCAGGGATCTGTTTTGGGGCCCCTGCTGTTTGTAATTTTTATAAATGATCTGGATGAGGGTATTGAAGGATGGATTAGTAAATTTGCGGATGACACCAAAGTCGGAGGAGTGGTAGATAGTGAAGAGGGGTGTTCTAGTTTGCAGAGAGACTTGGACAAGTTGCAGAGCTGGGCCGAGAGGTGGCAAATGGAGTTTAATGTGGAAAAGTGTGAGGTAATTCACTTTGGCAGGAATAACAAATGTGTAGAGTATAGGGCTAATGGTAGGACTCTTAATAGTGTTGAAGAACAGAGGGATCTTGGTGTATATGTGCATAGATCCCTGAAAGTTGGCAATCAAGTCGATAAGGTTGTTAAGAAGGCATATGGAGTCTTAGCTTTTATTGGTAGGGGGATTGAATTTCGGAGCCGCAACGTCATGTTGCAACTGTACAAAACTCTAGTGCGGCCGCACTTGGAGTATTGTGTGCAGTTCTGGTCCCCACATTATAAGAAAGATGTGGAGGCATTGGAGAGGGTACAGAGGAGGTTTACCAGGATGTTGCCTGGTATGGAGGGCAGGTCTTATGAGGAGAGGCTGAGGGATTTGAGGTTGTTTTCGTTAGAAAGAAGGCGGCTAAGAGGAGACCTTATTGAAACATATAAGATGATTAGAGGTTTAGATAGGGTGGACAGTGATAGCCTTTTTCCTCGGATGGAGAAAGCTAGCACGAGGGGACATAGCTTTAAATTAAGGGGTGGTAGTTATAGGACGGATGTCAGAGGTAGGTTCTTTACCCAGAGGGTGGTAAGGGTATGGAATGCCCTGCCTGCTGCAGTTGTAGATGCGCCAAGTTTGGGGGCGTTTAAGAGGTCAGTGGATAGGTTTATGGATGAAAAGGGAATGGTTTAGGTTAGAGGGTCATTGCTTTTTTTTAATTGGTCGGCGCAACATCGAAGGCCGAAGGGCCTGTTCTGCGCTGTAATGTTCTATGTTCTAGATCCTTCTGCCTATCTAGATTGGTTCTACTGGTTGGCGTAACATTGAGGGCGAAGGGCCTGTACCGCGCTGTAATGTTCTATGTTCTATCAACATTCTTTAGTGTCCTGCCATTCACTCATTATTTCCTATCTATATTAGACCTTCCAAAATGCATTAATTTATTAGTGATAGACAGCATGGTTTTGTGAAGGGGAGGTCGTGCCTCACTAACTTGATTGAGTTTTTTGAGGAAGTGACTAAGATTTCGTCGGAGCAAGCAGGGGGGAGCAATTTGTGACTGGAGTGTGAAAGGTAAGGGATTGACTAGGGTTAGGGTTAGGGTAAGATGTGAACATAGAACATAGAACATTACAGCGCAGAACAGGCCCTTCGGCCTTCGAAGTTGCGCCGACCAATTAAGAAAAAGCAATGACCCTCTAACCTAAACCATTCTCTTTTCATCCATAAACCTATCTACTAACCTCTTAAACGCCACCAAACCTGGCGCATCTACAACTGCAGCAGGCAGGGCATTCCATACCCTTACCACTCTCTGGGTAAAGAACCTACCTCTGACATCCGTCCTATAACTACCACCCCTTAATTTAAAGCTGTGTCCCCTCGTGCTAGCTTTCTCCATCCTAGGAAAAAGGCTATCACTGTCCACCCTATCTAAACCTCTAATCATCTTATATGTTTCAATAAGATCCCCTCTTAGCCGCCTCCTTTCTAACGAAAACAACCTCAAATCCTTCAACCTCTCTTCATAGGACCTGCCCTCCATACCAGACAACATCCTGGTAAACCTCCTCTGTACCCTCTCCAATGCCTCCACATCTTTCTTATAATGTGGGGACCAGAACTGTACACAATACTCCAAGTGCGGCCGCACTAGAGTTTTGTACAGTTGCAACATGACGTTGCGGCTCCGAAATTCAATCCCCCTACCAATAAAAGCTAAGACTCCATATGCCTTCTTAACAATCTTATTGACTTGATTGCCAACTTTCAGGGATCTATGCACATATACACCAAGATCCCTCTGTTCATCAACACTATTAAGAGTTCTACCATTAGCCCTATACCCTACACATTTGTTATTCCTGCCAAAGTGAATTACCTCACACTTTCCCGCATCAAACTCCATTTGCCACCTCTCAGTCCAGCTCTGCAACTTGTCCAAGGAATAGGACTTATCAAGTGCGACGGTGAGAAGGTTTGTATACAACTGGTAGAAATTGCAGCGGTACTCAATGAATACTTTACTTCAGTATTCACAGTAGAAAAGAATCTTGGTGATTGTACTGCAGACTTACAGTGTTCTGAAAAGCTTGAGTATATAGACATTAAGAAAGACGATGTGTTGGAGCTTTTGAAAAGCATCAAGTTAGATAATTTGCCGGGACCAGATGGGATGTACCCCAGGTTACTGTGGGAGGCAAGGGAAGAGATTGCTGAGTCTCTATCGATGATCTTTGCATCATCATGGAGACGGGAGTGGTAATGGAGGATTGCAGAGGTGGTTTCTTTATTCAAGAAAGGGAGAAGAGATAGCCCAGGAAATTATAGACCAGTGACTCTAACCTCAGTGGTTGGTAAGTTGATGGAGAAGATCCTGAGACGCAGGATTTATGAACATTTAAAGAGGCATAGAAAGATCAAGAATAGTCAGCATGGCTTTGTCAGAGGCAGATCATGCCTTATGAGCCTGATTGAATTTTTTGAGAATGTGTCTAAACACATTGGCGAAGGAAGAGCAGTAGATGTGGTTTATATGGACTTCAGCAAGGCTTTCGATAAGATGCCCCATGCAAGGCTTATTGAGAAAGTGAGGGGGCATGGGATCGAAGGGGATATTGCTCTGTGGATTCAGAACTGGCTTGCCCACAGAAGGCAAACAGTGGTTGTAGATGGTTTTTTTTCTGCATGGAGATCAATCACCAGTGGAGTGCTCCAGGGATCTGCTATGGGACCCTTACTCTTTGTGATTTTTATAAATGACCTGGATGAGGGAGTGGAGGAATGGATTAGTAAATTTGCTGATGACACAAAGATTGGAGGTGTTGTGGATAGTGTGGAGGGATGTCAGAAGTTGCAGAGAGATATAGATAGGATGAAAGACTCAGTGGAGAAGTGGCAGAATGACTTCAATCTAGATAAGGGTAAGACTCTTGGCAGTGTGAAAGATCAGAAGGATCTTGGGGTCCGGGTTCATAGGATGTTCAAAGCAGCTTCGCAGGTAGAGGATGTAGTTAAGAAGGCGTATGGTGTATTGGCATTCGTTTATCGAGGAGTTGAGTTTAGAATTTGGGAGATAATGCTTCAGCTGTATAAGATTCTGGTCAGACCCCACTTGGAGTATTGTGCTCAGTTCTGGTCACCTCATTACAGAAAGGATGCAGAAACCATTGAAAGGATGCAGAGGAGATTTACAAGGCTGGTGCCTGAATTGGGTGGCATGCCTTATGAAGATAGGTTGAGAGAGCTCGGTCTTTTCTCCTTGAGACAAAGGATGAGAGGTGACCTGGTAAAGGTGTATAAGATGTTGAGAGGTATTGATCAAATGGATTCTCAGAGGCTTGTTCCCAGGGCTGAAATGGTTGTCACAAGAGAACACTGGTTTAGGGTGCTGGCAAGTAGCTACAGAGGAGATATCAGGGGTAAGTTTTTCCAATTAGAGGGTGTTGGGTGTGTGGAATCGGCTGTCGGCAATGGTGGTGGAGGTGGATTCAATAAGGTCTTTTAGGAGACTTTTGGATAAGTACATGGGACTTAATAAGATAGAGGATTATAGGTATGCCTAGTAGGTAGGAACATGTTCGGCGCAACTCATGGCTGAAGGGCCTGTTTGTGCTGTAGTTTTTTTATGTTTCTATATTTCTATGATAGATGAGGGAAAAACAGTGGATGTTATACACATGGGTTTCAGTAAAGCCTTTGACAAGGTACCTGATGGTAGACTGGTATGAAAGATGAAGTCACACAGGATCAGGAGAGGAGAATTGGCAAGATGGATACAGAACTGGCTTAGCCATAGAACACAGAGCGTAGCAATAAAGGGGTGTTTTTCTGAATGGAAGGCTGTGACTAGCAGTGTTCCACAGAGATCAGTTCTGAGACCTTTATTGTTTGTAGTGTATATAAATGATTTGGAGGAAAATGTAGATGATCACTATTAGTAAGTTAGCAGATGACGCAAAAATTGGCGGAGATGCGGATAGTGAAGAGGATTGTCAGAGGATACAGCAAGATGTAGACTTGGGCAGAGAAATGGCAGATGGAGTTTAATCTGGACAAGTGTGAGATAATGCATTCTGGAAGGTCCAATGCATATAGGAATTATACAGTAAATGGTAGAACCTTATGAGTATTGACAGGCAGAGAGATCTGAGCATATCTGTCCACCGATCTGAAAGTGGTAATGTAGGTGGATAAGGTAGTCACAAAGGCATACAGCATGCTTGCTTTAATATTGAGTATATAAATTGGCAGTTCATGCTGCAGCTGTACAGAAACTTAGTTATACCTCATTTAGAATATTGTGTATAATTATGGTCATCACATCGCCAGAAAGATGTGGATGCTTTGGAGAGGATACAGAAGAGGTTTACCAGGATGGTGCCTGGTCTAGAGGATATTAGCTATGAGGAAAGTTTGGCTAAACTTGGTTGTTCTCACTGGAATGACGGAGGTTAAGGGGTGACCTGATAGAGGTTTACAAGATTATGAGTGGCATGGACAGAATGGATAGTTAAATACTATTTCCTAGGGTAGAAAAATCAAGTACGAGAGGACTAGAATACTAGGTTGAAGTGCATGGGAAAAAGTCTAGAGGAGATATGTGAGACAACTTTTTTTTACACAGGAGGTGGTGAACATCTGGAGTGTGCTGCCTGGGAGTTGGTGGGAGCAGGTACAATAACGGCATTTAAGGGGCAACTGGATGAATATGTGAATAGGATGGGAATGGAAAGGATATGCACTCTGTAAGTGCATATGATTTTAGTTTACATAGAACATTACAGCGCAGAACAGGCCCTTCGGCCTTCGATGTTGCGCCGACCAATTAAGAAAAAGCAATGACCCTCTAACCTAAACCATTCCCTTTAGGCAGGCATCGTGATCAGTGCAGACTTGGAGGGCTGAAGGGCCCATTCCTGTACTGCCCTGTTCTTTGAGGTAGTCCTAGGTCTCCATTTAGCTACATAATTTTTGAATATATTTGGGTTTTGTGTTCTTCTCTCTAAATGTATTTCCTGTCACTTCCAATAATACGCCTGTATCTTCCAAAATCTATTAGAAACGTCCTTACTTTTATGTTATCAGAAATGTTTCAAATTATGCTCTCAATTTCACGAATCTATATTGAGAGTAAAACTAGAGGCAGTCGTGACCCTTAGGTAGTCTATTTTCAAACCTTCTTGATCCAAGCAGAATCAGTTAACTAATTACAGCGCACACATTTTCTGAAAAGTTAATATCAACTGGGGAGGCTGCTGTTTGACAATATATTGGTTAGCACTTGCTGCCTCATAGTGCCAGAAACCCAGGTTCAATTTTGGCCTTGGATGACAGTCTACCTGGAGTTTGCATGTTCTCTCCATGTCTGTATGGGTTTCCTCCAGGTGTCCAGTTTCCTCTCCACAGTTCAAAGCTGCGCAGGTTAGGTGGACAGGCCATGGTAAATTGCCCCTTAGTGTCAGCGGGATTAGCACAATAAATTGTTAGAGATGTGGGAACAGGGTCTGGGTGAGATTGCTGCTATTATAGACTAATTGGCCAAGTAGCATCCTTCTATACCGTATGGTTCTATGATTAAAAAACTAACCAGATCATCCACATCTTCATCATTCTCGGGCACTGCTGATTCTTCCATGGGTCTCTCTTCTGGAACCAAAAACTGCAGATGAGAAAGAAACAATTCAGAACTACAGACAGGAACAATAACGTCGAGGTAGGAGAGCAGGTGTCAAATAGTGATCACAACTCTGTCTGCTTTAGGATATTAATGGAAAAGGACGAGACAGGCCCAAAAGGGAAGGTATTTAACTGGGGGAGGGCTAGATACAGCCAGATTAGGCAAGATCTTAAAGATACCGACTGGGATAAGCTTTTCGAGGGCAGGTCGACGAGGTACATGTGGGAGTCTTTCAAGGGAAAACTAAACTCTCTGCAGGAAAGATACGTGCCGGCAAGGAGGAAGGATGGGAAAGGTAGGATTAGAGAACCGTGGCTTACCAGGGAGATTGAGGACTTGATCAGGAAGAAGCGAGAGGCTTACATTAGATCTAGGCAACTGGGGACTGAGACAGCGCTGGAAGCTTATAGAGAGTGTAGACGGGATCTTAAAAGGGGTATTAGAAAGACAAAAAGGGGCCACGAGGTGGCTCTGGCAGGTAGGATTAAGGAAAATCCAAAGGCATTTTACACCTATGTAAGGAGCAAAAGGATGGTTAGAGGCAAGATTGGACCTCTTAGGGACAGAGGAGGGGATCTATGCTTAGAGCCTGAGGGAATGGGGGAGATCCTGAATGAATACTTTGCGTCGGTATTCACGCAGGAGACTGGACAGATGTCTGTGCCTGATGTTGACAAAGTTGAGGATCGGTTGAGGGAAATAAGGATTACAAGGAAAGAGGTGTTGGGGCTGTTAGGCAGCTTAAAGACATATAAAGCTCCGGGGCCTGATGGCATTTACCCCAGGCTGCTAAGGGAGTTGAGGGAAGACTTGGCTGGGCCTCTGACGCAAATCTTTGTCTCTTCCTTGGACACAGGTGAGGTCCCAGAGGACTGGAGGATAGCAAACGTAGTACCGTTGTTTAAAAAAGGTCAGAGGGATCACCCAGGGAACTATAGGCCGGTGAGCTTGACTTCAGTTATAGGTAAGCTAATGGAGAGGATCCTTAGGGACAGGATGTATGAGCATCTGGAGCGCTGCGATCTGATCAGGGATACGCAGCATGGCTTTGTCAAGGGGAAGTCTTGTCTTACAAATCTAGTGGAATTTTTTGAAGAAGTGACAAAAACAGTTGATGAAGGACATGCTGTTGATGTCGTCTACATGGATTTCAGTAAGGCGTTTGACAAGGTTCCTCATGGTAGACTGATAGAGAAGGTGAAGGCGCATGGGATACAGGGTCGGGTATGTAGATGGGTTGAGAACTGGCTCGGGAGGAGGAGACAGAGGGTAGTAGTGGAAGGCTCTTTTTCCGGCTGGAAGCCTGTCACTAGTGGAGTGCCACAAGGCTCAGTACTAGGTCCTCTTCTATTTGTGGTCTACATAAACGACTTGGAAGTAGGGGTAGGTGGTGAGATCAGCAAATTTGCTGATGACACCAAGATGCTTGGATTGGCGGGTACAGAGGAGCAGTGTCAGGCAATACAACAGGACATAGATAGGTTGGTAGACTGGGCAGATAGATGGCAAATGGAATTTAATACGGATAAATGCGAGGTGATGCATTTTGGCCGGAAAAATGTAGAAGAGAGTTATAGGATAAAAGGTAAAACTATTCGGAGTATAGAGACGCAGAGAGACTTGGGGGTGCAGGTTCACAAGTCTCTGAAGGTGTCTTCACAGGTGGAGAAGGTGCTAAAGAAAGTGTATAGTATGTTAGCTTTCATAGAAAAGGGTATAGAATACAAGAGTAGGAGTTTGATGTTGCAATTGTATAGAACGTTGGTTAGGCCTCACTTGGAATACTGCGTCCAGTTCTGGTCGCCGTACTATCGGAAGGATGTGGAGTCCTTGGAGAGAGTGCAGAGGAGGTTTACCAGGATGCTGCCTGGTATGGAAGGACTGTCTTATGAGGAACGATTAGATAGACTGGGGTTGTTTTCCCTTGAAAGACGTCGGATTAGAGGGGATCTCATAGAGGTGTATAAGATTATAAGGGGTATAGATAGAGTAAATGGAGGTAAACTTTTTCCACCTTTAGAAATGGATAGGACGAGAGGTCATGGCCATAGGGTGAGGGGGGCTATGTATAGGACGAATATTAGAGGGCAGTTTTTCACACAAAGGGTAGTGGGGGTGTGGAATGCACTGCCGAGTAAGGTGGTGGGAGCAGGCACGCTGGGGCTGTTTAAGGGTCTCTTGGACAGCCACATGAGCGGTATGCAGATAGAGGGATATATTAGGCCTGTTTAACTACGGCTTTTTTTCCACAGGTAATTCGGTCCATACTTGACCAACATTGAGCATGCATTCGGCAGGTGGTGCGAGTACAGCTCTTGGATGTTGATTCATGGGTTGCCTGGTACCTCATGTCGTAAATGAGTGCTTTATGTGGACCATCTGAAGGGCACCATGACAGCTCAGAGACTATCGATGTGGCTGTGCAGACACTTGGAATTGGGCCGGTGTCTGCGGGAGTTTGCGCGTTCTCCCCGTGGTTGCGTGGGTTTTCTCCGGGCACTCCGGTTTCCTCCCACAACCCAAAAAATTCGCTCTTAGGCTGATTGGGAAACAAATTGTCCCTATAGTGAGAGTCTTCCATATTAGGAATAACCTAAATCTATAATAGGATAATGGAATTGCTACTATATAGTTATGACGGCGGCGCGGGCTCGTTGGGCCGAAGGGCCTGTTTTCCGTGCTGTGTTGCTCTTAAAAAAAAAATAACTCGATCAGAACATCTGCAGGAGAACAAGGCTCTCATGTCTAGGCCATCTGTGTAAGTTCTGGTCACCCTATTATAGAAAGGATATTATTAAACTAGAAAGAGTGCAGAAAAAATTTACTAGGATGCTATCAAGACTTGACAGTTTGAGTTATAAGGAGAAGCTGGATAGACTCGGACTTTTTTCTCTGGAGCACAGGAGACTTAGGGGTGATCTTACTGAGGTCTATAAAATAATAAGGGGCATAGGTCAGTTAGTCAACACCTTTTCCCAAAGTTAGGGGAGTCTAAAACTAGAAGGCAAAGGTTTAAGTTGAGAGGGGAGAAATAAAAAAGGGCAATTTTTTTCATATAGAGGGTGGTGAATGTCTGGAACAGAGATGTCTGTCATATGTGATTGGGTGGACAGTGACAGCATTTTTCCTAGGATGGAGAAAGCTAGCACGAGGGGACACAGCTTTAAATTAAGGGGTGATAGTTATAAGACGGATATCAGAGGTAGGTTTTTTACCCAGAGAGTGGTTAGGGAGTGGAATACCTGCCTGCCAGCAGGTTTTAGATGCGCCCATTTTGGTGGCGTTTGAGAAGTTGTAGAATAAGTTTATGATAAAAGGGAAATGGTTTAGGTTAGAGTCCCTGCTTGTTCCTAATTGGTCGGCACAACATCAAGGCCAAGGGCCTGTTCTGTGCTGTAAATGTTCTATGTTCTATCTACCCGAGTAGTAATTGACCACTATGTGTGATTAGCATGCTGTTATCACAGAGCCAGGGCACCCAGGACCAGCACACCTGGTGACACTGTGAGTAGCACGTGCGTCTCACTTTAGTGACAGGGACCGGGTTGGCAGCATTGGTTGACACAGTGATTAGCACTGCTGTCTCACAGTGCCAGGGACACGGGGCAGCACGTTGACACAGTGATTAGCACTGCTGTTTCACAGTGCCAGGGACCCGGGGCAGCACGGTGACACACTGATTAGCATTGCTGTCTCACAGTGCCAGGGACCCGGGTCAGAATGGTGACACACTGATTAGAACTGCTGTCTCACAGTGCCAGGGACCCGGCGGCCTTCAGAGTGGGTCTCCCCAGCCGCGGTCCGGTTGGATGTTTTTGCCCTGGTGATCTTCTGTCTTTCCCCCCCCCCCCCACACCCCCCCCGCCCCCAAAACAGACCCCTGAGGCACACCACTCGTCACCGAACTCCACGATGAATATCTCCCATCAACCACCACCCTCTGTCTTCTATCTGCCAGCAAATTCCTAATCCAATTAGCTAAATCACCCTCTATTCCACACATCTGCATTTTCTGTAGAAGTCTTCCATGGGCCACCTTATCAAAAGCCTTACTAAAGTCCATATATACTACATCAACCGCCTTACCCCCATCCACCTCTCTGGTCACTTTCTCAAAAAACTCAATGAGGTTAGTAAGGCATGACCTACCCTTCACGAAACCATGCTGACTATCCCCAATCAATTCATTTCTCTCTAAATAACTATAAATCCTATCCCTAATAATTCTCTCCAATACTTTGCCCACAACAGAAGTAAGACTCACTGGCCTATAATTCCCTGGAAGGTCTCTCTTCCCCTTCTTGAACAATGGGACCACATTCGCTATCCTCCAGTCCTCCGGAACCACACCCGTAACCAACGAGGACCTGAAGATCAGAGCCAGAGGCTCTGCAATCTCCTCTCTTGCCTCCCAGAGAATCCTAGGGTAAATCCCGTCCGGCCCAGGGGACTTATCCAACTTCAAACCCTCGAGAATTTCTAGCACATCCTCCCTATCTACTACAATACTTCCCAATTTGCAACCCTGTACCTCAGTGTTCTCCATAGCTACATTTCCAGCACTCTGCGTGAATAAACTACAACTACCGGCAGCCCCTAGTGACGACTTCCGGTTACAAGTTAGTTTAAATAAAAAACGGCAAAAACTACTCCCGCTCGCTGTTTTAAACAAAGAGAAAAGTTAAAAAACTACTTAACAATCGAACTTCTCGCTCTCCCAAATCGCTGCCTCTCCGTGCTGCTCCAATGGAACAATGAGGCCGATACCCAGAGGTTAGGAATATAGGCCAAATGTAGGTAATTGGGATCAGCTTAGGAGTTAAAAACAGGGCAGTGTGGACAAGTTGGGCTGAAGGGCCTGTTTAAGAATATAAGAACGTAATAAATAGGAGCAGGAGGAGGCCATCCAGCCCCTCCAGCCTGCCCCTCCATTCAATAAGATCATGGCTGATCTGAAGTGGATCAGTTCCACTTTCCCGCTTTCTCCCCATTATCCTTAACTCCTAGTCTATCAGAAATCTATCTACCCGGACTTAAATATATTCAACGAAGTAGCCTCCACCACTTCAATGGGTAGAGAATTCCAGAGATTCACCACCCTTTCAGTGAAGAAGTTCCTCCTCAACTCCATTCTAAACTGTGCACCCCCCCCGCCCCCCCTTATTTTGAGGCTGTTCCCTCCAGTTCTGTTTTACTTTCATAAGAACATAAGAAATAGGAGTAGGAGTAGGCCACCCAGCCCCTCGAGCCTGTCCCGCCATTCAATAAGATCATGGCCGATCTGTTGTGGTTCAGTACCATTTTCCCGCTTTCTCCCCGTAACCCTGAATTCCCTTGAACATATTCAGTGAGGAAGCCTCCCACCACCTCACCAGACAGAGAATTCCAAACATTCACCACCCTTTGCGTGAAGAAACCCCTCTGCAACTCCGATCTGAACTGCACACCCCTAATCTTGAGGCTGTGTTCTCTCGTCCTGCTATCTTTGCTAAGCGGGAAGTCTCTCAACCTGTACCCTATCCATCCCCTTCATTATCTGATACATCTCTATAAGATCCCCTCTCAGCCTTCTAAACTCCAAAGAGTACAAACCTAGCCTATTCAGTCTCTCCTTATATTCCAATGCCCTCATCTCAGGTATCAGCCTAGTGAACGTTCTCTGTACCCCCTCCAAGGCCAATATATCCTTCCTCGAATGCACCACAAAAACTACACACAGTACTCCAGCTGCGGCCTCACCAGTACCCTATACAGCTGCAACAGAAGCTCCCTACCTTTATATTCTACCCCCCCTCGCTATAAGGGCCAACACTGCATTTGCCTTCTTAATCACCTGCTGCACCTGCAGACTGTGTTTTTGCGATTCGTGCACAAGGACCCCCAGGTCTGTCTGCACTGTCGCCTGCTGCAGCTTTTCGCCATTTAAATAGTAATCCTTCCTACCATTTTTCCTACCAAAGTGGATAACCTCACACTTGCTAACATTATACTCCATTTGCCAGATCCTCGCCCATTCACTCAACCTATCCAGATCCCTTTGCAGGCTTTCTACACCTTCCACGCAGTTTGCTTTTCCACTCATCTTCGTGTCATCAGCAAATTCCGTCACCCTGCACTCAGCTCCTTCCTCCAGTTCATCTATATAAATGGTAATAGTTGAGGCCTCAGCACTGATCCCTGAGGCACTCCACTAGTCACCAGCTGCCAATCAGATAGCACCCATTAATACCTACTCTCTGCTTCCTATTAGACAACCAATCCTCGATCCAGTCTAACGTCCTATCCCCGACTCACTGCACCTTAACCTTCTGCAGCAATCTTTTGTGAGGCACCTGTGAGGTTTTGTGAAGGGTAGGTCGTGCTTTACTAACATAGAACATAGAACATTACAGCACAGAACAGGCCCTTCGGCCTTCGATGTTGCGCCCACCAATATAAAAAGCAATGCCCCTCCAAACTAAACCATTCCCTTCTCTTCCATATACTTATCAACTAACCTCTTAAACGCCACCAAACTTGCGCATCCACAACTGCTGCAGGCAGGGCATTCCACTCCCGAACCACCCTTTGGGTAAAGAACCTACCTCTGATATCCGTCCTATAACTATCACCCCTTTAATTTAAAGCTGTGTCCCCTCGTGCTAGCTTTCTCCATCCTAGGAAAAAGGCTATCACTGTCCACCCTATCTAAACCTCTAATCATCTTATATGTTTCAATCAGGTCCCCTCTTAGCCTCCTCCTTTCTAACGAAAACAACCTCAAATCCCTCACCCTCTCCTCATAAGACCTGCCCTCCATACCAGGCAACATCCTGGTAAACCTCCTCTGTACCCTCTCCAATGCCTCCACATCTTCTTATAATGTGGGGACCAGAACTGCACACAATACTCCAAGTGCGGCCGCACTAGAGTTTTGTACAGTTGCAACATGACGTTGCGGCTCCGAAATTCAATTCCTCTACCAATAAAAGCCAAGACTCCATATGCCTTCCTAACAACGTTCTCGACCTGACTGCCTACTTTCAGGGATCTATGCACATACACACCAAGATCCCTCTGTTCATCTAGACTACTAAGAATCCTACCATTTGCCCTATACTCTACACATTTATTATTTCTGCCATAGTGCATTACCTCACACTTTTCCACATTAAACTCCATTTGCCACCTCTCAGCCCAGCTCTGCAACTTGTCCAAGTCCCTCTGCAAACTATAACACCCCTCTTCACTATCTACCACTCCACCGACTTTGGTGTCATCTGCAAATTTACTAATCCATCCTTCAATACCCTCATCCAGATCATTTATAAAAATTACAAACAGCAGGGGCCCCAAAACAGACCCCTGAGGTACACCCCTTGTCACCGAACTCCAAGATGAATACCTCCCATCAACCACCACCCTCTGTCTTCTATCTGCTAGCCAATTCCTAACCCAATTAGCTAAATCACCCTCTATCCCATACATCTGCATTTTCTGCAGAAGTCTTCCATGGCCACCTTATCAAACGCCTTACTAAAGTCCATATATACCACATCAACCGCCTTACCCCCATCCACCTCCTTAGTCACTTTTTCAAAAAACTCAATGAGGTTTTGTGAAGGGTAGGTCGGGTTTTGTGAAAGGTAGGTCGTGCCTTACTAACCTCGGGAGGTTCGGGAGTGGAATGTCCTGCCTGCAGCGGTTGTAGATGCGCCAAGTTTGGTGACGTTTAAGAGGTTAGTTGATAAGTATATGGAAGAGAAGGGAATGTTTAGTTTGGAGGGGCATTGCTTTTTATATTGGTCGGCGCAACATCGAAGGCCGAAGGGCCTGTTCTGTGCTGTAATGTTCTATGTTCTATGTTATCAAACGCCTTTTGGAAAT
Source organism: Sphyrna mokarran (assembly GCA_024679065.1). Classification (NCBI taxonomy): domain Eukaryota; kingdom Metazoa; phylum Chordata; class Chondrichthyes; order Carcharhiniformes; family Carcharhinidae; genus Sphyrna; species Sphyrna mokarran. The sequence continues at coordinate 94,937,544 of JAGIQG010000011.1, forward strand.
CGAAAAACACCACATCCACCGGTTCCCCTCTATCTACCGCACTAGTCACTTCCTCGTAGAACTCCAATAAATTCATCAAGCACGACTTCCCCTTAACGAATCCGTGCTGCATCTGCCTGATCAAACAGTTCGTATCCAGGTGCCGCGTTATTTCCGCTTTGACAACAGATTCAAGCATTTTTCTGACTACAGCCTATAATTCCCTGCCTTCTGTCTGCTACCTTTTTTAAACAGCGGCGTAACATTAGCCATTTTCCAATCTTCCGGCACTTTTCTGGAGTCCAGCGAATTTTGAAAGGTAATTACCAGGGCATCCGCTATCATCTTTTTCCTAGGATGGAGAAAGCTAGCACAAGGGGACATAGCTTTAAATTAAGGGGTGGTAGTTATAGGACGGATATCAGAGGTAGGTTCTTTACCTGGAGGGTGGTTAGGGTATGGAATGCCCTGTTTGCGGCAGTTGTAGATGCGCCAAGTTTGGTGGCGTTTAAGAGGTTAGTAGATAAGTTTATGGACGAAAAGGGAATGGTTTAGGTTGGAGGGTCATTGCTTTTTCCTAATTGGTCGGTGCAACATCGAAGGCCGAAGGGCCTGTTCTGCGCAGTAATGTTCTATGTTCTACCTCTGCCATTTCCTTGAGGACCCTGGGATGCATTTCATCCGGTCCTGGGGACTTACCTGCCCTCAGACCCGTTAGCCTATCAAGCACCACCTCTCTAGTGACTGTAATCTCATCAAGGACCTCATCTCCTACCACCCTTCTATCCTTAATTTCGGGCAAGCTATTTACATCCTTCTCCATAAAGACCAACACAAAAAACTTACTCAAGGTCTCCGCCATATCCCTATCATCCACCATTAAACCACCTCGAAACATATAAGATGATTAGAGGTTTAGATAGGGTGGACAGTGATAGCCTTTTTCCTAGGATGGAAAAAGCTAGCACGAGGGGACACAGCTTTAAATTAAGGGGTGATAGTTCTAGGACGGATATCAGAGGCAGGTTCTTTACCCAAAGGGTGGTTCGGGAGTGGAATGCCCTGCCTGCAGCAGTTGTAGATGCGCCAAGTTTGGTGGCGTTTAAGAGCTTCGTTGATAAGTATATGGAAGAGAAGGGAATGGTTTAGTTTGGAGGGGCATTGCTTTTTATATTGGTCGGCATAACATCGAAGGCCGAAGGGCCTGTTCTGTGCTGTAATGTTCTATGTTCTACCCCTCTCATTCTGCAAGGGTCCTACATTAACTCTGGCCATCTTCCTATTCTTTATATATTTATAAAAACTCTTACTGTCCTTTTTGATGTTTTGAGCTAGTTAAGCCACATATTCCACACTTCCTTTTCTAACCACCTTTTTAGTCGTTCTTTGCTGTTGTTTGAAACTTTCCCAATCCTCCGATCGCCCGCTATTTTTAGCCGTTCTGAACGCCTCAGCTTTTGATTTAATACTCTCCTTAATTTTCTTGGAGAACGACGGCTGATTTTCCCTTCTCCTACAGTCCTTCTTCACCATCGGAATATATTTTTGCTGAGAACTGAAAAAGATCTCTTTAATCTTAGAAAAGCGGAGATTCTTTCTGCTTTCCTAAGCTGAAAGAATCTCTCTACCTCTACCCTATTTAGCCCCTTCATTATCTTTTAAGTCTCTATAAAATCCTCCCTCAGCCTTCTAAACTCCAACGAGTACAGACCCAGTTTATTTAATCTCTCCTCTTAAGCTAACCCCCTCATCTCCGGTATCAGCTTGGTGAACTTTCTCTGCACTCTCTCCAAGGCCAAAATATCCTTTTGCAAATAAGGGGACCAAAATTGGACACAGTACTCCAGTTGTGGCCTCACCAGTGCCCTGTACAGTTGCAACAAGACCTCTCTGCTTTTATATTCTATCCCCCTCACGATAAAGGCCAACATTCCATTCGCCTTCTTGATCACCTGCTGCACCTGCAGACTGAGTTTTTATGATTCGTGTACAAGGACTCCCAGGTCCCTCTGCATCGTAGCATGCTGCAGTTTTTCACCTTATAAATAATAATCCGTCCTACTATTATTTTTACCAAAGTGGATAAGCTCACATTTGCAAATGTTATATTCCTTCAGCCAGCTCCTCGCCCACTCACTCAGCCTATCCAGATCTCTCTGCAGACTTTCCACACCTTCCATGCAATTCGCTTTTCTACTCATCTGCGTGTCATCAGCAAATTTTGTTACCCTACACAGCCCCCTCCTCCAGATTGTCTATGTAGATGGTAAACAATAGAGGCCCCAGCATCGAAATCTGCGGCACTCCGCTTAGTCACCAACTGCCAACCAGAAAAGCACCCACTGACTCCTACTCTCTGCTTCCTGTTAGATAACCAATCCTCAATCCACTTTAACACTTTATCCCTAACTCCGTGTACCCTAACCTCCTGCAGCAACCTTTTATGAGGCACCTTATCGAATGCTTTTTGGAAATCTAAAAACACCACATCCACTGGTTCCCCTCTTGTCTATCACACTAGTCACATCTTCATAGAAATCCAGTGAATTCGTTAAACACGACTTCCCCTTCACGAATCCGTGCTGCGTCTGTTTGATCAAACCGTTCTTTTCTAGACGACTTTCTAGGCGTCCACGGTAGCACAGTGGTTAGCACTGCTGCTTCACAGCTCCAGGGTCCTGGGTTCGATTCCCGGTTCGGGTCACTGCCTGTGTGGAGTTTGCACATTCTCCTCGTGTCTGCGTGGGTTTCCTCCGGATGCTCCGGTTTCCTCCCACAGTCCAAAGATGTGCAGTTTAGGTTGATTGGCCATGCTAAGAAATTGCCCCTTAGTGTCCAGGGATGTGTAGGTTAGGGGGATTAGTGGGTATAATATGTAGGGGTATGGGGTAGAGCCTGAGTGGGATTGTGTTCAGTGCAGACTCGATGGGTCAAAGGACCTCTTTCTGCACTGTAGGGTTCTATGATTCTATTTCTTCTTTGATGATGGATTCTAGCATTTTTCCAATACGGACGTTAAACTAACTGGTCTATAATTCCCTCCTTTTGTCTGCTACCCTTTTTAAACAGCAGCGTAACATTAGATGTCCAGCACTTCTCCACAGTCCAGCGAATTTTGATAAATAATTACTAAGGCTTTGCTATTACTTCTGCTGTAAACCTCTATGACTCTATTACCAATCTGAGCAATATATTGTTTGCAACCGAATTATTGTCAAATGGTAAATAATAGTCCAGAGCCGCTAGACCTGGGAATCATGGTATTGACTGGAGTTCAGACCCCTCGTTTATTGGGTAACCAAAGTAAGTGATTAGTTTTACCTGTTTGGCGTCATCATTGGTCACTGAACTTTCTGCAGCTTCATCCTTCGTGATGAGAGTGATAGCATCTGCAATTAAGAGACAGTTTGTCAATATTATTGTCAGGTATCACATACTCCATAACTTTTGGATTCACAAGAATGCTGATTGTACTGTGTGCAATTCTGGTCACAGTAATATGAAAAGGATACAGAGATGTTGGAGAAAATTTGCAAGGCATCAGAAATAATAATTATCCCTATAGAGATGATAGAGGGAGTGGGTGAAACGAATAGTAAAGATAAAGAATTTGAAGAAAAACTAGACGAGCATTTGATGAAGCCAAAAGTAGATCTAGATGAGAAAAGTTAGAAGGAGATTTGAGTGAAGCATAAATAACAGCATTCAGTCCTAAAAGATTATCTTCAAACCATGCTTTCTATTTCTCGACTGCCCCACCATCAGGAACACTCTTTCAGAATCTACCCTGTTAGAATGTTACAAGTTTCTATGAGATGGGTGGCACAATGATTAGCACTGCTTCCTCATAACATCAGGGACACGGGTTCAATTCCCAGCCTCGAGTAATGGTCTGCGTGGAAGGAGGCTGTTCAGCCTATTGAGTGTGCATTGACTCTTTAACAGAGTATCTTACTCAGACGCTATCCCTATAACCCCACATACTTATCTCACTAATCCCCTAACCTGCACATCTTGAGACACTAAGGTGCAATTTGGAATGCCTAATCTATCTAACCTGCTCATCTCCCTATGTCTGCTTGGGTTTCCTTCCACAGTCCAAAGAAACATGGATTAGATTGATTAGCCACGCTAAATTGTCCATGCTGTCAGGGAGATTATCAAGGTAAATATGTGGGGTTACTGAGATACGGCCTGGGTGGGATTGGTGTTAGTGCAGGTTCCTTGGCCTCTTTCTGCCTATAAGGATTCTATGAGGTCCCTGTCACTGTTCTAAACACAGTAAGAAGTCTGACAACACCAATTTTCAATCCAACCGATTTATTTGACAGTAAACTAGCAAACTTTCGGCTTTATAGCCTTCTTCAGGCAAATGAGATGTTCTGGTCGCCTGAAGAAGGCTATAAAGCCGAAAGCTTGCTAGTTTATTATCAAATAAATTGGTGGATTGAAAACTGATGTTGTTAAACCTCTTACTGTGTTGACCCCAGTTCAACGCCGGCAACTCTACATCACTGTTCTAAACTTCAGTGAATATCATCCTAACCGACTTAGTCTCTTCTCATACAACAGCTCTGCGATTCCAGAAATCAGCCCGGTAAATCCTTGCTGCGCTTCCTCTATGGCAAGGACATCCTTCCTTGGATAAGGACATAAATACTGCACACAATACTCCTGGCAAGGTCTAACTAACACTCTATATAATTGCAGCAAAACATCTCCATCCCAATACTCAAATCCTTTTGCTACGAAGACCATCATACCATTTGCCTTCTTTACTGCCTGCTATACCTGAGCACTTACTTTCAGTGACTGATGCAGGAAAACACCAAGGTCTTGCTGAGTATCCACTTCTCTCAATTTACATCCATTCAAATAATAATCTGCCTTCCTATCTCTGCTACTGAAGTGCATAATCTCATATTTACCCACATTATACCGCGTCAGCCTGTCCAAATCATGCGGAAGCATCTCTGCATCCTCTCACAGTTTACCCTCCCACCCAGCTTTGTATTATCTGGAAATTTGGAGATAATACATTTAGTTCCTCGTCCAAATCATGAAAATATAACGTAAACAGTTGGGGCCCCAGTACAGATCCCTGCGGAACTCCACTAGTCACTGTCTGCCAATCAGAAAAAGACACATTTATTCCAACTCTTCGTTTGCTACTTGCTAACCAGCTTTCTATCCATCTCAAAACATTATCTGTGCTTTGACTTTACATAGCATGGCTTTGTGAGCAGAAAATCATGTCTCATAAATTTAATTGAATTTTTTGAAGGGGTAACCAAGAAGGTAGACAAGGGCAGTTCTGATTATGTATCTACATGGACCTTAGCAAGGTCTTTGTCAAACTATCGTATGGTAGTTATTGCATAAGGTTAAATCTGATAAGATCCAGGATGAGCTATCTAAATGGATACAAAATTGGCTTCTGGATAGAAGCCACAGGGTGGCTGTAGAGAATTTGTTGAGTGTACTAAGGAGGAATTTCTCATTCAGTATGTGTATTCAGTATATGTCCGCCTAGAGAGAGGCAAAACTTGACCTCCTCTTGGGAAATACAGAAGGGCAGATGACAGAAGTTTATCAGAGGGATTAGTTCGGGACCAGTGACCCTAATTCTATAAGTTTTAAGATAGCTATGGAGAATGATAGGTCTGTCCCAAAAGTTAATATTCTAAATTGGAGCAAGACCAGTTTTGATGTTTTCAGGCAAGAACTTTCAAAAGTTAATTGGGGGAGCCTGTGGGAAGGAGAAGGGAGATCTGGTGAGTAGCATGTTTTCAAAAGTGTGTTAACCAGTGTTCAGGGTAAACACATTCCTCTTAGAGCGAAGGGCAAGACTGGCAGAAGTTGGGAACCCTGCATGACTCAGGATATTGAGGCCCTGGTAAAGAAGAAAAAAGAAGCACATAATGAGCATAGGCAGCTGGGATCAAGTGAATCTCTTGAAGTGTATAGGAATGTAGAATAGAGTTAAGAGAGAAATCAGGGGAGTTGAGAGAAATCGTGGCATCCGGCATGCTTGGTTTCATATGTCAGAACATTGAATGCAGAGGTTGGGATGTCTTGTTGAAGTTGTACAAGACATTGGTAAGACCACAATTGGAATACTGTGTGCAAATTCTGGTTACCGTATTATTAAACTAGAAAGATTGCAGAAAAGATTTACTAGGATGCTACCAGGACTTGATGGATTGAGTTATAAGGAGAGGCTGAATAGACCTCTCTAGAAAAGTCTGTGTGAAAAGAAAAGTCTGTGTGGAACCGGAAGAAATGGCAGAGGTGCATAATGAGTACTTTGCCTCGGTATTCACGGTGGAAAGTGATCTGGGAGGTTGTATTACAGGTTTGCGGCAGACTGGAAAGATTGAGTACGTGGATGTTAAGATGGCGGTTGTGTTGGAACTTTTAAATTCTATCAAGATAGACAAGTCGCCGGGACCAGATGGGATGTACCCCAGGTTATTGTGGGAGGTGAGGGAAGTGATTGCAGAGCCCCTGGCAATGATCTTTGCGTCGTCGATGAAGACGGGAGAGGTTCTGGAGCATTGGAGGATTGCAGATGTGGTTCCTATTTTCAAGAAAGGGAACAGGGATAGCGAAATTACCGACCGGTGAGTCTGACCTCAGTGGATGGTAAGCTGATGGAGAGGCTTCTGAGGAACAAGACTTATGAGCATTTGGAGAAGCTTAGAATGATCAGAAATAGCACGGTTTTGTCAAGGGCAGGTCGTGCCTTACGAGCCTAGTTGAGTTCTTTGAAAATGTGACTGAACACATTGACAAAGGAAGAGTAGTAATGTGGTTTACATGGATGTCAGCAAGGCCTTTGATAAGGTCTCCCATGCAAGACTTCTTGAGAAGGTGAGAGGGCATGGGATCCAAGGGGCTTTGGCCTTGTGGATCCAGAACTGGCTTGCCTGCAGAAGGCAGAGGGTGGTTGTGGATGGCTCTTTTTCTGCATGGAGGTTGGTCACCAGTGGAGTGCCCCAGGGATCTGTTCTAGGACCCTTGCTGTTTGTCATTTTCATAAATGACCTGGATGAGGAAGTGGAGGGATGGGTTAGTAAGTTCGCCGACGATACAAAGGTCGGTGGTGTTGTGAATGGTCTGGAAGAATGTCAGAAGTTGCAGTGGGACATAGATAGAACATAGAACATGCCCAGCTATGCAGCTTTTCTATGTCCCTCTTAACATAGAACATTACAGCGCAGAACAGGCCCTTTGGCCTTCGATGATGCGCCGACCAATTAGGAAAAAGCAATGACCCTCTAACCTAAACCATTCCCCTTTCATCCATAAACTTATCTACTAACCTCTTAAACGCCACCAAACATGGCGCATCTATAACTGACGCAGGCAAGGCATTCCATACCCTTAACACCCTCTGGGTAAAGAACCTACCTCTGACATCTGTCCTAAAACCACCACCCCTTAATTTAAAGCTATGTCCCCTCGTGCTAGCTTTCTCCATCCTAGGAAAAAGGCTATCACTGTCCACCTTATCTAAACCTCTAATCATCTTATATGTTTCAATAAGGTCTCCTCTTAGCTGCCTTCTTTCTGACGAAAACAACCTCAAATCCCTCAGCCTCTCTTCATAAGACCTGCCCTCCATACCAGGCACCATCCTGGTAAACCTCTTCTGTACCCTCTCCAATGCCTCCACATCTTTCTTATAATGCGGGGACCAGAACTGTACACAATACTCCAAGTGCGGTCGCACTAGAGTTTTGTACAGTTGCAACATGACGTAGCCAATTCCTAATCCAATTAGATAGGATGCAAGACTGGGCGGAGAAGTGGCAGATGGACTTCAATGCGGATAAATGTGTAGTAGTCCATTTTGGCAGGACCAATGGGATGAGGGAGTACAATATCGAGGGTAGGAGTCTTAGCTGTGTTGAAGAGCAGAAGGATCTTGGGGTCCGGGTCCATAGGACTCTTAAATCGGCCTCGCAGGTGGAGGATGTGGTCAGGAAGGCGTATGGTGTACTGGCTTCATTAATTGAGGGATTGAGTTTAGGAGTCGGGAGGGAATGCTGCAACTTTATAAAACCCTTGTCAGACTCCACTTGGAGTACTGTGCGCAGTTCTGGTCGCCTCACTATAGGAAGGATGTGGAAGCTATTGAAAGGGTGCAGAGGAGATTTACAAGAACGTTGCCTGGATTGGGAGGCATGCCGTGTGAAGATAGGTTGAGGGAGCTGGGACTCTTCTCCCAGAGAGACAAAGGTTGAGAGACGACCTGATAGAGGTTTATAAAATGTTGAGAGGAATAGATAGGGTGGATTCTCAGAGGCTATTTCCCCGGGCTGAAATGGTCGCTACGAGAGGACACAGATTTAAGGCGCAGGGAAGCAAGTACAGAGGAGATGTTAGGGGTAAGTTTTTCACTCAGAGGGTGGTGAGTGAATGGAATTGGCTGCCGTCGGAGGTGGTAGAGACGAACTCGCTGGGGTCTTTTAAAAGACTTCTGAATGAGTATATGGGATCTAATGGGATTGGGGGTTATAGATAGGTCTGTGGCTTGGTAGATATAGATGTGATCAGCACAACTTGTGGGCCGAAGGGTCTGTTTGTGCTGTAGTGTCCTATGTTCTAGAGTGGGACCTTTTTTTCTACAGCATAGGAAGCAGAGGGGTGACCTCATAGAGGTCTATAAAATAATGAGGGGCATAGACGAGGTAGATAGTCAATATCTTTTCTCAAAGTAGGGAAGTCTAAAACTAGAGGGCATAATTTTAAGGTGAGAGGGGAGTGATACAAAAATTGACAGAGGGACAATTTTTTCACACAGAGGATGGTGAGTGTCTGAAACAAGTGGCTAGAGGTAGTAGTAGAGGCTGGTACAATGTTATCTTTTAAAAAGCTTTTCTACTGTGCTGTATTGTTCTATGTTCTATGTACTGTTCCCGTCTCTCCTAAGTAACTTGTACCCAGAAATATTTAACACTCAGTTCTGTTCTTCTTTGAGCCAGGTCTCTGTTGTAGCTGTTGTGTTCTCACATGTGACGTCACAGTGAGAACACTACCCATTAGGTACACGGTACATACTCATGTGACTCAGCCAATGTTGTCTACTTCACATGATGCAGGAAAGGATATCCCGAGGTGCAGTACATCAGCGAGACTATGCAGATGCTACGACAACAGATGAATGGACACTGCTCCACAATCTTCTAGTCAGGGAACACTTCAGCAGTCAAGGACATTGAGTTTCTGATCTTCAGTAAGTGTTCTCCAAGGCAGTCTTCACAACACATGACAACGCAGAATTGCCGAGCAGAAACTGATAGCTAAGCTCTGCACACATAAGAACAGCCTCAACCCGGATCGTGGGTTCATTTCATACTATCTGTAACCCTCACGACTTGTCTGGGCTTGGAAAATCCCACTAACTGTCCTGGCTTGAGACAATTCATATCTTTTTAACCTGTGATTATTTCTGTCTCCATTCGCATTGTCTACCTGTAAAGAAGTGATCACCTGTAAAGGCTCGCATTCCAACTATTATCTTGCAAATGTGTCTCTGTCTATATATGTCATGTTTGTGAACCCACCTCTCTGCTCATCTGATGAAGGAGCAGTGCTCCGAAAGCTTATGATATCAAATAAACCTGTTGGGCTTTAACCTGGTGTTATGAGGTTTCTTACTATGAACAGAATGGGAATGGAAGAATAAGGATTCCATAAGTCATGCAGTTTTAGTTTAGGTAGGCATCATGATTGGTGCAGACTTGGAGGACTGAAGGGCCTATTCTTGTGCTATACTTTTCTTTATATTTTCCAATATATCCTTGTTATTACCGCTCTACTTCCTAAACCCAATTTCTTTCCTGTTAGAGAGTCACATAGCCCAAAAAGGCCCTTTAACCATCGCATCTACACTGACTATAACTGCCACTGAAGGCACCCCTCCAATCCCATTTTCCTGCACTTGTCCCATACCCTTGAATATTATGATATTTCAGTTGTTAATCCAAATATTTTTTAAAGGTTGTAAGGTTTTCGGGATCCATTACTTTCCCAGGCAGCACATTCCAGATTCTCCCCAACCTTTGAGTGAAAAAATTTTTCTCAAGTCTCTTCTGAATCTCCTGCTCGTTATCCTAAAACTATTCGCCCTCCTGACTGACCCCTCAACTAAAGGGAACAGCTGCTTCCTACTCATCCTATCCATACCCCTCATAATCTTATATACCTCAATCACGTCCCACCCTCAGCCTTCAATCTCTTCTCATTGTTCAAATGCTCCATCCCAGGCAATGTCCCGGTGAATCTCCTCTGTAGCCTCTCTAGTGCAATCACACGATTCCTATAGTGAGGTGACCAGAATTGCACTCAGTACTCCAATGCAGTACTACAACTCCAACATTACCTCCTTGCTTTTAAACTCTGTACCACAATTAATAAAAGCAAGTCTCCCATATGCCTTCTTATTCAATGCACATGTCTGCTCCCTGGAAAAGCAGCTCTAGTCTTTACATGCTTACAACATGGCTTCTAAATGATTCTGCCTGGCAAAAATCTCCACCATCTGGTGGGATCACTCAATCTCAGTTTCCACTGGTCCCTCAGGTCAGGTGATTTACTTCTGTTGCACTGTCATAATGAGACAGGCACCATGTACACAACACAAATATACCCTGGTCTCAGTCAACAGCACTCACCAACCTGGACTTGATTTTAAATGACACTAACATTAACCTGTGTCTGGTAAAGTGGCCTTTTGGAACGACCCAACTTCTAATCTTCATGATTTAACATCAAAGCAATTTAAAATAATTTCCATTGATTGGAGACCAATGGCGAATATGTGCTGGGTTTAATTGTTTCCAAATTCAGACCAGACTGAAATTTTGATGAATTCATTCACCTGAAACATCGAACTGGATTTTATGCTCCCCTAAAAAGAAATTTGCAGGCCAGCTTCCTCATACCCACCCACCTTTGGGCCTACTGTGGAGGGGAGTGCCTCTTCTTTGGTCCACTGGAAGCATCTTATTATCAGCTCCTTTCTCACTGTCCCCAAAGTAACTCCCTTTTGAACTCATTTTCCTGGCCTCCTGAACATGGCCTCACTGAGACCCTGACCTCAGACTTACCTCAGCACAGCGGAACTGTTTGCAGGCCTGCAGTGCCAGCCAAAGTCAAGCTCCTGGTTGGCACTGATGAGACTACAATTCTTGAAGGTGAGCAGGCTTATCTCTGGTACTTTTACTGGAGGGGGTGGGGAATGCGGAACGCGGAACCCCGAAACTTCAGCTCGTTACATTTTGTTTCCCACTGCAGAGGCTTTGATCTGATTTGATTATTATTGTCACATGTATTAGTATACATTGAAAAATACTGTTTCTTTATTGCTATAGAACATAGAACATTACAGCGCAGTACAGGCCCTTCGGCCCTCGATGTTGCGCCGACCAATGTAACCAATTTCATGACCCTCTAACCTAAACTATTTCAATGCTACCCATATGCCTATCCACTGACCATTTGAATGCCCTTAAACTTGGCAAGTCCATAACTGTTGCAGGCAGGGCATTCCACGCTCTTACTACCCTGGGAGTGAAGAACCCACCTCTTACATCCGTCCTATAACTACCACCCCTTAATTTAAAGCTATGTCCCCTCATGTTACCCATCTCCAGCCGAAGAAAAAGGCTCTCACTATTCAGCCTATCACTGCCTACTATCAGTTTTAGTCTAAGCTTACTGCCTCACACAAGTATAGTGCCGGAAGACTGGAGGATAGCGAATGTGGTCCCATTTTTCAAGAAGGGGAATAGAGACTTTCCTGGGAATTATAGACTGGAGAGTCTTACTTCTGTTGTGGGCAAAGTATTGGAAAGAATTATTAGGGACAGGATTTATAGTTATTTAGAGAGAAATGAATTGATTGGGGATAGTCAGCATGGTTTTGTGAAGGGTAGGTCGTGCCTTACTAGCCTTATTGAGTTTTTTGAAAAAGTGACCAAAGAGGTGGATGGGGGTAAGGCAGTTGATGTGGTATATATGGACTTTAGTAAGGCGTTTGATAAGGTGGCCCATGGAAGGCTTCTGCAGAAAATGCAGATGTATGGGATTCAGGGTGATTTAGCTAATTGGATTAGGAATTGGCTAGCAGATAGAAGACAGAGGGTGGTGGTTGATGGGAGATATTCATCGTGGAGTTCGGTTACAAGTGGTGTACCTCAGGGGTCTGTTTTGGGGCCCCTGCTGTTTGTAATTTTTATAAATGATCTGGATGAGGGTATTGAAGGATGGATTAGTAAATTTGCAGATGACACCAAAGTCGGAGGAGTGGTAGATAGTGAAGAGGGGTGTTATAGTTTGCAGAGAGACTTGGACAAGTTGCAGAGCTGGGCCGAGAGGTGGCAAATGGAGTTTAATGTGGAAAAGTGTGAGGTAATTCACTTTGGCAGGAATAACAAATGTGTAGAGTATAGGGCTAATGGTAGGACTCTTAATAGTGTTGATGAACAGAGGGATCTTGGTGTATATGTGCATAGATCCCTGAAAGTTGGCAATCAAGTCGATAAGGTTGTTAAGAAGGCATATGGAGTCTTAGCTTTTATTGGTAGGGGGATTGAATTTCGGAGCCGCAACGTCATGTTGCAACTGTACAAAACTCTAGTGCGGCCGTACTTGGAGTATTGTGTGCAGTTCTGGTCCCCGCATTATAAGAAAGATGTGGAGGCATTGGAGAGGGTACAGAGGAGGTTTACCAGGATGTTGCCTGGTATGAAAGGCAGGTCTTATGAAGAGAGGCTGAGGGATTTGAGGTTGTTTTCGTTAGAAAGAAGGCGGCTAAGAGGAGACCTTATTGAAACATATAAGATGATTAGAGGTTTAGATAGGGTGGACAGTGATAGCCTTTTTCCTAGGATGGAGAAAGCCAGCACGAGGGGACATAGCTTTAAATTAAGGGGTGGTGGTTTTAGGACAGATGTCAGAGGTAGGTTCTTTACCCAGAGGGTGGTAAGAGTATGGAATGCCTTGCCTGCGTCAGTTGTAGATGCGCCAAGTTTGGTGGCGTTTAAGAGGTTAGTAGATAAGTTTATGGATGAAAAGGGAATGGTTTAGGTTAGAGGGTCACTGCTTGTTCCTAATTGGTCGGCGCAACATCGAGGGCCGAACAAAGAACATAGAACATTACAGCGCAGTACAGGCCCTTCAGCCCTCGTTGTTGCGCCGGCCAGTGGACCCTCTAACCTAAACTATTCCAATATCATCCATATGCCTATCCACCGAACATTTGAATGCCCCCAAAGTAGGCGAGTGCACAACTGCTGCAGGCAGGGCATTCCACGCCCTCACCACCCTCTGTGTAAAGAACCTGCCTCTGACATCCATCCTATAACTACCACCTCTTAATTTAAAGTTATGTCCCCTCGTGTTGGTCATCACCATCCGAGGAAAAAGGCTCTCACTATCCACCCTATCCAATCCCTTGATCATCTTATACGCCTCAATTAGGTCACCGCGTAACCTTCTTCTCTCTAATGAAAATAACCTCAGGTCCCTCAGCCTTTCCTCATAAGGCCTTCCCACCATACCAGGCAACATCCTGGTAAACCTCCTCTGCACCCTTTCCAATGCTTCCACATCTTTCTTATAATGCGGCGACCAGAACTGTACGCAATACTCCAAGTGCGGCCGCACCAGAGTTTTGTACAGTTGTAACATAACCTCACGGCTCCTAAATTCAATCCCTCTACCAATAAAAGCTAACACACCGTACGCCTTCTTAACAACTTTATCAACCTGGGTGCCAACTTTCAAAGAGCTATGTACTTGTACCCCAAGATCCCTCTGCTCGACAACACTATTAAGGGTCCTTCCATTAACCCTATATTTCATATGCCTGTTATTCCTACCAAAGTGAATCACCTCACACTTATCCGTATTGAATTCCATTTGCCACCTCACGGCCCAGCTCTGCAACCTATCTATGTCCCTCTGCAAACTGTAACATCCATCCTCGCTGTCTACAACTCCCCCAACTTTGGTATCGTCAGCAAATTTACTAATCCAACCCTCTACACCCTCATCTAGGTCATTTATAAAAATGACAAACAGCAGTGGCCCTAAAACAGATCCTTGAGGTACACCACTTGTAACTGCACTCCAGGTTGAATATTTCCCATCAACCACCACCCTCTGTCTTCTATCAGCTAGCCAATTCCTAATCCAAACTGCTAAATCACCTTCAATCCCATGCATCTGCACTTTCTGCAGTAGCCTACCATGGGGAACCTTATCAAACGCTTTGCTAAAATCCATATACACTACATCAACTGCCTTACCCTTATCTACCTCTTTGGTCACCTCCTCAAAAAACTCAATAAGGTTTGTGAGGCACGACCTACCCTTCACAAAACCGTGCTGACTATCCCTAATCAATTTATTTCTCTTTAGATGCTTATAAATCCTATCCCTTACAATTCTTTCCAAGACCTTGCCCACAACAGAAGTCAGGCTCACCGGTCTATAATTTCCAGGATGGTCCCAGGAAGGGCCTGTTCTGCGCTGTAATATTCTATGTTCTATTTTAGGATAGAGATAGAAAAGGATGCTTGTTGCCCTAGGGGCAGGGTGCTGAATTGGGGGAAGGCTAACTGCGGTCGGTTTAGGCAGGAACTTAAGGAAACTGATTGGGAACGGTTGTTTGAGGGTAAGTCCATGCTAGGCACGTGGGAGTCTTTCAAGGGGGTACTGAAAATGTTGCAAGATAAGTATTTAGCTTTTATTAGTAGGGGGATTGAATTTTGGAGCTGCAATGTCATGTTGCAACTGTACAAAACTCTAGTGCGGCCGCACTTGGAGTATTGTGTACAGTTCTGGTCCCCGCATTATAAGATAGATGTGGAGGCATTGGAGAGGGTACAGAGGAGGTTTACCAGGATGTTGCCTAGTATGGAGGGCAGGTCTTATGAAGAGAGGCTGAGGGATTTGAGGTTGTTTTCGTTAGAAAGAAGGCGGCTAAGAGGAGACCTTATTGAAACATATAAGATAATTAGAGGTTTAGATAGGGTGGACAGTGATAGCCTTTTTCCTAGAATGGAGAAAGCTAGCACGAGGGGACATAGCTTTAAATTAAGGGGTGGTAGTTATAGGACGGATGTCAGAGGTAGGTTCTTTACCCAGAGGGTGGTAAGGGTATGGAATGCCCTGCCTGCTGCAGTTGTAGATGCCCAAGTTTGGTGGCGTTTAAGAGGTTAGTAGATAAGTTTATGGATGAAAAGGGAATGGTTTAGGTTAGAGGGTCATTGCTTTTTCCTAATTGGTCGGCGCAACATTGAAGGCCGAAGGGCCTGTTCTGCGCTGTAACATTCTATGTTCTAACTATGTGCCGGCCAAGAGGAAAGATGGGAAAGGTAGGATTAGAGAGCCGTGGATTACTAGGGATATTGAGGAGTTGGTTAGGAAGAAAAGAGAAGCGTATGATAGGTCAAAGCAGCTGGGAACCGAGACAGTGTTGAAGGAATATAGAGAGAGTAGGAGGGAGCTCAAATGGGGAGTTAGAAGGGCAAAAAGGAGGCATGAAATGATTTTGGCAGATAGGATTAAGGAAAACCCAAAGGCTTTTTACCCCTATGTTAGGAATAAAAGGGTGGTCAGAGGAAAAATCGGACCTTTTAGGGACAGAGGAGGGGAACTGTGCTTAGAGCCCAGGGAATGGCGGAGATCCTGAATGAATACTTTGCATTGGTATTCACGAAGGAGAGGGGCTTGTTGACAGCTCCTGTCTCTGAGGGAGCTGTGGACCAGTTGAGGGAAATATCCATACTGAGCGAGGAAGTGTTAGAGTTTCTAGGTAGCATTAAAACTGATAAATCTCCAGGCCCTGATGGCATTTATCCCAGGCTGCTTAGGGAGGTGTGAGGTGAAATTGCTGGGCCTCTGACACAAATCTTTGTCTCTTCTTTGGACGCAGGTGAGGTCCCAGAGGACTGGAGAATAGCTAATGTTGTACTGTTGTTTAAAAAGGGTAGTAGGGATAACCCTGGAAATTATAGGCCGGTGAGTTTGACGTCAGTGGTAGAACGTAGAACATTACAGCGCAGTACAGGCCCTTCGGCCCTCGATGTTGTGCCAGCCAGTGGACCCTCTAACCTAAACTATTCTAATATCATCCATATGCCTACCCACCGAACGTTTGAATGCCCCCAAAGTAGGCGAGCCCACAACTGCCAGTAGGGAAGCTGTTGGAGGGGATTCTTAGAGATAGGATGTATAGGCACTTAGAGTGTTGCGATCTGATTAGGGATACGCAGCATGGATTTGTTAAGGGGAGGTCATGCCTTAAAAATCTGGTAGAAATTTTTTGAGGAGGTGACAAAAAAGGTCGACGAAGGGCGAGCTGTTGATGTCGTCTATATGGATTTTAATATGGCGTTTGACAAAGTCCCTCATGGGAGGTTAGTCAAGAAGGTCAAGGCTAATGTGATACAAGGACAGGTAGCCAGATGGATAAGTAACTGGCTTGGTAATAGGAGACAGAGAGTAATAGTGGAAGGGTGTTTCTCTAGCTGGAGGTCGGTCACTAGTGGTGTGCCGCAGGGCTCAGTACAGGGACCTCTTCTATTTGTAATATATATAAATGACTTGGAAGAGGGAGTAAGTGGAGTGATCAGCAAGTTTGCAGACGATACAAAGATGGCTGGACTTGTGGATAGTGAGGAGCATTGTCAGGCGATGCAGCAGGACATAGATAGGCTGGTAGCTTGGGCAGACAGATGGCAGATAGAATTCAATCCTGATAAATGTGAGGTGATGCATTTTGGGAGAAAGAATGTAGGGGGGAGGTATATGATAGAAGGTAGACCTACTAAGAGTATAGAAACGCAGAGGGACCTGGGGGTGCAGGTGAACAAGTCTCTGAAGATGGCAGAGCAAGTGGAGAAGGTTGTGAAGAAAGCATATAGTATGCTAGCCTTTCTAGGAAGGGGTATAGAGTACAAGAGCTGGCCTTTAATGTTGCAGTTGTATAAAACATTAGTTAGACCTCATTTGGAATACTGCGTCCAGTTCTGGTCGCCTTACTACCGGAAGGACGTGGAGACTCCGGAGTAAGTGCAGAGGAGGTTTACCAGGATACTGCCTGGTATGGAAGGTCTGAATTACGAGGAGAGATTAGGCAAATTGGGACTGTTTTCCTTAGAAACACGTAGACTTAGAGGAGATCTGACACAGGTGTACAAGATTATGAAGGGGATAGATAGAGTAAACAGGGTTAAGCTTTTTCCTAGGATAGACTCAAATAGCACGAGGGGTCACGGGCTTAGGGTGAGAAGGTAAGGTAATAATTTGGATGCTAGAGGGAGTTTTTCACACAGAGGGTGGTGGGGGTATGGAATGTGCTGCCAAGTAAAGTGGTGGGTGCAGGCACTCTGGAGTTATTTAAGAAATACTTAGATGGGCACATGAACAGAATGGGAATGGAGGGGTATAGAAAACTGATTTAAAATAGGGATCATGAGCCTTGGGAGTCCCTGGGAAGTGTGTAAATAGATGATGATATTGATGTACTTGTTTTCATCCTACAGGTGCTTTGGTCCACCTTGTTGTCTAACGAGGGGCATACACGCGATGGGTCGTGAGAGGGCTGCTCTTGGATTTTTTTTGAGAGTATCCTAGTGCTTCACGTCGTTAGTGTACGCTTGACCTGGACCATTTGATGGGCAACACGACAGCTCAGTGACTATCGCTGTGCTGTGCAGATACATGGATTTGGGCCTGTGTCTGTGGGAGTTTGCGCATTCTCCCCGTGCTTGCGTGGGTTTTCTCCAGGTGCTCCGGTTTCCTCCCACATCCCAAAGATGTGCTCTTAGGCTAACTGGCAAAACAAATTCTCCCTAAATTGTCTCAAATTTTGTTTTTAATCCATAGATCTATAAACATGGACAGGGATCCCGGATAGAGGTGGGAACATTGGGGTGGCGGCGCAGGCTCGTTGGGCCGAAGGGCCTGATTCCCATGCTGTTTTGTTCTTTGTTCTTTGAGAGAGTACAGAATTTGGTGTTACAGTCATAGCCGGGATATAGAGAAAGATCAACTTAATGCAAGATAAGTCCATTCAAAAGTTTCATGGTGGCAGGGTTGATACGTGACCTCAGGCTTTTGTATCTTTTTCCTGATGGAAGAAGGTGAAAGAGAGAACGTCTGGGTGCATGCTGACCAACCTGCTGAATATTTCAAGCATTTTCTGTTTTTATACTGGAACTGAGGCAGTCCCATTGAACGTTGGATTATCCAGTAATAAATTAGATAAATGACCATCCAAGAGTATGTTAAAAGTGCTGGATAAGTGCAAGCTGTTGTTCTGTCTGCATCTTACAAATAGAATAAAGAAATGCTTCCCACCTTGCATGATCAACTCCCAGAAGTCTTGTAGCCCCTTTGTTTCCACATTCTCTTTCAGAGTTTTCAGTATTGTATTGAAGAGTTTAGATTCTCCAACCTGGAAATCAATTGACCAGCAATAGGACAGTTTTAGCTTACACAAGTGCTGCCCATGTTATAAACTACATCATACCTAACCAAATTGGTGTACAAACATCACTCATCTACCTAAGTGAGGTTTTTCGAGAGTATCCTAGCACTTCACATCGTTAGTGTACGCTTGACCTGGACCATTTGATGGGCAACACGACAGCTCAGTGACTATCGCTGTGCTGTGTAGATACATGGATTTGGGCCTGTGTCTGTGGGAGTTTGCACATTCTCCCTGTGCTTGCGAGGGTTTTCTCCGGGTGCTCCGGTTTCCTCCCACATTCCAAATATGTGCTCTTTGGCTGATTGGGAGAACAAATTCTCCCTAAATTGTCTCAAATTTGGTTTCAATCCATAGATCTATAAACATAGACATGGATTACGAGTAGAAGTGGGAACATTGAGGTGGCGGCATAGCTCATTGGGCCGAAGGGCCTGTTTCCCGTGCTGTTTTGTTCTTTGTTGTTCTGTCTTCTATGACCGAGCCAGTTCTGTACCAGTCTGCTGTTTGTCAAAGGCTTACTGATGTCCATGTAGACAACATCTACTGCCCTACCCTCATTAAACATCTTCGTCACTTCCTCGAAAAACTCAGGTTAGTGTGACATGATCTCACCTTCACAAATCCATGTTGCCTCTCACCCAGTAAGAGTCTGGAAACACCAATTTTAACTCCAACCGATTTATTTGATAGTAAATCAGCGAGCTTTCGGCCTTTGTAGCCTTCATCAGGCGAATGAGATGTTCTGGTCTCCAAAAGCACATGTATCAGCACAGACAGTTTACACTTTGCTGATTAGAATGCAAATCCTTACACCTAACCTGCTATTCAAGTCTTAAAGTGGCTAACAATGTGGGTGGGAGGAATATTGAGCACAGGTTAGAGGGATGTGTATTGTCTCCAGACAGCACAGTAAGTGAAGATATGGTGCTCGACTCATCGATCAACAGTTCCGGCGTGCCACAGTGATAAACCGCACTGACCTCCTCAGAAAACGAACACGGGACACGGTGGACAGAGTACCCTTTGTTGTCCAGTACTTCCCCAGAGCGGAGAAGCTACGACATCTTCTCCAGAGTCTTCAACATATCATTGATGATGATGAACATCTCGCTAGGGCCATCCCCACTCCCCGACTTCTTGCTTTCAGACAACCGCGCAACCTCAAACAGATCATTGTTTGCAGCAAACTACCAACCTTCAGGAGAACAGTGACCACAATACCACACAACCCTGCCACAGCAACCTCTGCAAGACATGCCGGATCATCGACATGGATGACATCATCAAACGTCAGAATACCATTCACCAGGTACACGGTATATACTCTTGCAACTCAGCCAACGTTGTCTACCTAATACGTTGCAAGAAAGGATGTCCCGAAGCATGGTACACTGGGGAGACCATGCAGACACTACGACAGTGGATGAATGAACATCGCTCAACAATCACCAGGCAAAACAGTTCCCTTCCTGTGGGCGAACACTTCAGCAGTCACGGGCATTCGGCCTCCAACCTTCGGGTAAATGTTCTTCAAGGGGGCCTTCACAACACATGACAGTGCAGAGTCGCTGGGCAGAGACTGATAGCCAAGTTCCGCACACATGAGGACGGTCTTAACAGGGATCTTGGCTTCATGTCACACTATCTGTAACCCCCATGACTTGCCTGGGTTAGCAAAAAAATCTCACTTACTGTGCTGTCTGGAGACAATACACATCCCTCTCACCTGTGCTCAATATTCCTCCCACCCTCATTGTTAGCCGCTTGAAGGCTTGAATAGCAGGCTAGGTGTAAGGATTCGCATTCTAATCAGCAAAGTGTAAACTGTGTGATATGTGTGCTTTTGGAGACCAGAACATCTCATTCGCCTGATGAAGGCTACAAAGGCCGAAAGCTCGCAGATTTACTATCAAATAAATCGGTTGAATTTAAAATTGGTGTCACCAGACTCTTACTGAGTTTACCCCAGTCCAACGCCGGCATCTCTACATCATGGCCTCTCACCCACACATACACTTATTTCCAGGTGGGAGTAAATTCTGTATCGAAGAATCCTCTCCAACAATTCTCCTATACTGACATTAGACTCACTGGTCTGAAATTATCTGCATTATTCTTGCTTCCTTCTTAAACAAAGGAACAACACTGGCTATTCTCCAATCCTTTAAGATTTCCCCTGTAGCCAAAGATTTCTCTCAAGGCCCCAGCAATTTCCTCCCTTGCCTCCCTCATTATTTTGGGGTGTATCCCATCAAGTGATGCTGAAAGTCTCGAAGTGCATCAAGGTTGATAAATTCCTGGGATCTGATGAAAGGCAGAAAGTGGTTGTGGATGGGTTTTGTTCTGCATGGAGGTCGGTAACTAGTGGAGTGCCCCAGGGATCTGTTCTGGGACCCCTGTTGTTTGTCATTTTCATAAATGACCTGGATGAGGAAGTGAAGAGATGGGTTAGTAAGTTCGCCGATGATACAAAGGTCAGTGGTGTTGTGGATGGTATGGAGGGATG
The DNA here is from genome assembly GCA_024679065.1 of Sphyrna mokarran. Classification (NCBI taxonomy): domain Eukaryota; kingdom Metazoa; phylum Chordata; class Chondrichthyes; order Carcharhiniformes; family Carcharhinidae; genus Sphyrna; species Sphyrna mokarran. Next base: position 94,958,543 of record JAGIQG010000011.1, read on the forward strand.
CCAAAAATTGCAGCGGGACATAGACAGGATGCAAGACTGGGCGGAGAAGTGGCAGATGGACTTCAACGCAGATAAATGTGTAGTGGTCCATTTTGGCAGGAATAATGGGAAGGAGGAGTACAATATAAGGAGTAGGAGTCTTAGCTGTGTTGTAGAGCAGAAGGATCTCGGTCTCCGGGTCCATAGGACTCTTAAATCGGCCTCGCAGGTGGAGGAAGTGGTCAAGAAGGCGTACGGTGTACTGGCCTTCATCAATCGAGGAATAGAGTTTAGGAGTCAGGAGGTAATGATGCAGCTCTATAAGACTCTTGTCAGACCCCAGTTGGAGTATTGTGCGCAGTTCTGGTCGCCTCACTATAGGAAGGGTGTAGAGGCTATTGAGAGGGTTCAGAGGAGATTTACAAGGATCCTGCCTGGATTGGGAGGCAGGCCTTATGAAGATAGGTTGAGGGAGCTGGGACTCTTCTCACTGGAGAGACGTAGGTTGAGAGGCGACCTGATAGAGGTTTATAAAATGTTGAGAGGAATAGATAGGGTGGACTCCCAGAGACTATTTCCCCAAGCTAAAATGGTCACTACGAGAGCACACAGATTTAAGGTGCAGGGAAGCAAATACAAAGGGGATGTCAGGGGTAGTTTTTTCACTCAGAGGGTGGTGAGTGAATGGAACCGACTGCTGTCGGAGGTTGTTGAGACAATCTCACTGGGGTCTTTTGAAAGACTTCTGAATGAGTATATGGAAGAGAATAGAATAGGGGGTTATAGATAGGTCTGTGGATTGGTAGATGTGATCGGCGCAATTCGTGGGCCGAAGGGCCTGTTTGTGCTGTATTGTTCTATGTTCTAAATGTATCCCAGGACATTGTGGGAGGCTGGGAGGAAATTGCAGGTCCCCTAGCATGATGAGTACGTGGGATTAAATGGGATTGGGAGTTACAGATAGTTCTATGGCCTAGTAGGTATGGGTATGATTGGCACAACTTGTGGGCTGAAGGGTCTATTTGTGCTGTAGTGTTCTATGTTCTATGTTCAAGCCCTGGGGATTTACATACCTTAATATTTCTCAAGAACCCCACTACCTCCTCCAATTCAATCTTAACATGACTCAAACTATCTACACAACCTTTCCCAGATTCATCATCCAGGAAGTCCTTTTCTTTGGTGAATACTTAAGCAAAGTACTCATTTAATACCTCGCACATTTCCGGTGGCATGGATTCCCTCTCCTGTCCCTGAGTGGCCCAATCCTCTCTCTGGCTATCCTTTTACTATTTATATGTGATTAAAAAATCTTGGGATTTTCCTTAATCCTGCTGATCAATGACTTGTCGTGATGCTTTTTAGCCCTCCTTACTCCTTGCTTGAATTTTTTTCTACTTTCCTTGTATTTCGCACTTGCTTCGTGTGTTCCCAGCCAACTAGCCTTGACAAATGCTTCCTTTTCCTCTTTGACTAGGCTCACAATATTTCTTGTTCCCAAAACTTGTCATACTATCATACACAGATCACTGAAAGTGGAAACGCAGGTGGAGAAGGTAATCAAGAAGGCATATGGAATGTTTGCCTTCATTGGCTGGGGCACTGAGTTTAAAAATTGGCAAGTCGTGTTGCAGCTTTATAGAACCTTAGTTAGGCTGCACTTGGAATATAGTGTTCAATTCTGGTCGCCACAGTACCAGAATGATGTGGAGATTTTGGAGAGGGTACAGAAAAAATTTACCAGGATGTTGCCTGGTATGGAGGGCATTAGCTATGGGGAGACGTTGGAGAAACTTGGCTTGTTCTCACTGGAACGATGGAAGTTGAGGAGTGACCTGATATAAGTCTACAAGATTATGAAGGGCATGGACAGAGTGGATAATCAGAAGTTTTTTCCAGGGTAGAAGAGTCAATTACTAGGGGGCATAAGGTACAAGAAGCAAGATTTAAAGGAGATGTACGAGGCAAGTTTTTTTTACACAGAGGGTGGTGGTTGCCTGGAACTTGTTGCTGTGGGAGGTAGTGGAGGCAGATACGATAGTGACATTTAAGGGGCGTCTGGATAAATGCATGAATAGGATGGGAATAGAGAGATATGGTCCCCGGAAGGGTAGCAGGTTTTAGTTAAGTTGGGCAGCATGGTTGGTGCAGGCTTCGAGGGCCTAAGGGCCTGTTTCTGTGCTGTAATTTTCTTGGTTCTCTTTATCCTTATCCTCACAGGAACGTGCCGATCCTGAATCTCTATCAACTTACAACTGAAAGGCACAACATTTGCCACCCTCCAACAGAACTTAGAACATAGAACACTACAGCACAAACAGGTCGTTCAGCCCACAAGTTGCGCTGATCATATCCATGCCTATTAGGCCATAAAACTATCTGGTTGAGTAAGAGAACCTTGGTGTACGAAAAAAGTTGATTTGCTGGTTAAAAGGAAAAAGGAGGCTTATGACAGGATGAGGATTGAAGGCTCGGTTAGTGCAATGGATAGCTATAGATTAGCCAGGAGGGAGCTAAAGGGGGAATTGAGGAGAGCAAAGAGAGGACATGAGAAGACTTTGGCTGATAGGATTAGGGAGAATCCTAAAGCTTTCTTTAGATATGTTAAGAATAGAAGATTGGTTAGGGCAAGATTAGGGCCAGTCATAGACAGCAGTGGGAAGTTGTGCGTGGAGCCTGAAGAGATTGGAGAGGTACTGAATAAATATTTCTCTTCGGTATTCACGCAGGGTGATGTAAATGTAGTTATGGAGAACACTGAGGTACAGGGTAGCAAACTGGAAGGTATTGAAGTAGATAGGGAGGATGTGCTAGATATTCTCGAGGGTTTGAAGTTGGATAAGTCCCCTGGGCCGGACGGGATTTACCCTAGGATTCTCTGGGAGGCAAGAGAGGAGATTGCAGAGCCTCTGGCTCTGATCTTCAGGTCGTCGTTGGTTACGGGTGTGGTTCCGGAGGACTGGAGGATAGCGAATGTGGTCCCGTTGTTCAAGAAGGGGAAGAGAGACCTTCCAGGGAATTATAGGCCAGTGAGTCTTACTTCTGTTGTGGGCAAAGTATTGGAGAGAATAATTAGGGATAGGATTTATAGTTATTTAGAGAGTAATGAATTGATTGGAGATAGTCAGCATGGTTTTGTGAAGGGTAGGTCGTGCCTTACTAACCTCATTGAGTTTTTTGAAAAAGTGACTAAGGAGGTGGATGGGGGTAAGGCGGTTGATGTGGTATATATGGACTTTAGTAAGGCGTTTGATAAGGTGGCCCATGGAAGACTTCTGTAGAAAATGCAGATGTATGGGATAGAGGGTGATTTAGCTAATTGGGTTAGGAATTGGCTAGCAGGTAGAAGACAGAGGGTGGTGGTTGATGGGAGATATTCATCTTGGAGTTCGGTGACAAGTGGTGTACCTCAGGGGTCTGTTTTGGGGCCCCTGCTGTTTGTAATTTTTATAAATGATCTGGATGAGGGTATTGAAGGATGGATTAGTAAATTTGCAGATGACACTAAAGTCGGTGGAGTGGTAGATAGTGAAGAGGGGTGTTATAGTTTGCAGAGGGACTTGGACAAGTTGCAGAGCTGGGCCGAGAGGTGGCAAATGGAGTTTAATGTGGAAAAGTGTGAGGTAATGCACTATGGCAGAAATAATAAATGTGTAGAGTATAGGGCAAATGGTAGGATTCTTAGTAGTCTAGATGAACAGAGGGATCTTGGTGTGTATGTGCATAGATCCCTGAAAGTAGGCAGTCAGGTCGAGAAGGTTGTTAGGAAGGCATATGGAGTCTTGGCTTTTATTGGTAGAGGGATTGAATTTCGGAGCCGCAACGTCATGTTGCAACTGTACAAAACTCTAGTGCGGCGCACTTGGAGTATTGTGTGCAGTTCTGGTCCCCACATTATAAGAAAGATGTGGAGGCATTGGAGAGGGTACAGAGGAGGTTTACCAGGATGTTGCCTGGTATGGAGGGCAGGTCTTATGAAGAGAGGCTGAGGGATTTGAGGTTGTTTTCGTTAGAAAGGAGGCGGCTAAGAGGGGACCTAATCGAAACATATAAGATGATTAGAGGTTTAGATAGGGTGGACAGTGATAGCCTTTTCCCTAGGATGGAAAAAGCTAGCACGAGGGGACACAGCTTTAAATTAAGGGGTGATAGTTATAGGACGGATATCAGAGGTAGGTTCTTTACCCAAAGGGTGGTTCGGGAGTGGAATGCCCTGCCTGCAGCAGTTGTAGATGCGCCAGTTTGGTGGCGTTTAAGAGGTTAGTTGATAAGTATATGGAAGAGAAGGGAATGGTTTAGTTTGGAGGGGCATTGCTTTTTATATTGGTCGGCGCAACATCGAAGGCCGAAGGGCCTGTTCTGTGCTGTAATGTTCTATGTTCTATGTTCTATAACTCCCAATTCCATTAAATCCCACATACTCATCCAGAAGTCTTTTAAAACACCCCAGCAAGTTTGCCTCTACCACCACCGACAGCAGCCGATTCCACTCATTCACCACCCTCCCCAGCATCTTAAGCCTATGTTCTCTCGTAGCAACCATTTCAGCCTTGGGGATCCACCCTATCTATTCCTCGCAACATTTTATAAACCTCTATCAAGTCATCTCTCAACCTTCATCTCTCCAGGGAGAAAAGACCTAGTTCCCTTCACCTATCTTCATAAGGCATGCCTCCCAATCCAGGCAACATCCTTGTAAATCTCCTCTGCATCCTCTAAATAGCTTCCACATCCTTCCTGTAGCGAGGTGACCAGAACTGCGCATAGTACTCCAAGTGGGGTCTGACAAGAGTCTTATAAAGTTGCAGCATTACTTTCTGACTTCTAAACTCAATCCCTCTATGAATGAAGGCCAGTACATCATATGCCTTCTTGACCACATCCTCCACCTGCTAGGTCGATTTAAGAGTCCTATAGAACATACATAGAACATAGAACAATACACCACAAACAGGCCCACAAACGAGTTGCGCCGATGACATCTACCAATCCACAGACCTATCTATAACCCCTATCCCATTTGTTTCCATATACCCATTCAGAAGTCTTTTAAAAGACCCCAGCGAGTTTGCCTCAACAACATCCTATGGCAGCCGATTCCATTCACTCACCACCCTCTGATGAAAAACTTACCCTTAGTCCTATGGATCGGACCCCAAGATCCTTCTGCTCCTCAACACTGCTAAGAGTCCTACCCTTGATATTTATCCCACTGGACCTGCCAAAATGAACCACTACACATTTATCCGCATTGAAGTCTATCTGCCTCTTCTCTGCCCAGTCTTGCATCCTATCTATGTCACACTGCAACTTCTGACATCCCTCCAGACTATCCACAACACCACCAACCTTCGTACCCATCTTACTAACCCATCCCTCCGCTTCCCCATCTAGGTCATTTATGAAAATGACAAACAGCAGGGGTCCTAGAACAGATCCCTGGGGCACTCCACTGGTGACTGACTGACCTCCATGCAGAAAAAGACCCATCCACAACCACTCTCTGTCTTCTGCAAGCAAGCCAGTTCTAGATCCACAAGGCCAAAGCCCCTTGGATCCCATGCCCTCTCATCTTCTCAAGAAGTCTTGCATGGGAGACCTTATCAAAGGCCTTGCTGAAGTCCATGTAAACCACATCACTACTCTTCGTTTGTCAATGTGTTCAATCACATTTTCAAAGAACTCAACTAGGCTCGTAAGGCATGACCTGCCCTTGACAAAGCAATGTTGACTATTTCTGATCATACTAAACTTCTCTAAATGCTCATAAATCCTGTCCCTCAAAATCCTCTCCACCTACTTACCAACCACTGAGGTCAGACTCACCGATCAGTAATTTCCCAGGCTATCTCTGCTCCTTTTCTTGAAAATGGGAACCACATCCGTAATCCTCCAGTGCTCCAGAACCTCTCCCGTCTCCATTGATGATGCAAAGATCATCGCCAGGGGCTCTGCAATCACTTCTCTCACCTCCCACAGAAACTTGGGGTACATCCCATCCGGTCCTGGCAACTTACGTATCTTAATAGAATTTAAAAATTTAACCTTAAGGCATCTCACCTGTGGCCGTTGATGATTCATATATATCTGCTACAGGATCGCAATTTCCTCCCCCAGCCTCCCACAATGTCCTGGGATACATTCCATCAGGTGCCAGGGATTTATCTACCTTATTGCACTTCAAGACTTCCAGCATCACCTTCTCCATAATATCTACATTTTTCATAACATCACTGTTTATTTCCTCAACTTCGCTAATATCCATGCCTTTCTCAACAGTAAACACCAATGAGAAATGTTAATTTAGGATTTCGCCCATCTCTTGTAGATTTGCACATAGATGACCTTTTTGATCCTTCAATGGCCCTATTCTTTCCCTAGTTACTCTTTTCCCTTTATGTATTTGTAGGAGCTCTTTGGATTCTCCTTTGCCTTATCTGCCAAAGAAATCTCATGTCCTCCTTTTGCCTCCTGATTTCTCTCTTAACTTTACTCTTTGATCCCAGCTGTCTGTTTTCGTGAGAGGGAAAAAAATTAATAGGAACTTGAGAAGTAACTTTTTTTTACGCAGAGGGCGGTACATATGTGGAATGAGCTGTTGGAGGAAGTGGTTGAGGCAGGGACATTGACAACATTTAAAAGGCATTTGGGCAGATACATGGATAAGAAAGGTTTAGAGGGATATGGGCCAAACGCAGGCAAATGGGGTTAGCTTCGATGGGCATTTTGGTCGGTTTTTACCCATTTGGGCCGAAAGGCCTGGCTCCTAGTCGTTGATTCTACTGATTGTAATTTGCCTCCTTCTTCTTTTTGACCAGGGCCTCAATATCCCCAGTTATCCAGGGTTTCCTACTTCTATCAACTTTGCTCTTTACTCTGAAAGGAATATTCTTCGGCTAAACCCTGGTTAACTAAAGGATACATTCTCAGAAACTGCAATGGAGTGTAATTATTTTAGCAATGTAAGTTTAATGAATCCGTCATTACAATGATTTTGAAATTTGTAATAGAAAGAAATACTAATACATTGAAGTGGAAATTGGTGAAACAAGGTCTGGATTTAGATTTGGAATTTGTTCTTTGCTTCATTCTTCACAAAGGAAGACATGAATAACGTGCCAGAAGTGCTGAAAGAAACATGTTTTAGTGAAGAGCTGAAGGAACTCAGCATTACTATGTACAGTTCTGGTCTCCCTATTATAGAAAGGATATTAATAAATTAGAAAGTGAGCAGAAATGATTTACTAGAATGCTACCAGGACTTGATGGTTTGAATTATAAGGAGAGGTTGAGAACATAGAACATAGAACACTACAGCACAAACAGGCCCTTCGGCCCACAAGTTGTGCCGAACACATCAAAACCTACCCAGCCATAGACCTATCTATAACCCCCAATCCCATTGGATCCCATATACTCATCCAGAAGTCTTTTAAAAGACCCCAGCGAGTTTGCCTCGACCACCACCGACGGCAGCCGATTCCATTCAATCACCACCCTCTGAGTGAAAAACTTGCCCCTAGCATCCCCTCTATACTTGCTTCCCTGCACCTTAAATCTGTGCTCTCTCGTCGCGACCATTTCAGCCCTGGGAAATAGTCTCTGAGAGTCCACCCTATCTATTCCTCTCAACATCTTGTAAACCTCTATCAGGTCGCCTCTCAACCTTCGTCTCTCCAGGGAGAACAGTCCCAGCTCCCTCAACCTGTCTTCATAAGGCATGCCTCCCAATCCAGGCAACATCCTTGTAAATCTCCTCTGCACCCTTTCAATAGCTTCCACATCCTTCCTATAGTGAGGCGACCAGAACTGCGCACAGTACTCCAAGTGTGGTCTGACAAGGGTCCTATAAAGCTGCAGCATTACCTCCTGACTCCTGAACTCAATCCCTCGATGAATGAAGGCCAGTACACCGTAAGCTTTCTTAACCACATCCTCCACCTGGGAGGCCGATTTGAGAGTCTTATGGACCCGGACCCCAAGATCCCTCTGCTCTTCCACACAGCTAAGACTCCTACCTTTGATAGTGTACTCATTCATCCTGTTGGGTCTGCCAAAAATGGACCACAACACATTTATACGCGTTGAAGTCCATCTGCCACTTCTCCGCCCAGTCTTGCACCTGTCAATGTCATGCTGCAACTTCTGACATCCCTCCAGACCATCCACAACACCACCGACCTTCGTGTCATCGGCGAACTTACTCACCCATCCCTCCACTTCCTCATCCAGGTCATTTATGAAAATGACAAACAGCAAGGGTCCCAGAACAGATCCCTGGGGCACTCCACTGGTGACCGACCTCCATGCAGAAAAAGAGCCATCCACAACTACCCTCTGCCTTCTGCAGGCAAGCCAGTTCTGGATCCACAAGGCCAGAGCCCCTTGGATCCCATGGCCTCTCACCTTCTCAAGAAGTCTTGCACGTGGGACCTTGTCAAATGCCTTGCTGAAGTCCATGTACACCACGTCCAGTGCTCTTCCTTCGTCAATGTGTTCAGTCACATTTTCAAAGAACTCAATTAAACTCGTAAGGCACGACGTGCCTTTTACAAAACCATGTTGACTATTTCTAATCAACCTAAACTTCTCCAAATGCTCGTAAATCTTGTCCCTCAGAAGCCTCTCCATCATCTTTGATAGACTTAGACTTTTATCTTTGGAGTGTGGAAGGTTGAGGCGTGATCTTATAAAGATCTATAAAGTAATAGAATGTAGAACATTACAGCACAGAACAGGCCCTTCGGCCTTCGATGTTGCGCCGAACAATTATGAAAAAAAGCAATGACCCTCCAAACTAAACCATTCCCTTCTCTTCCATAAACTTATCAACTAACCTCTTAAACGCCTCTCAAACTTGGCGCATCTACAACTGCCGTAGGCAGGGCATTCCACTCCCTAACCACCCTCTGGGTAAAGAACCTACCTCTGATATCCGTCCTATAACTATCACCCATTAATTTAAAGCTGTGTCCCCTCGTGCCAGCATTCTCCATCCTAGGAAGAAGGCTATCACTGTCATAGAATATAACAGCACAGTACATGCCCTTCAGCCCTCGATGTTGTCCCAGCCAGTGGACCCTCTAACCTAAACTAGTCCAATATCATCCATATGCCTATCCACCGAACATTTCAATGCCCCCAAAGTAGGCGAGTCCACAACTGTCCACCCTATCTAAACCTCTAATCATCTTATATGTTTCGATAAAGTCCCCTCTTAGCCGCCCCCTTTCTAACGAAAACAATCTCAAATCCCTCAGCCTCTCCTCATAAGACCTGCCCTCCATACCAGGCAACATCCTGTTAAACCTCCTCTGTACCCTCTCCAATGCCTCCACATCCTTCTTATAATGTGGAGACCAGAACTGCACACAATACTCCAAGTGCAGCGGCACTAGAGTTTTGCATATTTGCAACATGACGTTGCGGCTCCGAAATTCAATCCCCCTACCAATAAAAGCTAAGACTCCGTATGCCTTCTTGACAACCTTACCGACTTGACTGCCTACTTTCAGGGATCTATGCACATACACACCAAGATCCCTCTGTTCATCAACACTATTAAGAATCCTACCATTAGACATATACTCTACACATTTATTATTCCTGCCAAAGTGCATTACCTCACACTTTTCCACATTAAACTCCATTTGCCACCTCTCGGCCCAGCTCTGCAACTTGTCAAGTCTCTCTGCAAACTATAACACCCCTCTTCACTATCTACCACTCCACCGACTTTAGTGTCATCTGCAAATTTACTAATCCATCCTTCAATACCCTCATCCAGATCAGTTATAAAAATTACAAACAGCAGGGGCCCCAAAACAGACCCCTGAGGTACACCACTTGTCACCGAACTCCACGATGAATATCTCCCATCAACCACCACCCTCTGTCTTCTATCTGCTAGCCAATTCCTAATCCAATTAGCTAAATCACCCTCTATCCCATACATCTGCATTTTCTGCAGAAGTCTTCCATGGGCCACCTTATCAAACGCCTTACTAAAGTCCATATATACCACATCAACTGCCTTACCCCCATCCACCTCTTGGTCACTTTTTCAAAAAACTCAATAAGGTTAGTAAGGCACGACCTACCCTTCACAAAACCATGCTGACTATCCCCAATCAATTCATTTCTCTCTAAATAACTATAAACCCTATCCCTAATAATTCTTTCCAATACTTTGCCCACAACCGAAGTAAGACTCACTGACCTATAATTCCCTGGAAAGTCTGTCTTCCCCTTCTTGAACAATGGGACTACATTCGCTATCCTCCAGTCTTCCGGAACTATACCAGTAACCAAAGACGACCTGAAGATCAGAGCCAGAGGCTCTGCAATCGCCTCTCTTGCCTCCCAGAGAATCCTAGGGTAAATCCCGTCCGGCCCAGGGGACTTATCTAACTTCAAACCCTCAAGAATATCTAGCACATCCTCCCTATCTACTTCAATACTTTCCAGTTTGCAACCCTGTACCTCAGTGTTCTCCACAACTACATTTACATCTCCCTGCGTGAATACCGAAGAGAAATATTTGTTCAGTGCCTCTCCAATCTCTTCAGGCTCCACGCATAACTTCCCACTGCTGTCTCTGACTGGCCCTAATCTTGCCCTAACCAATCTTCTATTCTTAACATATCTAAAGAAAGCTTTAGGATTCTCCTTAATCCTATCAGCCAAAGTCTTCTCATGTCCCCTTTTAGCTCTCCTCAACTCACTCTTTAGCTCCCTCCTGTCTAATCTATAGCTATCCATTGCACTAACTGAGCCTTCAAGCCTCATCCTGACATAAGCCTCCTTTTTCCTTTTAACCAGCGAATTAACTTTTTTCGTACACCATGGCTCCCTTACTCGACCATTTCCTCCTTGCCTGACAGGGACGTGGGGGATATAATGAGGGACATAGATCAGCTAGAAAGTCAATATCTTTTCCCAAAGAATCGAAAACTCGAGGGCACAGCTTTAAGGTGAGAGAGGATAGATACAAAAGAGGGGCAATTTTTTTTTTTACACAAAAGGTGGTGAGTGTCTGGAACAAGTTGCCAGAAGTAATAGTAGAGGCCGGTCAACCCCTATGATTCTATTAGTAGAGAAATGGTTTTATTGAATTTGATGGGATTGAAGGTAGATAAATCTCCAGGTCCTGATAATCTTCAACCCAGAGTACTTAAGGAAGTGGCCCCAGAAATAGTAGATCCATTGGTGCTTATTTTCCAAAATTCTTTGGACTCTGGAATAGTTCGTACAGGTTGAAGCCCACTGTTGAAAAAGGTGGTAGAGAGAAAACAGGGAACTTTAGACCAGTGAGCCTAATGTTAGCACTGAGGAAATTGCTGGAGTTTATAGAGCATAGATCAATACAGCACAAACAGGCCCTTTGGCCCAATCATATCAGTACCTGCCATGCCATAGAACTATCTGTAACTCCCAATCTCATTAAATCCTATGTACTCATCCAGAAGTCTCTTAAAAGATCCCAGCGAGTTCGCCTCCACCACCACTGATGGCAACCGATTCCATTCACTCACCACCCTTTGAGTGAAAAACTTATCTCTAACATCTATGTTCTATCTCCTCTGTACTTGCCCCCCACCCCGTAGCGACCATTTCAGCCCTGGGAAATAGCCTCCGAGAATCCACTCTATCTATTCCTTTCAACATCTTATAAACCTCTATCAGGTCACATCTCAACCTTCATCTCTCCAGGGAGAAGAGACCTAGCTCTCTCAACTTATCTTCATAAGGCATGCCCCCCAATCCAGGCAACATCCTTGTAAATCTCCTCCGCACCCTCTCAATAGCTTCCACATCCTTCCTGTAGTGAGGCGACCAGAACTGCGCACAATACACCAACTGGGGTCTGACAAGGGTCTTATAAAGTTAAGAACAGCAAAGAACAAAGAACAACACAGCACGGGAAACAGGCCCTTCGGCTCAACGAGACTGCGCCGCCGTCCTAACGCCTTAATGACATATAGAGACCAATATAGGGACAATTTGTTACCCAATCAGCCTAAGAGCACATTTTTGGGATGTGGAAGGAAACCGGAGCACCCAGAGAAAACCCACGCAACCACAGGGAGAACGCGCAAACTCCCGCAGACACAGGCCCAAATCCATGTGTCTGCACAGCAACAGCAATAGTCTCTGAGCTGTCATGTTGCCCATCTGATGGTCCAGTTTAAGCATACACTAACGACATGAAGCACTAGGCCACTCCTGAAGTAACATCCAGGAGCAGCCCTCGCACGACCTGCCGAATGCATGCACCTTGTTGGTCAACAAGGTGGACCGAACAGACTGTGGAAACAATTAAAGTATTTAAACAGTCCTCCTATATCCCTCTATCTGCAGACCGCTCATGTGGCTGTCCAAGAGACCCTTAAACAACCCTAGTGTCCCTGCTCCCACCACCTTACTCGGTAGTGCATTACATCCCCACTACCCTTTGTGTGAAAAAATGCCCTCTAATATTAGTCTTATACATAGCCCCCCTCACCCTAAGGCAGTGACCCCTCGTTCTATCAATTTGAATGGTGAAAAGAGTAACAACAATTTACTCTATCTATACCCCTCATATATTGTATACATCTAATAGATCCCCTTTCAGCCGACGTCTTTCAAGGGAAAACAACCCCAGTGCGTTCAACCTTTCCTCGTAAGACAGCCCTTCCATACCAGGCAGCATCCTGGTAAATCTCCTCTGCACTCTCTCCAGGGACTCCACATCCTTCCGGTAGTACGGCGACCAGAACTGGACGCAGTACTCCAAGTGAGGCCTAACCAACGTTCTATACACTTGCAACATCAAACTCCTACTCTTGTATTCTATACCCCTTCCTATGAAGGCTAACATACCATACGCTTTCTTTATCACTTTTTCACCTGTACTGACACCTTCAGAGACTTGTGAACCTGCACCCCCAGGTCTCTCTGCGTCTCTATACTCCGGATAGTTTTACCTTTTATCCTATAACTCCCCTCTACATTATTCCGGCCAAAATGCATCACCTCGCATTTATCCGGATTAAATTCCATTTGCCATCTATCTGCCCAATCTACCAGCCTATCTATGTCCTGTTGTATTGTCTGGCACTGCTCCTCAGTCCCCGCCAATCCAAGTATCTTAGTGTCGTCAGAAAATTTGCTGATCACACCACCTACCCCCTCTTCCAAGTCATTGATATAAATCACAAGTAGAAGAGGTCCTAGTACTGAGCCCTGTGGCACACCACTAGTGACTGACCTCCAGTTGGAAAAAGAGCCTTCCACTAATACCCGCTGTCTCCTCCTCCCAAGCCAGTTCTCAACCCATCTACATACCTGGCCCTGTATCCCATGCGCCTTCACCTTTTTTATCAGCCTACCATGGGGAACCTTGTCAAACGCCTTACTGAAATCCATGTAGACGACATCAATGGCTTCTCCTTCATCAACCGTTTTTGTCACTTCTTCAAAAAAATTCCACTAGGCTCGTAAGGCACGACCTCCCCTTAACGAAGCCATGCTGCATATCCCTGATCAGATCGCAGCGCTCCAGATGCTCATACATCCTGTCCCTGAGGATCCTCTCCATTAGCTTACCTATAACTGAAGTCAAGCTCACCGGTCTATAGTTCCCTGGGTTATCCTTCTGACCCTTTTTAAACAACGGTACTACATTTGCAATCCTCCAGTCCTCTGGGACCTCACCTGTGTCCAAAGAAGAGACAAAGATTTGCGTCAGAGGCCCAGCGATGTCATCCCTCACCTCCCTTAGCAGCCTGGGATAAATACCATCAGGCCCCGGAGCTTTATAAGTCTTTATGCTACCTAAAAGCCCCAACCCTTTGTCCCTCGTAATGATTATTTCCTTTAACGGGTCCTCAAAATCCTCAAAGCCAGCATCAGACATCAGGCCCCTCTCCCGCGTGAATACTGACGCAAAGTATTCATTCAGGATCTCCCTCATGCAGCATTACCTCCCTCATCTCCGGTATCAGCCTAGTAAACCTTCTCTGCACCCCCTCCAAGGTCAATATAGAACATAGAACACTACAGCACAAACAGGCCCCTTGGCCCACAAGTTGTGCCGAACACATCAAAAACCTACCCAGCCATAGACCTATCTATAACCCCAAATCCCATTGGATCCCATATCCCTCTGCTCGACAACACTATTAAGAGTCCTTCCATTAATCCTATATTTCAAATGCCTGTTATTCCTACCAAAGTGAATCACCTCACACTTATCCGTATTGAATTCCATTTGCCACCTCACGGCCCAGCTCTGCAACCTATCTATGTCCCTCTGCAAACTGTAACATCCATCCTCTCTATCTACAACTCCCCCCACTTTGGTATCGTCAGCAAATTTACTAATCCAACCCTCTACACCCTCATCTGGGTCATTTATAAAAATGACAAACAGCAGTGACCCTAAAACAGATCCTTGAGGTACACCACTTGTAACTGCACTCCAGGTTGGATATTTCCCATCAACCACCACCCTCTGTCTTCTATCAGCTAGCCAATTCCTAATCCAAACTGCTAAATCACCTTCAATCCCATGTATCTGCACTTTCTGCAGTAGCCTACCATGGGGAACATTATCAAACGCTTTGCTAAAATCCATATACACTACATCAACTGCCTTACCCTTATCTACCTCTTTGGTCACCTCCTCAAAAAACTCAATAAGGTTTGTGAGGCACGACCTACCCTTCACAAAACTGTGCTGACTATCCCTAATGAATTTATTCCTCTCTAGATGCTTATAAATCCTATCCCTTATAAATTCTTTCCAAGACCTTGCCCACAACAGAAGTCAGGCTCACCAGTCTATAATTTCCAGGATGGTCCCTACTCCCCTTTTTGAACAAAGGGACAACATTTGCCATCCTCTAGTCTTCCAGCACTATACCTGTAGCTAATGACGACATGAAGATCAAAGCCAAAGGCTCTGCAATCTCCTCTCTAGCCTCCCAGAGAATCCTAGGGTAAATCCCATCTGGCCCAGGGGGCTTATCAATTTTCATACCCTCAAGATTCACTAACACCACCTCCTTATGAACCTCAATCCTGCCCAATCTACAACCTGGTATCGCAGTATTCTCCCCGACAACACTGTCTTTCTCCTGTGTGAATACTGACGAAAAATACTCATTCAGTGTCTCTCCTATCTCCTCAGGCTCCACGCACAACTTCCCACTGCTATCTCTGACTGGCCTTAATCTTGCCCTAACCAATCTTTTATTATTTATATACCTGTAAAAAGCTTTAGTATTCTCCTTAATCCTATCCGCCAAAGTCTTCTCGTGTCCTCTTCTAGCTCTTCTCAACTCCCTCTTTAGCTCCTTCCTGGCTGATTTATAGCTCTCTATTGCCCTAACTGAGCCTTCACGTCTCATCATTATACAAGCCTCCTTCTTCCTCTTCACCAGAGATTCAACTTCCCTAGTACACCATGGTTCCCTCACTCGACTACTTCCTCCCTGCCTGGCAGGTACATATTCATTAAAGACATGCAGAAGCTGTTCCTTAAATATGCTCCACATTTCAGATGTCCCCAGCCCCTGCAATTTCCTGCTTCACCCTATGCATCCTAAATCTCTCCTAATAGCCTCATAATTACCTTTCCCCCAGCTATAACTACTGTTATTCGGTACGTGCCCATCCCTTTCCATCACTAAGGTAAACGTAACCGAATTGTGGTCACTATCACCAAAGTGCTCACCCACCTCCAAGTCTAACACCTGGTCTGGTTCATTACCCAGTACCAAATCCAATATAGCCTCACCTCTTGTTGGCCTATCTACATACTGAGTCATGAAACCTTCCTGCACACATTGAACAAAAACTGACCCCTCTAACGTACTTGAACTATAGCTTTTCCAATCGATATTAGAAAAGTTAAAGTCCCCCATTACAACTACCCTGTTACTTTCACACCTATCCAGGATCAACTTTGCAATCCCTTCCTCTACTTCTCTGGAACTTTTTGGAGGCCTATAAAAAACTCCCAACAGTGTGACCTCTCCTTTCTTGTTTCTAATCTCAGTTTTTATGCTCTGCACAGAAGGGATTCTATGATTCCATAACAGATCAAGTAAAATCTACAAGTTTAGAATATGAATTGAATACGAACAAGCCAAAAACAATGGTAGTTAGAGGGATACATTAGAAGATTGAAATGGATGATGTCACACTGGAACAAATAGATAAGTTTGTCTATTCAGGATAAATGACAACAGGAAATGTTAGATGCAATGCCCAAGTCAAAAGAAGTATAGAAGAATACTTCTAGAAGAATTTTGTGAAGTTGAGGATATTTTTAATCAACAAGAAAACTCAATTTTTGAATAAGGGAAAAATCTCAAAATGCCAATTTGTATCCATTTTTATCTTAGAATGAATCATAGAATCCCTACAGTGCAAAAGGAGGCCATTTGGCCCATCAAGTCTGCACCAACAACAATCCCACCCAGTCCCTATTCTTGTAACCCCATGTATTTACCCTGTTAATTCCTCTTACACCAATGGTCAATTCAGCAGGCCAATCAACCAAACCCAGACATCTCTGGAGTGTGGGAGGAAATCTGAGCACCTAGAGGAAATCCACGCAGACATGATGACTATGTGCAAACTCCACACAGACAGTGACCCAAGACTGGAATCAAACCCAGATCCCTGGTGCTGTGAGGCAATAGTACTAACCACTGTGCTGCCCGTAAATGTATGTACCAGGAATTTGGATAGGAAATAAAGATCTGTGGAAGAAAAAACATAGAACACTACAGCGCAGAACAGGCTCTTCGGCCTTCGATGTTGCGCTGACCAATTAAGAAAAAGCAATGACCCTTTTAACCTAAACAATTCCCTTTTCATCCATAAACTTATCTACTAACCTCTTAAACGCCACCAAACTTGGCGCATCTACAACTGCAGCAGGCAGGGCATTCCATACCCTTACCACCCTCTGGGTAAAGAACCTACCTCTGACATCCGTCCTATAACTACCACCCCTTAATTTAAAGGTATGTCCCCTCGTGCTAGCTTTCTCCATCCGAGGAAAACGGCTATCACTGTCCACCCTATCTAAACCTCTAATCATCAAGGAGGACTTTAAAAAAGGAGGACTTTAAAATGTGGATGGTAAGACGCATGCTTAAAATTCCAGAAGACCATCAGATGAGGGTGTTTGAAGTTGGAAGAACAAATCAAACACTAAAAAATGACACACAGAAAAGAAAATATCAGTATTTCAGTCATTTGACCAGAGTTGAAAAATAGTGAACTCTCCTAGCGGGTTGAGTGCAGGACAGCAGGAAGAAGGTTCAACCTCAGCGTAACTTGGTGACAGACATCACAGAGCTGTTGCAGATGAGCTACAGTAGATATATGAAGATAGTACATGACAGACAAGCAAGATATACAATAAACAGACATTCTGCTGTTAGTTAAAAACAGCAAGCGCTCATGTTTATATTCTTACACAGTGTGATGTATTTTTTACTCCATCAAATGAGTCAGGGCTCTAAAATGACAGATAACATTCTCTGCGTACCTTTACAGCTTCCTCCCTGCAGACTCTGATGCAGTCCATGCTTTTCATGTAATACTCCCGATTTTTGACTTTGAGAAATTGGTAGACTCGCTCCATCAGCTGCTCGGTGACTGTTAGAAGACAGAAATTTCAGAACTTCTATTCACTGCAAATCAAGATTCCTAGATTATGGATATAATACACCTCTATCCTTGCCAGGATACCTTTCATTTATACACAAACATACAAAATAGGAGCAGTCAGTCTAGATTTCGCGCATAGCAATCACAATTGCTATTTCGTGCATAGCAATCACAAGTGAAGTCGGACACTTAAGGAACTTTCAAGCGGTTATTGGATAGGCACATGGAGCACACCAGAATGATAGGGAGCGGGATAGCTTGATCTTGGATTTGGCCATTGCTTGGCACAACATCGAGGGCTGCACTGTTCAATGTTCAAATTCAATTAGGTATAGCATTACCATGGACAGGGTCAGAGATAAAGAAGGAGTAAAAGTTCTGAACTGGAGAAAGTAAATTTTGCAGGAATGAGCAAGGACTTGGCTGAGGTGGACTGGATCGTGGTGCTAGAGATAAACTAGTGGAAGCACTAAGAAGTGAGATCCTGAATATACAAAGTAGATATGTATCCTCAAATATAACAGTGGTACTGCCAAATTTACACACCCCTGGTTATCTAGAAGAATAAAGGGAAGATATGCACAAAGAACTCAGCACTGCAGATAGCCTAGATGAACGTAGGCAATTTTTTCACACAGAGGGTGGTGCGCGTCTGGAACAAGCTGCCAGAGGTAGTGGTAAAGGCAGGTACAATTTTATCTTTTAAAAAGCATTTAGGTAATTACATGGGTACAATGTGTATAAGGGGATATGGGTCAAATGCGGGCAATTGGGAATAGCTCAGAGGTTTTAAAACAAGTGGGCAGCATGACTAGTTGGGCCTAAGGGCCTGTTTCCATGCTGTAAACTCTATGACTCTAAATAAAAATGGAAATAAGGAAATCAAAGAGAGGGCATAAAGATAGATTAGCAAGTAAAGTTAAAGAAAACCCAAAGATGTTTCATCAATATATTAATGGGAAAAAGTTAGTTAAGGAAAAGGAGGGACTGATTGAGGTGAAGGAGGGAACTTGTGTCTGGATACCGAGGTTGCAGGAGTGTTTAAATGAATTTTTTTTTTATTAGGAGTACGATATCAAGGTACTGTGTTGAGGACCAGAAGGATCTTGGGGTCCGGGTCCATAGGACTCTTAAATCGGCCTCGCAGGTGGAGAATGTGGTCAAGAAGGCATATGGTGTACTAACCTTCATTAATCGAGGGATTGAGTTTAGGAGTCGGGAGGTAATGCTGCAACTTTATAAGACCCTTGTCAGACCCCACTTGGAGTACTGTGTGCAGTTCTGGTCACCTAAATACAGGAAGAACGTGGAAGCTATTGAGAGGATGCAGAGGAGATTTACAAAGATGTTGCCTGGATTAGGGGGCATGCCCTATGAAAATATAGAACATAGAACATAGAACATTACAGCACAGAACAGGCCTTTCGGCCTTCGATGTTGCGCCGACCAATATAAAAAGCAATGCCCCTCTAAACTAAACCATTCCCTTCTCTTCCATATACTTATCAACTAACCTCTTAAACGCCACCAAACTTGGTGCATCTACAACCGCTGCAGGCAGGGCATTCCACTCCCGAACCACCCTTTGGGTAAAGACCCTGCCTCTGATATCCGTCCTATAACTATCACCCCTTAATTTAAAGCTGTGTCCCCTCGTGCTAGCTTTTTCCATCCTAGGAAAAAGGCTATCACTGTCCACCCTATCTAAACCTCTAATCATCTTATATGTTTCGATCAGGTCCCCTCTTAGCCTCCTACTTTCTAACGAAAACAACCTCAAATCCCTCAGCCTCTCCTCATAAGACCTGCCCTCCATACCAGGCAACATCCTGGTAAACCTCCTCTGTACCCTCTCCAATGCCTCACATCTTTCTTATAATGTGGGGACCAGAACTGCACACAATACTCCAAGTGCGGCCGCACTAGAGTTTTGTACAGTTGCAACATGACGTTGCGGCTCCGAAATTCAATCCCTCTACCAATAAAAGCCAAGACTCCATATGCCTTCCTCACAACCTTCTCGACCTGACTGCCTACTTTCAGGGATCTATGCACATACACACCAAGATCCATCTGTTCATCTAGACTACTAAGAATCCTACCATTTGCCCTATACTCTACACATTTATTATTTCTGCCATAGTGCATTACCTCACACTTTTCCACATTAAACTCCCTTTGCCACCTCTCGGCCCAGCTCTGCAACTTGTCCAAGTCCCTCTGCAAACTATAACCCCCCTCTTCACTATCTACCACTCCACCGACTTTAGTGTCATCTGCAAATTTACTAATCCATCCTTCAATACCCTCATCCAGATCATTTATAAAAATTCAAACAGCAGGGGCCCCAAAACAGACCCCTGAGGTACACCACTTGTCACCGAACTCCACGATGAATATCTCCAATCAACCACCACCCTCTGTCTTCTACCTGCTAGCCAATTCCTAACCCAATTAGCTAAATCACCCTCTATCCCATACATCTGCATTTTCTGCAGAAGTCTTCCATGGGCCACCTTCTCCAACGCCTTACTAAAGTCCATATATACCACATCAACCGCCTTACCCCCATCCACCTCTTTAGTCACTTTTTCAAAAACTCAATGAGGTTAGTAAGGCACGACCTACCCTTCACAAAACCATGCTGACTATCTCCAATCAATTCATTACTCTCTAAATAACTATAAATCCTATCCCTAATTATTCTCTCCAACACTTTGCCCACCCCAGAAGTAAGACTCACTGGCCTATAATTCCCTGGAAGGTCTCTCTTCCCCTTCTTGAACAACGGGACCACATTCGCTATCCTCCAGTCCTCCGGAACCACACCCGTAACTAACGACGACCTGAAGATCAGAGCCAGAGGCTCTGCAATCTCCTCTCTTGCCTCCCAGAGAATCCTAGGGTAAATCCCATCCGGCCCAGGGGACTTATCCAACTTCAAACCCTCGAGAATATCTATCACATCCTCCCTATCTACTTCGATACCTTCCAGCTTGCTACCCTGTACCTCAGTGTTCTCCGTAACTACATTTACATCACCCTGCGTGAATACCGAAGAGAAATATTTATTCAGTACCTCTCCAATCTCCTCAGCCTCCACGCACAACTTCCCACTGCTGTCTATGACTGGCCCTAATCTTGCCCTAACCAATCTTCTATTCTTAACATATCTAAAGAAAGCTTTAGGATTCTCCCTAATCGTATCAGCCAAAGTCTTCTCATGTCCTCTCTTTGCTCTCCTCAATTCCCTCTTTAGCTCCCTCCTGGCTAGGGAGGGCTAGCCAAAGTCTTCTCATGTCCTCTCTTTGCTCTCCTCAATTCCCTCTTTAGCTCCCTCTTGATAGGTTGAGGGAGCTAGGTCTCTTCTCCCTGAAGAGACTAAGGTTGAGAGGCGACCTGATAGAGGTTTATAAGATGTTGAGAAGAATGGATAGGGTGGATTCTCGGAGGCTATTTCCCAGAGCTGAAATGGTTGCTATGAGAGGACACAGATTTAAGGTGCTGGGCAACAAGTACAGAGGAGATGTTAGGGTAAGTTTTTCACTCAGAAGGTGGTGAGTGAATGGAATTGGCTGCCGTCGGTGGTGGTGAACGGGAGCTCGCTGGGGTTTTTTAAAAGACTTCTGGATGAGTACATGAGATTTAATGGGATTGGGAGTTACAGATAGTTCTATGGCCTAGTAGGTATGGGTATGATCGGCACAACTTGTGGGCCGAAGGGCCTGTTTGTGCCATAGTATTCTATGTTCTATCTCTGTGTTTATAAAAGAAAGGGATGATTCAGATTTAGTAGCTTAGAGGGAACACTGAGATATTAGATGGGATAATCATAAAAAGAGACGAAGTACTCAAAGAGCTGGAATTTTTGAAAACTGATAAGTCGCCAGGGCCAGATGGTCTATTTCCAAGGCTGTTAAAGGAGGTCAGAGAGGAGATAACAGATGTTCTGAGGATGCTTTTCCAATCTTCACTAGATACAGGAGAGATATGGGAGGACTGCACAAATACAAATATAATTTCATTGTTTAAAAAAGGATCAGAGGAAATGGCAAATCATAGGACAGTTAGTCTTACAAATTAGTAAAATTAATCCTGAGAGATAGGATTAACTGTCATGTAGAAAGGCATGGACTAGTTAGAAAGGGTCAGCATGGGTTTATTAAGGGAAGGCCTTGCTTCACAAGTTTGAGTGAGTTCTTTCAGGAAGTGACAAGAAGGTAGTGCAGAGGATGTTGCATACATTGATTTTAGCAAGGTGTTCGACAAGGTTCCATGTGGCAGATTGGTCACAGACTGTTGACTGCTCCTGTCTCTGAGGGAGCTGTGGACCAGTTGAGGGAAATATCCATACCGAGGGAGAAAGTATTAGAGCTTCTAGATAGCATTAAAACTGATAAATCACCGGGGCCTGATGGCATTTATCCCAGGCTGCTTGGGGAGGTGCGTGGTGAACTTGCTGGGCCTCTGACGCAAATCTTTGTCTCTTCTTTGGACACAGATGAGGTGCAGAGGACTGAAGAATAGCTAATGTTGTACTGTCGTTTAAAAAGGGTAGGAGGGATAACCCTGGGAATTATAGACTGGTGAGTTTAACGTCAGTGGTAGGGAAGCTGTTGGAGGGGATTCTTAGAGATAGGATGTATAGGCACTTAGAGTGTTGCGATCTGATTAGGGATACGCAGCATGGATTTGTTAAGGGGAGGTCGTGCCTTACAAATCTGGTAGAATTTTTTGAGGAGGTGACGAAAACGGTCGACGAAGGGCGAGCCGTTGATGTCATCTATATGGATTTCAGTAAGGCGTTTGACAAAGTCCCTCATGGGAGGTTAGTTGAAAAGGACAAGGCAAATGGGATACAAGGTCAGGTAGCTAGATGGATAAGTAACTGGCTTAGTAATAGAAATGATGTAAAGATGCCGGCGTTGGATTGGAGTGGTAAGAACTCAGTAAGAATTTAGCAACACCAATTATTAATCCAACCGATTTATTTGATAGTAAAATAGCGAGCTTTCAACACTCCCGTGTCTTCATCAGGCAAGTGCAGTGTTGCACTTGCCTGATGAAGACACGGGAGTGTTGAAAGCTCGCTATTTTACTATCAAATAAATCGGTTGGATTAATAATTGGTGTTGCTAAATTCTTACTGAGTTCTTAGTAATAGAAGACAGAGAGTAATAGTGGAAGGCTGTTTTTCTAGCTGGAGGTCGGTCACTAGTGGTGTGCTGCAGGGCTCGGTACTGGGGCCTCTTCTATTTGTAATATATATAAATGACTTGGAAGAGGGAGTAAGTGGAGTGATCAACACGTTTGCAGACGATACAAAAATGACTGGACTTGCAGATAGTGAGGAGCATTGTCAGACGATGTGGCAGGACATATATAGGCTGGTAGCTTGGGCAGATTGATGGCAGATGGAATTCAATCCTGATAAATGCGAGGTGATGGATTTTGGGAGGAAGAATGTAAGGGGGAGGTATATGATAAAGGGTAGACCTATTAAGAATATAGCGACGCAGAGGGACCTGGGTGTGCAGGTGCACAAGTCTCTGAAGGTGGAGAGCAGGTGGAGAAGAAATGGTATGCTCGCCTTTATAGGGAGGGATATAGAGTACAAGAGCTTGCCTTTAATGTTGCAGTTGTATAAAATGCTGGTTAGACCTCATTTGGAATACTGCGTTCAGTTCTGGTCGCCTTACTACCAGAAGGACGTGGAGACTCTGGAGAGTCTCACTGCATATGAAATATAGGGTTAATGGAAGGACCCTTAATAGCATTGTCGAGCAGAGGGATCTTGGGGTACAAGTACATAGCTCTTTGAAAGTTGGCACTCAGGTTGATAAAGTTGTTAAGAAGGCGTACAGTGTGTTAGCTTTTATTGGTAGAGGGATTGAATTTAGGAGCCGTGAGGTTATGTTACAACTGTACAAAACTCTGGTGCGGCCGCACTTGGAGTATTGCATACAGTTCTGGTCACCGCATTATAAGAAAGATGTGGAAGCATTGGAAAGGGTGCAGAGGAGGTTTACCAGGATGTTGCCTGGTATGGTGGGAAGGCCTTATGAGGAAAGGCTGAGGGACCTGAGGTTATTTTCATTAGAGAGAAGGTTACGCGGTGACCTAATTGAGGCGTATAAGATGATCAAGGGATTGGATAGGGTGGATAGTGAGAGTCTTTTTCCTCGGATGGTGATGACCAACACGAGGGGACATAACTTTAAATTAAGAGGTGGTAGTTATAGGACGGATGTCAGAGGCAGGTTCTTTACACAGAGGGTGGTGAGAGCGTGGAATGCCCTGCCTGCAGCAGTTCTGGACTCGCCTACTTTGGGGGCATTCAAATATTCGGTGGATAGGCATATGGATGATATGGGAATAGTTTAGGTTAGAGGGTCCATTGGCCAGCGCAACATCGAGGGCCAAAGGGCCTGTACTGCGCTGTAATGTTCTATGTTCTATGTTAGAGTGCAGAGGAGGTTTACCAGGATGCTGCCTAGTAATGGAAGGTCTGAGTTACGAGGAGAGGCTCGGCAAATTGGGGCTGTTTTCCTTAGAAAGATGTAGATTTAGAGGAGATCTAATAGAGGTGTACAAGATTATGAGGGCTATAGATAGAGTAAACAGGGTTAAGCTTTTTCCTAGGATGGACTCAAATAGCACGAGGGGTCATGGGCTTAGGGTGAGGGGGATAAGGTATAATTTGGATGCTAGAGGGAGTTTTTTCACACAGAGGGTTGTAGGGGTATGGAATGTGCTGCCAAAATAAAGTGGTGGAGGCAGGCACTCTGGAGTTATTCAAGAGGTACTTAGATGGGCACATGAACAGAATGGGAATGGAGGGGTGTAGAAAACTGATTTAAAATAGGGATCATGAGCCTTGGGAGTCCCTGGGAAGTGTGTAAATAGACGATGATATTGATGTAGTTGTTTTTATCCTACAGGTGCTTTGTTCTTAATAGAACATAGAACATTACAGCGCAGAAGGGCAGAAGCCCTTCGGCCTTCGATGTTGCTCTGACCAATTAAGAAAAAGCAATGACCCTCTAACCTAAACCATTCCCTTTTCATCCATAAACTTATCTACTAACCTCTTAAACGCCACCAAACTTGGCGCACCTACAACTGACGTAGGCAGGGCATTCCATACCCTTACCACTCTCTGGGTAAAGAACCTACCTCTGACATCCGTCCTATAACTACCATCCTTACTTTAAAACTATGTCCCCTCGTGCTAGCTTTCTCCACCTGAGGAAAAAGGCTATCACCGTACACCCTATCTAAACCTCTAACCACCTTATATGTTTCAATAAGGTCTCCTCTTAGCCGCCTTCTTTCTAACGAAAACAACCTCAAATCCCTCAGCCTCTCTTCATAAGACCTGCCTTCCATACCAGCAACATCCTGGTAAACCTCCTCTGTACCTTCTCCAATGTCTCCACATCTTTCTTATAATGCGGGGACCAGAACTGCACACAATACTCCAAGTGCGACCGCACAAGAGTTTTGTACAGTTGCAACATGACGTTGCGGCTCCGAAATTCAATCCCCCTACTAATAAAAGCTAAGACTCCGTATGCCTTCTTAACAATCTTATCAACTTGATTGCCAACTTTCAGGGATCTATGCACATATACACCAAGATCCCTCTGTTCTTCAACACCATTAAGAGTCCTACCATTAGCCCTATACTCTACACATTTGTTATTCCTGCCAAAGTGAATTACATCACACTTTTCCGCATTAAACTCCATTTGCCACCTCTCGGCCCAGCTCTGCAACTTGTCCAAGTCCCTCTGCAAACTATAACACCCCTCTTCACTATCTACCACTCCTCCGACTTTGGTGTCATCCGCAAATTTACTAATGCAACACAGAAACAGGCCGTTTGGCCTAACCGATCCATGCTGCCCTCCCAGTTGGTCCCAATTGCCCCTGTATGACCTATATCAACAAAGAACAAAACAGCATGGGAAACAAGCCCTTCGGCCCAAAGAGCCTGCGCTGCCACCCTGATGTTCCCACCCCTACCCGTAATCCCTGTCTATGTTTACAGACCTATGGATTAAAAAACCAAATTTGAGACAGTTTAGGCAGAATTTGTTTTGCCAATTAGCCTAAGAGCACAGCTTTGGGATGTGGGAGGAAACTGGAGCACCCAGAGAAAACCCACGCAAGCACGGGGATAATGCGCAAACTCCCACAGACACAGGCCCAAATCCATGTATCTGCACAGCACAGCGATAGTCACTGAGCTGTCGTGTTGCCTATCAAATCGTCCAGGTCAAGCGTACACTGATGACGTGAAGCACTAGGATACTCTCGAAAAAAATCCAAAAGCAGCCCTCTCGCGACCCATCATGTGTGTGCCCTGCATTAGACAACAAGGTGGACCAAAGCACCTGTAGGATAAAAACAAATACATCAATATCATCATCTATTTACACACTTCCCAGAGACTCCCAAGGCTCATGAAGCCTATTTTAAATCAGTTTTCTACACCCCTCCATTCCCATTCTGTTCATGTGCCCATCTTAAATAACTCCAGATGTATGGGATTGAGAGTGATTTAGCTAATTGGATCACGAATTGGCTAGCAGATAGAAGACAGAGGGTGGTGGTTGATGGAAATTATTCATCATGGAGTTCGGTTACAAGCGGTGTATCTCAGGGATCTGTTTTGGGGCCCCTGCTGTTTGTAATTTTTATAAATGATCTGGATGAGGGTATTCAAGGATGGATTAGTCAATTTGCGGATGACACCAAAGTCGGAGGAGTGGTAGATAGTGACGAGGGATGTTATAGTTTGCAGAGAGACTTGGACAAGTTGCAGAGCTGGGCCGAGAGGTGGCAAATGGAGTTTAATGCGGAAAAGTGTGATGTAATTCACTTTGGCAGGAATAACAAATGTGTAGAGTATAGGGCTAATGGTAGGATTCTTAATAGTGTTGAAGAACAGAGGGATCTTGGTGTATATGTGCATAGATCCCTGAAAGTAGGCAGTCAAGTCGATAAGGTTGTTAAGAAGGCATACGGAGTCTTAGCTTTATTGGTAGGGGGATTGAATTTCGGAGCCGCAACGTCATGTTGCAACTGTACAAAACTCTAGTGCGGCCGCACTTGGAGTATTGTGTGCAGTCTGGTCCCCACATTGTAAGAAAGATGTGGAGGCATTGGAGAGGGTACAGAGGAGGTTTACCAGGATGTTGCCTGGTATGGAGGGCAGGTCTTATGAACAGAGGCTGAGGGATTTGAGGTTGTTTTCGTTAGAAAGGAGGCGGCTAAGAGGGGACCTTATCTAAACATATAAGATGATTAGAGGTTTAGATAGGGTGGACAGTGATAGCCTTTTTCCTAGGATGGAGAAAGCTAGCATGAGGGGGCACAGCTTTAAATTAAGGGGTGATAGTTATAGGACGGATATCAGAGGTAGGTTCTTTACCCAAAGGGTGGTTCGGGAGTGGAATGCCCTGCCTGCAGCAGTTGTAGATGCGCCAAGTTTGGTGGCGTCTAAGAGGTTAGTTGATAAGTACATGGAAGAGAAGGGAATGGTTTAGTTTGGAGGGGCATTGCTTTTTATATTGGTCAGCGCAACATCGAGGGCCGAAGGGCCTGCTCTGTGCTGTAATGTTTTATTCCCTTTTCATCCATAAACCTATCCACTGACCCACTTAAATGCCCCCAAACTTGGTGTATCTACAACTGACGCAGGCAAGGCATTCCATATCCTTACCACCCTCTAGGTAAAGAACCTATCTCTGACATCTGTCCTAAAACCACCACCCCTTAATTTAAAGCTATGTCCCCTCGTGCTAGCTTTCTCCTTCCTAGGAAAAAGGCTATCACTGTCCACCCTATCTAAACCTCTAATCATCTTATATGTTTCAATAAGGTCTCCTCTTAGACGCCTTCTTTCTAACGAAAACAACCTCAAATCCCTCAGCCTCTCTTCATAAGACCTGCCTTCCATACAGGCAACATCCTGGTAAACCTCCTCTGTATCCTCTCCAATGCCTCCACATCTTTCTTATAATGTGGGGACCAGAACTGCACACAATACTCCAAGTGCGGCCGCACTAGAGTGTTGTACAGTTGCAACATGACGTTGCGGCTCCGAAATTCAATCCCCCTACCAATAAAAGCTAAGACTCCATATGCCTTCTTAACAACCTTATCGACTTGATTGCCAACTTTCAGGAATCTATGCACACATACACCAAGATCCCTCTGTTCATCAACACTATTAAGAGTCCTACCATTAGCCCTATACTCTACACATTTGTTATTCCTGCCAAAGTGAATTACCTCACACTTTTCCACATTAAAACTCCATTTGCCACCTCTCGGCCCAGCTCTGCAACTTGTCCAAGTCTCTCTGCAAACTAGAACACCCCTCTTCACTATCTACCACTCCTCCGACTTTGGCGTCATCCGCAAATTGACTAATCCATCCTTGAATACCCTCATCCAGATCATTTATAAAAATTACAAACATCAGGGGCCCCACTGTAGTAGAGGTACACCACTAGTGACCGAACTCCACGATGAATATCTCCCATCAACCACCACCCTTTGTCTTCTATCAGCTAGCCAATTCCTAATCCAATTAGCTAAATCACCCTGAATCCCATACATCTGCATTTTCTGCAGAAGCCTTCCATGGGCCACCTTATCAAACGCCTTACTAAAGTTCATATATACCACATCAACTGCCTTACCCCCATCCACTTCTTTGGTCACTTTTTCAAAAAACTCAATAAGGTTAGTAAGGCACGACCAACCTTCACAAAACCATGCTGACTATCCCCAATCAATTCATTTCTCTCTAAATAACTATAAATCCTATCCCTAATAATTCTCTCCAATACTTTGCCCACAATAGACATAAGACTCATTGGCCTATAATTCCCTGGAAAGTCTCTCTTCCCCTTCTTGAACAATGGGACCACATTCGCTATCCTCCAGTCTTCTGGCACTATACCCATAACCAACGACGACCTGAAGATCAGAGCCAGAGGCTCTGCAATCGCCTCTCTCGCCTCCCAGAGAATCTTAGGGTAAATCCTGTGCGGCCCAGGGGACTTATCTTGGACCCTCAAGAATATCTAGCACATCCTCCTTATCTACTTCAATACTTTCCAGTTTGCAACCCTGTATCCCAGTGTTCTCCACCACTACATTTATATCTCACTGCGTGAATACCGAAGAGAAATATTTGTTCAGTGCCTCTCGAATCTCTCCATGCTTCTGCTATAATTAGGAAAGCCCACCAATGCTTCTACTTTCTCAGAAAACTAAGGAAATTTGGCATGTCAGCTATGATTCTCACCAACATTTACAGATGCACCATAGAAAGCATTCTTTCTGGTTGTATCACAACTTGGTGTGGCTCCTGCTCTGCCCAAGACTGGAAGGAACTATAAATGTCATGAATGTAGCTCAACCCATCCCACAAACCAGTCTCCCATCCATTGACTGTGGCTACACTTCCCGCTGCCTTGGCAATGCAGCCAGCATAGTTAAGGATCCCATGAACCCCGGGCATTCCCTTTTTCACCTTCTTCCGTTGGGAAAAAGATGCAAAAGTCTGAGATCATGTACCAACTGATTCAAGAGCAGCTTCTTCCCTGCTGCTGTCAGACTTTTGAATGGGTTGATCTTGCATTAAGTTGATCTTTCTCTGTACCCTAGCTATGATTGTAACACTATCTTCTATACTCTCATTTTCTTCTCTATGAACAGTATGTTTTGTCTGTATAGTGTGCAAGAAAACAATGCTTTTTACTGTATGTTAATACATGTGATAATAATAAATCAAATCAAATCAAAATGATGGCGGGTAGGGGGGAACGGGAAGAAATACAGTAGGTAGAATTTTCTCTTTAGTAGAAAAATCTACAACCAGGTGACTTCGATTAGGCAAGGGTATTGGTTCCCCTCCAGTTTAGGTGCAATCTGTCCTCTTTTTTACAGATGACTCCCAGCCCCGGAAGAGGTCCCAGTGATCCTATTTTCCTATTTCTGTGCTCGCAAACACATGGCACTGGGGGTACAAAAGAACATAAGAAATCGGAACAGGAGTCGGCCATTTAGCCCTTCGAGCCTGCCCCGCCACTTTCCCACTTTCTCCCCAAAACCCTTAATTCCCTTGTCTATCAGTATTCCAAAGCGGTTCTGCTTATTAATCTACTACTTAACTCCATGAATTCTTGATGCAAGGCCTCATTCTTCACTTTGCCCATTTCGTTGGTATCAACATGTACCACAATCTCTAACTCATCACCCTCTAAAAGTGATTATTTTAGATTGCTCTTATTTTAGACAGACTTTGCCTTATCTGCCAAAACAATCTCAAATTAATCTTCAATGGCCCACAAATCCCAGAATTATCCCTCATTGGTCCATCCACACATGAATTATATTTTATTGGTCCATTCCAATGTTGCTGTAAGGTGATGCAATGCAGTAATCAGGAAGGTGCTTTATGGCGATAAACACATCACTCATAAGCAACAGTTCTTTTTTAAGATGTGTGCACCTGCAGCCAGCTGAAATGGATGATGTAGTGCAAAAAATAGGCCATAAAATTGGAGCTAATAAAGAACAATACAGCACAAGAACAGGCCCTTTGGCCCACATCAATGCAGACATAGATGCCTCTCTAATATTTTCTTGCCTCTATGTGGTCCATATCCCTCTATTCCCTGCCTATTCATGCATCTACCCAGATGCCTTTTGAACACTGGTATAAAATCTGCTTTCACCACTTCTTTCAGCAACATGTTCCAGGCATTCATCACCCTCTGTGAGGAAAAACTTGCCCTTTATATCTTTTCAAGCTTTCCCTCTCTCGCTTTCAACCTATTCCGAATAATTGACCCTTCGACCTTGGGAAAAAAACTCTGACAATCCACTCTATTCAAGTCTGTAATAATCTCCTAAACCTCTATTAGGTCCCCCATTATTCTCCGATGGGGGAAGATATATTAGCAATTTTGAAAAATCTGTGGATGGATAAGTCCCTTGGGCCAGATGGGATACATCCTTGGATACTTTGGGAGGCAAGGGATGAGATTGCGGAACGTTTAGCTTTGATCTTTGGGTCCTCACTGTCCACAGAGATTGTGCCAGAGGACTGGAGAGTGGCAAATGTTGTTCCTCTCTTCAAGAAAGGAAATAAAAATGACCCTGGTAATTATAGCTCAGTTAGTTTTACTTTGGTGGTTGGTAAGTTAATGGAAAGGATAGGATTTATGACCATATGGAAAGATGCATTTTAATCTGGGATAGTCAGCACAGTTTTGTGAGAGGTAAGTCCTGCCTCACAAACTTGACTGAATTCTTTGAGGAGGTAATTAAGTGTGTGGACGAATGTGGAGCAGTTGATGTCGTACACATGGATTTTAGTAAGGCGTCTGATAAGGTTCCCGATGGTAAGCTCATGAAGATAAGGATGTGTGCGATAGAAGGAAATTTGGCCAATTGGATAAGTAACTGCTATATCATAGAAGACAGAGGGTGGTGGTGGAAGGAAAATTTTTGGATTGGAGGCCAGTTACCAGAGGTGTACCATAGGAGTCGGTGCTGGATCCTCTGCTATATGTGATTTTTATCAATGATTAGAAGAGGGGCTGAAGGGTGCATTAGTAAATTTGCTGATGACACCAAGATTACTGGAGTAGTGCATGAGGTGGAGGGCTCTTGCAGGCTGCAAAGAGACATTGATAGGATGCAGAGCTGGGCCAAAAAGTAGTAGATGGAGTTTAATCCTGATAAGCATGAGGTGATTCATTTTGGTAGGACAAACCTGAATGCAGATTACAGGGTCAATGGCAGGTTTTGAGGAATGTGGAGGAATAACGAGATCTTGAGGTTCATATCCACAGATCTCTGAAGGTTGCTACTCAAGTGGATAGAGCTGTGAAGAAGGCTTATAGTGTGTTAGTGTTTACTAACAGGGGTTTGAGTTTAAGACCCGTGGGGGTTATGCTGCCATTATACTGGACGTTGGTAAGACCACATTTGGAATATTGTGTTCAGTTCTGGTCACTTCACTACAAAGAAGGATGTGGAAGCATTGGAGAGAGTGCAGAGGAGATTTACCAGGATGCTGCCTGGTTTGGAGGACAGGTCTTATGAGGAAAGATTGAGGGAGCTGGGGCTTTTCTCTCTGGAACGGAGGAGGGGTGTGGAATAGACTGCCTGATGTGATAATGGAGTCGGACACTTTAGGAACTTTCAAGCGGTTATTGGATAGGCACATGAAGCACTCCAGAATTATAGGGAGGAGATAGCTTGATCTTGGGATTAGAACCATAGAACCCTACAGTGTAGGGTTATCTAGTCTGCACTGAACACAATCTCACGCAGGCCCTAACCCCATTATCCCTACATATTTTAACCACTAATCCCTCTAACCTATGCATCCAGGACACTAAGGGACAATTTTTTTAGCATGGCCAATCAACCTAACCCGCATATCTTTGGACAGTGGGAGGAAACTAAAGCACCTGGAGGAACCCCTCGCAGACACAAGGAGTACGTGCAAACTCCACACAGACAGTGACACAAGCTGGGAATCGAACCCAGTCCCTGGAGCTGTGAAGCAGCAGTGCTAACCACTGTCTTACCGTGTTGCCCCTGTAGATTGAACATAGTTCAGCACAACATTGAGGGCTGAAGGGCCTGTACTGTGCTGTAATGTTCTACTCCATTCTATTCTGTTCTATTCTATTCTATAAGCCAGTTGTTTACACCCTTGGGTAGACTATCAAGTTTTCGAACAAAGTGATTCCTGACAGCGAATCCAACTACAGCATCATGATGCTCATCGCTTCTGCAACTGCTCCAGAGAAAAGTGTATCCACCTCCAGTTTAGTCAACTGAGCTACGTTGGAAAGACGAGTTTCACTCAGGGCTGCAATGTCAATGTTGTACCTTGCAAGCTCTCTGGTTGTTGTGATTGAAGATTTTAATTTCCCAAATATCGATTGGAATCTCCCTAGTGTAAGAGGTTTAGATGGGGAAGAGTTTGTGAGATGTGTTCAGGAGGGTTTCCTGACACAGTATGTGGATAAGCCTATAAGAGGAGAGGCTGTACTTGATTTGGTATTGGGTAATGAACCTGGACAGGTGAAAGATCTCTCAGTGCGAGAGCATTTTGGGAATAGTGATCATAACTCTATCTCCTTTACACTAGCATTGGAGAGAGATAGGATCAGACAAGCTAGGAAAATGTTTATCCGGAGTAAGGGGAATTATGAAGCAAGAAATTAGAGGCATAAATTGGAAGGAGGTTTTCTCAGGGAAATGTACAGAAGTAACGTGGCAGATTTTCAAGGCACGTTTGTCTGGAGTTCTGCACGACAACATTCCAATGAAATGGAAGTTTCGGAAAGAAACCATGGTGCATGAAAGTTGTATTGAATATCGTCAGAAAGAAAAGGGTACAAAAGGTTCAGGGAACTAGATAATGTTAGGGATCTAAAGGAGTATACAGCTTGTAGGAAGGAACTTAAGAAGGAAATTAGGAGAGCCAGAAGGGTCATGAGAAGGTCTTGGCAAGTAAGATTAAGGAAAATCCCAAGGCATTCTACAAATATGTGAACAGCAAAAAGATGAAGTGTGAAGGAATAGGATCTATCAAATGAGATGGTGGGAAAGTTTGTATAGAACCGGTAGAAAAAGCAGAAGTGCTCAATGAATACTTTACTTCAGTATTCATAGTGGAAAAGGATTTTGGTGGTTGCAGTGCAGGCTTACAATGGACTGAAAAGCTTGAGAATGTTGACATTAAGAAAGAGGATGTGTTGGAGCTTTTGAAAAGCATCAAGTTGGATAAGTCTCCGGGACTGGATGAGATGTACCCCAGCACACTGTGGGAGGCAAGGGAAAAGATTGCAGAGCCTCTGGCGATGATCTCTGCGTCACCAATGAATACAGGAGAGGTTCCGGAGGATTGCAGATGTGGTTCCTCTATTCAAGGAAGGGAGAAGAGATAGCCCAGGAAATTATCAATTGGTGAGTCTAACCTCAGTGGTTGATAAGTTGATGGAGAAGATCCTGAGACACAGGATTTATGAATATTTGAAGTGGTATTATATGATCAAAAATAGTCAGCATGGCTTTGTCAAAGGCAAATCGTGCCTTACGAGCCTGGTTGAGGTTTTTGAAGATATGACTAAACGAAGCAAGATAGAACATAGAACATTACAGCGCAGTACAGGCCCTTCGGCCCTCAGTGTTGCACGGCCAGTGGACCGTCTAACCTAAACTATTCCAATATCATCCATATGCCTATCCACTGAACATTTGAATGCCCCCAAAGTAGGCGAGTCCACAACTGCTGCAGGCAGGGCATTCCATGCCCTCATAGGGGGTGTGGTTTACATGGACTTCAGCAAGGCGTTTGATAAGGTACTCTATGCAAGACTTATTGAGAAAGTGAGGGGGCATGGGATCCAAAGGGACGTTGCTTTGTGGATCCAGAACTGGCTTGTCCACAGAAGGCAAAGAGCTGTAAATGGGTCTTTTTCTGCATGGAGTCGGTCTCCAGTGGAGTGCCCCAGATTTCTGCTCTGGGACTCTTGCTCTTTGTGATTTTTATAAATGACTTGGATGAGGAAGTGGAGGGATGGGTTGGTAAGTTTGCCGATGACACAAAGGTTAGAGGTGTTGTGGATAGTTTGGAGGGATGCCACTTGGAATGGTCCACTTGGAGTATTGTGCACAGTTCTGGTTGCCTCACTATAGGAAGGATGTAGAGGCTATTGAGAGAGTGCAGAGGAGATTTACAAGGATGCTGCCTGGATTGGGAGGTAGGCCTTATGAAGATAGGTTGAGGGAGCTGGGACTCTTCTCACTGGAGAGATGTAGGTTGAGAGGCGACCTGATAGAGGTTTATAAAATGTTGAGAGAAATAGATAGGGTGGACTCTCAGAGACTATTTCCCCGAGCTGAAATGGTCACTACGAGAGGACACAGATTTAAGGTGCAGGGAAGCAAATACAAAGGAGATAGAACATAGAACATTACAGCGCAGTACAGGCCCTTCGGCCCTCGATGTTGCGCCGGCCAGCGGACCCTCTAACCTAAACTATTCCAATATTTTTGTTCAAGAAGGGGAAGAGAGACCTTCCAGGGAATTATAGGCCAGTGAGTCTTACTTCTGTGGTGGGCAAAGTATTGGAGAGAATAATTAGGGATAGGATTTATACTTATTTAGAGAGTAATGAATTGATTGGAAATAGTCAGCATGGTTTTGTGAAGGGTAGGTCGTGCCTTACTAACCTCATTGAGTTTTTTGAAAAAGTGACTAAGGAGGTGGATGGGGGTAAGGCGGTTGATGTGGTATATATGGACTTTAGTAAGGCGTTTGATAAGGTGGCTCATGGAAGACTTCTGCAGAAAATGCAGATGTATGGGATAGAGGGTGATTTAGCTAATTGGGTTAGGAATTGGCTAGCAGATAGAAGACAGAGGGTGGTGGTGATGGGAGATATTCATCTTGGAGTTCGGTGACAAGTGGTGTACCTCAGGGGTCTGTTTTGGGGCCCCTGCTGTTTGTAATTTTTATAAATGATCTGGATGAGGGTATTGAGGATGGATTAGTAAATTTGCAGATGACACTAAAGTCGGTGGAGTGGTAGATAGTGAAGAGGGGTGTTATAGTTTGCAGAACCAGAGACTTGGACAAGTTGCAGAGCTGGGCCGAGAGGTGGCAAATGGAGTTTAATGTGGAAAAGTGTGAGGTAATGCACTATGGCAGAAATAATAAATGTGTAGAGTATAGGGCTAATGGTAGGATTCTTAGTAGTCTTGATGAACAGAGGGATCTTGGTGTGTATGTGCATAGATCCCTGAAAGTAGGCAGTCAAGTCGAGAAGGTTGTTAAGAAGGCATATGGAGTCTTAGCTTTTATTGGTAGGGGGATTGAATTTCGGAGCCGCAACGTCATGTTGCAACTGTACAAAACTCTAGTGCGGCCGCACTTGGAGTATTGTGTGCAGTTCTGGTCCCCACATTATAAGAAAGATGTGGAGGATTTAGGAGAGGGTACAGAGGAGGTTTACCAGGATGTTGCCTAGTATGGAGGGCAGGTCTTATGAGGG
Source organism: Sphyrna mokarran (assembly GCA_024679065.1). Taxonomy (NCBI): domain Eukaryota; kingdom Metazoa; phylum Chordata; class Chondrichthyes; order Carcharhiniformes; family Carcharhinidae; genus Sphyrna; species Sphyrna mokarran. The sequence goes on from JAGIQG010000011.1 coordinate 94,994,302, forward strand.
AGGCTGAGGGATTTGAGGTTGTATTCGTTAGAAAGGAGGCGGCTAAGAGGGGACCTAATCGAAACATATAAGATGATTAGAGGTTTAGATAGGGTGGACAGTGATAGCCTTTTTCCTAGGATGGAGAAAGCTAGCACGAGGGGACACAGCTTTAAATTAAGGGGTGATAGTTATAGGACGGATATCAGAGGTAGGTTCTTTACCCAAAGGGTGGTTCGGGAGTGGAATGCCCTGCCTGCAGCAGTTGTAGATGCGCCAAGTTTGGTGGCGTTTAAGAGGTTAGTTGATAAGTATATGGAAGAGAAGGGAATGGGTTAGTTTGGAGGGGCATTGCTTTTTATATTGGTCGGCGCAACATCGAAGGCCGAAGGGCCTGTTCTGTGCTGTAATGTTCTATGTTCAATTATCATCCATATGCCTATCCACTGACCATTTGAATGCCCCCAAAGTAGGCGAGTCCACAACTGCTGCAGGCAGGGCATTCCACGCCCTCACCACCCTCTGTGTAAAGAACCTGCCTCTGACAATCGTCCTATAACTACCACAAGATGTCAGGGGTAGGTTTTTCACTCAGACGATGGTGAGTGAATGGAACCGACTGCCGTCGGAGGTTGTTGAGGCAAACTCACTGGGGTCTTTTAAGAGACTTCTGGATGAGTATATGGAAAAGAATAGGATAGAGGGTTATAGATAGGTCTGTGGATTGGTAGATGTGATCGGCACAACTCGTGGGCTGAAGGCCTGTTTGTGCTGTATTGTTCTATGTTCTATGCCAAAAGTTGCAATGAGACTTAAATAAGATGCAAGACTGGGCGGAGAAGTGGCAGATGGACTTCAACCCAGATAAGTGTGTAGTGGTTCATTTTGAGAGGTCAAATGGGATGACAGAATATAATATTAAGGATAAGACTCTTAGCATTGTGGAAGATCAGAAGGATTTTGGGGTCCGGGTTCATGGGACACTCAAATCAGCTTCACTGATAGAGGATGTGGTTAAGAAGGTGTATGGTATACTGTCCTTCATCAATCGAAGAATTGAGTTTAGGAGTTGGGAGAATTCACTCCTTACGTTCCTCTCAACATCTTATAAACCTCTATCAGGTCGCCTCTCCAGAGAGAAGAGACCTAGCTCCCTCAACCTATTTTCATAAGGCATGCCACCCAATCCAGGCAATATCCTTGTATTGAACTTCTCTAAATGCTCATAAAACCTGTCCCTCAGAATCCTCTCCATCAACTTAACAACCACTGAGGTCAGACTCACTGGTCGGTAATTGCCCGGGCTATCCCTGTTCCCTTTCTTGAAACTAGGCACCACATCTGCAATCCTCCAATCTCCCGGAACCTCTCCCGTCTCCATTGACGACGCAAAGATGATCGCCAGGGGATCTGTAATCACTTCCTTCACCTCTCACAGTAACCTGGGATACATCCCATGTGGTCCCGGCGACTTATCTATCTTGATGGAATTTAACAGTTCCAACACATCCTCTTTCTTAATGTCCACATAATCTTTTCAGTCTGCTGCAAATCTGCAGTACAACCTCCCAGATCACTTTCCACTGTGAACACTGAGGCAAAGTACTTATTAAGCACCTCTGCCATTTCTTCTGGTTCCACACAGTTTCTCCCTTCACCTTTTATAGGTTCTATCCCTTCACTTCTCATCCATTTACTCTTCACATATTTGTAGAACACCTTGGGATTCTCCTTAATCCTACCCACCAAGGCCTTCTCGTGACCCCTTCTGGCTCTTCTAATTTCCTTTTTAAGCTCCCTTCAACAAGTCTTATACGCCTCTAGATCCTTAACATCCTCAAGCTCTCTGAACTTTCTTTTCTTCCTAACTAGGTTCATCACAACCTTTGTGCACCATGGTTCCCGCGACCTACCAAAACCTCCTTGTCTCATCGGAACGTTGTCGTGCAGAGCTCTAGACAAACATTCCTTGAAAATCGCCACTTTCCTTCAGTACTTCTCCCCAAGAACACCTCCTTCCAATTTTCTGCCTGTTGTCTTCATATTTCCCCTTACTCCAGACAAACACCTTCCTAGCCTGCCTGATCCTATCTCTTTCCAATGCTATCATGAATGAGATAGAAGTATGATCACCATTCCTGAGATGCTCTCCTACCGAGAGATCCAACACCTGTCCTGGTTCATGAGCTAGCACCAGGTCAAGTACAGCCTCTCCTCTCGTAGGCTTATCCACGTGCTGTGTCAGGAAACCCTCCTGAACACACCTAACAAACTCCTCCCCATCCAAACCCCTTACCCAAGGGACATTCCAGTTGATGTTTGAGAAATTAAAGTCTCCCATCATGACAACTCTACATCTCTCTAGGATCTGTTTCCCTATCTGCACCTCAACATCCCTGTCACTATTGGGTGGCCTATAAAAAACACCCAGCAAAATTATCGACCCCTTGCTGTTCCTAACTTCCACTCACAGAGACTCCGTAGACAGTTCCTCCACGGCATCCATTTTCTCTATGCTGTGACACTGTCCCTGAACAACAGTGCCACTCCCTCACCTCTTTTGCCTCCCTCCCTATCCTTCCTGAAGCATCTGAATCCCGGCACCTGAAGTACCCGATCCTGTCCCTGAGACATCCAACTCTCTGTAATGGCCACCACATCACATTCCCAAGCAGCAATTCAGGCCCTGAGCTCATCCACTTTATTCATTGTACTCCTGGCATTAAAATAGACCCTCAGTATGGGCGCTTCCCTTCTCCATCACCTGTCTACAATCCTTCTCTACTTGGGAAGTAACCCCCTTGCTCCCAGTCACCTCATCTCTATTCCCCACCCCCAACCTTTCTAGTTTAAAGTCCCTTCAGAAGCCCTAGCCAGTCTTCCTGCTAAGATATTGGTCCCCCTGGGATTTAAGTGCCACCCATCTTTACAACATAGAACATAGAACACTACAGCACAAACAGGCCCTTCGGCCCACAAGTTGTGCCGAACACATCAAAACCTACCCAGCCATAGACCTATCTATAACCCCCAATCCCATTGGATCCCATATACTCATCCAGAAGTCTTTTAAAAGACCCCAGCGAGTTCGCCTCGACCACCACCGACGGCAGCCGATTCCATTCACTCACCACCCTCTGAGTGAAAAACTTTCCCCTAGCATCCCCTCTGTACTTGCTTCCCTGCACCTTAAATCTGTGCCCTCTCGTCGCGACCATTTCAGCCCTGGGAAATAGTCTCTGAGAGTCCACCCTATCTATTCCTCTCAACATCTTGTAAACCTCTATCAGGTCGCCTCTCAACCTTCGTCTCTCCAGGGAGAACAGTCCCAGCTCCCTCAACCTGTCTTCATAAGGCATGCCTCCCAATCCAGGCAACATCCTTGTAAATCTCCTCTGCACCCTTTCAATAGCTTCCACGTCCTTCCTATAGTGAGGCGACCAGAACTGCGCACAGTACTCCAAGTGTGGTCTGACAAGGGTCCTATAAAGCTGCAGCATTACCTCCTGACTCCTGAACTCAATCCCTCGATGAATGAAGGCCAGTACACCGTAAGCTTTCTTAACCACATCCTCCACCTGGGAGGCCGATTTGAGAGTCTTATGGACCCGGACCCCAAGATCCCTCTGCTCTTCCACACAGCTAAGACTCCTACCTTTGATAGTGTACTCATTCATCCCGTTGGATCTGCCAAAATGGACCACAACACATTTATCCACGTTGAAGTCCATCTGCCACTTCTCCGCCCAGTCTTGCATCCTGTCGATGTCATGCTGCAACTTCTGACATCCCTCCAGACCATCCACAACACCACCGACCTTCGTGTCATCGGCGAACTTACTCACCCATCCCTCCACTTCCTCATCCAGGTCATTTATGAAAATGACAAACAGCAAGGGTCCTAGAACAGATCCCTGGGGCACTCCACTGGTGACCGACCTCCATGCAGAAAAAGAGCCATCCACAACCACCCTCTGCCTTCTGCAGGCAAGCCAGTTCTGGATCCACAAGGCCAAAGCCCCTTGGATCCCATGGCCTCTCACCTTCTCAAGAAGTCTTGCACGTGGGACCTTGTCAAATGCCTTGCTGAAGTCCATGCACACCACATCCACTGCTCTTCCTTCGTCAATGTGTTCAGTCACATTTTCAAAGAACTCAATTAAGCTCGTAAGGCACGACCTGTCTTTTACAAAACCATGTTGACTATTTCTAATCAACCTAAACTTCTCCAAATGCTCGTAAATCTTGTCCCTCAGAAGCCTCTCCATCAGCTTACCACCACTGAGGTCAGACTCACCAGTCGGTAATTTCCAGGACTATCCCTGTTCCCTTTCTTGAAAATAGGGACCACATCCGCAATCCTCCAATCCTCCGGAACCTCTCCCGTCTCCATCGACGACGCAAAGATCATCGCCAGGGGCTCTGCAATGACATCCCTCACCTCCCACAATAACCTGGGGTACATCCCATCTGGTCCCGGAGACTTGTCTATCTTGATAGCATTTAAAAGTTCTAACACATCCGCTTCCTTAATGTCTACATACTCAATCTTTTCAGTCTGCCGCAAACTTGTAGTGGATCCTCCCAGATCACTGTAATGTACAGATCACACCTGCCCCTAAGGGGAATACAGATTTTCCGGGGAATTATAGGCCGGTGAGTCTTACTTCTGTTGTGGGCAAAGTATTGGAAAGAATTATTAGGGATAGGATTTATAGTTATTTAGAGAGAAACGTATTGATTGGGGATAGTAAGCACGGTTTTGTGAAGGGTAGGTCGTGCCTTACTAACATTATTGAGTTTTTTGAAAAACTGACCAAAGAGGTGGATGGGGGTAAGGCAGTTGATGTGGTATATATGGACTTTAGTAAGGTGTTCGATAAGGTGGCCCATGGAAGGCTTCTGCAGAAAATGCAGATGTATGGGATTCAGGGTGATTTAGCTGATTGGATTAGGAATTGGCTAGCTGATAGAAGACAGAGGGTGGTGGTTGATGGAAGTTATTCATCGTGGAGTTCGGTTACGAGTGGTGTACCTCAGGGATCTGTTTTGGGGCCCTGCTGTTTGTAATTTTTATAAATGATCTGGATGAGGGTATTGAAGGATGGATTAGTAAATTTGCAGATGACACTAAAGTCGGTGGAGTGGTAGATAGTGAAGAGGGGTGTTATAGTTTACAGAGTGACTTGGACAAGTTGCAGAGCTGGGGCGAGAGGTGGCAAATGGAGTTTAATGTGGAAAAGTGTGAGGTAATGCACTTTGGCAGGAACAATAAATGTGTAGAGTATAGGGCTACTGGTAGGACTCTTAATAGTGTTGAGGAACAGAAGGATCTTGGTGTATGTGTCAATAGATCCCTGAAAGTAGGCAGTCAAGTGGATAAAGGTGTTAAGAAGGCTTATGGAGTCTTAGCTTTTATTGGTAGGGGGATTGAATTTAGGAGCCGCAGCATCATGTTGCAGCTGTACAAAACTCTAGTGAGGCCGCACTTGGAGTATTGTGTGCAGTTCTGGTCCCCACATTATAAGAAAGATATGGAGGCATTGGAGAGAGTACAGAGGAGGTTTACCAGGATGTTGCCTGGTATGGAGGGCATGTCTTATGAGGAGAGGCTGAGGGATTTGAGGTTGTTTTCGTTAGAAAGGAGGCGGCTAAGAGGAGACCTTATTGAAACATACAAGATGATTCGAGGTTTAGATAGGGTGGACAGTGATAGCGTTTTTCCTACGATGGAGAAAGCTAGCACGAGGGGACACAGCTTTTAATTAAGGGGTGATACTTATAGGACGGATATCAGAGGTAGGTTCTTTACCCAGAGGGTGGTTAGGGAGTGGAACGCCCTGCCTGCGGCAGTTGTAGATACGCCAGTTTGGTGGCGTTTAAGAGGTTAGTTGATAAGTTTATGGAAGAGAAGGGAATGGTTTAGTTTGGAGGGTCATTGCTTTTTTTTTCATAATTGGTCGGCGCAACATCAAAGGCCGAAGGGCCTTTTCTGTGCTGTAATGTTCTATATGTTCTATTCCCTTTTCATCCATAAACTTATCTACTAACCTCTTAAACGTCACCAAACTTGGCGCATCTACAACTGCAGCAGGCAGGGCATTCCATACCCTTACCACCCTCTAGGTAAAGAACCTACCTCTGACATCTGTCCTAAAACCACCACCCCTTAATTTAAAGCTATGTCCCCTCGTGCTAGCTTTCTCCATCCTAGGAAAAAGGCTATCACTGTCCACCTTATCTAAACCTCTAATCATCTTATATGTTTCAATAAAGTCTCCTCTTAGCCGCCTTCTTTCTAACGAAAACAACCTCAAATCCCTCAGCCTCTCTTCATAAGACCTGCCTTCCATACCAGGCAACATCCTGGTAAACCTCCTCTGTACACTCTCCAATGCCTCCACATCTTTCTTATAATGTGGGGACCAGAACTGCACACAATACTCCAAGTGCGGCCGCACTAGAGTTTTGTACAGGTGCAACATGACGTTGCGGCTCCGAAATTCAATCCCCCTACCAATAAAAGCTAAGACTCTGTATGCCTTCTTAACAACCTTATCGACTTGACTGCCAGCTTTCAGGGATCTATGCACATATACACCAAGATTCCTCAGTTCATCAACAATTTCATCTATCGGATATTGCTCACCCTCTTTGAAGTTGGAGTTCTTCTGATGGACCAGAGTCTGGAAGTCCTTTGTTGGAGTTAGACTGCCAACCTATAAACAGGAGACAGGGCAAATGCAAATTAAATGCTTATATACACAGGACGAAAATACAGTGAAAACGAGAAAACAAGAAAATAAAAATATTGGACTGAACAGAGCAACATATTTTAATTCAGCCTGATTTTAAATAGTGGAGAGAAAGGCTGTCTCATCAGATTATGGATTATGGGATTGGAGTAAAATATTAGCATGGTTAAGAATTGGTTATTGGACATAAAATAAAAAGTAGGCTGATGCAGTCCAGATCAGTACAAAACTCTGGTGCACCTGCACTTGAAATATTGTGTACAGTTCTGGTCGCCACATTATAAGAAAGATGTGGAAGAATTGGAAAGAGTGCAGAGAAGGCTTATCAGGATGTTGCCTGATATGGTGGAAACGTCTTATGAGGAAAGGCTGAAGACTGGTAAGGAAGGTCTGAGTTACAAGGAGAGGTTAGGCAAATTGGGACTGTTTTCCTTAGAAAGGCATAGACTTAGAGGAGATCTAATAGACGTGTACAAGATTATGAGGGATATAGATAGAGTAGACCAAATTTGCAAGACAATTTAGGGAGAATTTGTTTTGCCAATCAGTCTTAGAGTACATCTTTGGGGTGTGGGAGGAAACTGGAGGACCATGCAAGCACGGAGAGAATGTGCAAACTCCTACAGGCACAGGCCCAAATCCATGTATCTGCACAGCACAGTGATAGTCACTGAGCTGTCATATTGCCCATCAACGGGTCCAGTTCAGGCGTACAAGAAAAAAGTGAAGCACGAGGTTACTCTCGAAAAATCCAAGATTTTCCTAGGTTGGACTCAACTATCACGAGGGGTCACGGGCTTAGGGTTAGGGGAGTAAGGTAAAATTTGGATGCTGGAGGGAGTTTTTTCACACAGAGGGCTGTGGGGGTATGAAGCGCACTCTGTGGAGGCAGGCACTCTGGAGTTATTTAACAGATACTTAGATGGGCACATGAACAAAATGGGAATGGAGGGATATAGAAGACTGATTTAAAATAGGGATCATGAACCTTGGGAGTTCCCTGGGAAGTGTGTAAATTATCAACGATATTGATGTATTTCTGTTTTATCGTACAAGTACTTCGGTCTGCCTTGTTGTCTAACAAAGGGCATACACGCGACGGGTCGTGAGAGGGCTGCTCTTGTATTTTTCGAGAGTAGCCTAGTGCTTCACGTCGTTAGTGTGCGCTTGAACTGGAGTAGTTGATGGGCAACACGACAGCTCAGTGACTATCGCTGTGCTGTGCAGATACATGGATTTGGGCCTGTGTCTAGAACATAGAACATAGAACAATACAGCACAAACACGACCTTCGGCCCACGAGTTGCGCCGATCACATCTACCAATCCACAGACCTATCTATAACCCCCTATCCTATTCTTTTCCATATACTCATCCAGAAGTCTTCAAAAAGACCCCAGTGAGTTTGCCTCAACAACCTCCGACGGCAGTCGCTTCCATTCACTCACCACCCTCTGAGTGAAAAACCTACCCCTAACATCTCCTTTGTATTTGCTTCCTTGCACCTTAAATCTGTGTCCTCTCACAGTGACCATTTCCGCTCGGGGAAATAGTCTCTGAGAGTCCACCCTATCTATTCCTCTCAACATTTTATAAACCTCTATCAGGTCGCCTCTCAACCTACGTCTCTCCAGTGAGAAGAGTCCAGCTCCCTCAACCTATCTTCATAAGGCCTGCCTCCCAATCCAGGCAGCATCCTTGTAAATCTCCTCTGAACCCTCTCAATAGCCTCTATATCCTTCCTATAATGAGGCGACCAGAACTGCGCACAATACTTCAACTGGGGTCTGACAAGAGTCTTATAGAGCTGCATCATTACCTTCTGACTCCTAAACTCAATTCCTCGATTAATGAAGGCCAGTACACGTACACCTTCTTGACCACTTCCTCCACCTGCGAGGCCGATTTAAGAGTCCTGTGGACCCGGACCCCGAGATCCTTCTGCTCTACAACACAGCTAAGACTCCTACTCCTTATATTGTACTCCATCATCCCATTATTCCTGCCAAAATGGACCACTACACATTTATCTGCGTTGAAGTCCATCTGCCACTACTCCGCCCAGTCTTGCATCCTGTCTATGTCCCGCTGCAAAGTTTGCAATCCCTGCAGACCATCGACAACACCACCGACCTTTGTATTGTTGGCAAACTTACTAACCCATCCCTCCACCTCCTCATCCAGGTCATTTATGAAAATGACAAACAGCAGGAGTCCCAGAACAGATCCCTGGGGCACTCCACTGGTTACCGACCTCTATGCAGAACAAGACCCATCCACAACCACTCTCTGCCTTCTGCCGGCAAGCCAGTTCTGGATCCAAGAGGCCAAAGCCCTTTGGATCCCATGCCCTCTCACCTTCTCCAGAAGCCTTGCATGAGGGACCTTATCAAACACCTAACTAAAGTCCATGTACACTACGTCCACCGCCCTTCCTTCGTCAATGTGCTCAGTCATATTTTCGAAGAACTCAACTATGTTCTTTGTTCTAACTAGGCTCATAAGGCATGACCTGCCCTTGACAAAAACCATGCTGACTATTTCTAATCAGTCCAAACTTCTCCAAATGTTCATATATCTTATCCCTCAGAAGCCTCTCCATCAGCTTACCAACCACTGAAGTCAAACTCACCGGTCGGTAATTTCCTGGACTATCCCTGTTCCCTTTCTTAAAGATACAAACCACATCCGTAATCCTCCAATCCTCCGGAACCTCTCCTGTTTCCATGGACGACGTAAAGATAGCCTTTTTCCGAGCATGGAGAAAGCTAGCACGAGGGGACATAGCTTTAAATTAAGGGGTGGTAGTTATAGGACGGATGTCAGAGGCAGGTTCTTTACCCAAAGGGTGGTAAGGGTATGGAATGCCCTGCCTGCAGCAGTTGTAAATGCGCCAAGTTTGGTGACGTTTAAGAGGTTAGTAGATAAGTTTACGGATGAAAAGGGAATGGTTTAGGTTAGAGGGTCATTCCTTTTTCTTAACTGGTCAGCGTAACATCGAAGGCCGAAGAGCCTGTTCTGCGCTGTGGAAAAGCCTACGAGAGGAGAGGCTGTACTTGACCTGGTACTAGCTAATGAACCAGGGCAGGTGTCGGATCTCATGGCAGGTGAGCATCTTGGGAATGGGGATCATAATTCTATCTCTTTCATGATAGCGATGGAAAGAGGTAGGATCAGGCAGGCTAGGAAGGTGTATGTCTGGAGTAAGGGGAAATATGAAAACATTAGGCAGGTAATTGGACGCATAAACTGGAAGGAGGTGTTCTTCGGGAAGAGTACAGAAGGGAAGTGGCGGCTTTTCAAGGAATGTTTGTCTAGGGCACTGCAAGACAACGTCCCGAGGAGTCAAGGAGGTTCAGGTAGGACGTGGATACTGTGGTGCACGAAGGTAGTGGTGAACCTAGTTAGGAAGAAAAAAATGGTATATAAAAGGTTCAGAGAGCTAGGGGATGTTAGAGATCTAGAAGAGTATAAGGTGTGTAGAAGGGAACTTAAAAAGGAAATTAGGAGAACCAGAAGGGGTCATGAGAAGGCCTTGGCAAGTAAGATTAAGGAGAATCCCAAGGCCTTCGACAATTATGTAAAAAGTAAAAGGATGAGAAGAGAAGAGATAGGCCTATAAAACGAGAAGGGGGATAAGTCTGTGTGAATCCGGAAGAAAAGGCAGAGGTGCTTAACGAGTACTTTGCCTCAGTATTCACGGTGGAAAGTGAATTGGGAGATTGCACTGCAGGTTCGCGGCATACAGAAAAGATTGAGTATGTGGATGTTAGGAAAGAGGATGTGTTAGATCTGTTAAATTCTATCAAGATAGAAAAGTAGCCGGGACCGGATGGGATGTACCCCAGGTTATTATGGGAGGTGAGGGAAGTGGTTGCAGAGCCCCTGGCGATGATCTTTGCGTCGTCCATGGAAATGGGAGAGGTTCCGGAGGATTGATTGCGGATGTGGTTCCTATCTTTAAGAAAGGGAACAGGGATAGTCCAGGAAATTACCGACCGGTGAGTTTGACTTCAGTGGTTGGTAAGCTGATGGAGAGGCTTCTGAGGGATAAGATGTATGAACATTTGGAGAAGTTTGGACTGATTAGAAATAGTCAGCATGGTTTTGTCAAGGGCAGGTCATGCCTTATGAGCCTAGTTGAGTTCTTTGAAAATGTGACTGAACACATTGACGAAGGAAGGGCGGTGGACGTAGTGTATATGGACTTTAGTAAGGCGTTTGATAAGGTCCCACATGCAAGGCTTCTGAAGAAGGTGAGAGGGCATGGGATCCAAAGGGCTTTGGCCTCGTGGATCCAGAACTGGCATGCCGGCAGAAGGCAGAGAGCGGTTGTGGATGGGTCTTGTTCTGCATGGAGGTTGGTAACCAGTGGAGTGCCCCAGGGATCTGTTCTGGGACCCCTGCTGTTTGTCATTTGCATAAATGACCTGGATGAGGAAGTGGAGGGATGGGTTAGCGAGTTCGCAGACAATACAAAGGTTGGTGGTGTTGTGAATGGTCTGGAGGGATGCCAAAAGTTGCAGCAGGACATAGACAGGATGCAGGACTGGGCGGAGAAGTGGCAGATGGACTTCAACGCAGATAAATGTGTAGTGCTCCATTTTGGCAGGAATAATGGGATGAAGGAGTACAATATAAGGGGTAGGAGTGTTAGCTGTGTTATAGAGCAGAAGGATCTCGGGGTCCGGGTCCAAAGGACTCTTAAATCGGCCTTGCAGGTGGAGGAAGTGGTCAAGATGCGTACGGTGTACTGGCCTTCGTTAATCGAGGAATAGAGTTTAGGAGTCAGGAGGTAATGATGCAGCTCTATAAGACTCTTGTCAGACCCCAGTTGGAGTATTGTGCGCAGTTCTGGTCGTCTCATTATAGGAAGGATGTAGAGGCTATTGAGAGGGTTCAGAGGAGATTTACAAGGATGCTGCCTGGATTGGGAGGCAGGCCTTATGAAGATAGGTTGAGGGAGCTGGGACTCTTCTCACTGGAGAGACGTAGGTTGAGAGGCGACCTGATAGAGGTTTATAAAATGTTGACAGGAATAGATAGGGTGGACTCTCAGAGACTATTTCCCAGGGCTGAAATGGTCGCGACGAGAGGGCACAGATTTAAGGTGCAGGGAAGCAAGTACAGAGGGGATGCTAGGGGAAAGTTTTTCACTCAGAGGGTGGTGAGTGAATGGAATCGGCTGCCGTCGGTGGTGGTCGAGGCGAACTCGCTGGGGTCTTTTAAAAGACTTCTGGATGAGTATATGGGATCCAATGGGATTGGGGGTTATAGATAGGTCTATGGCTGGGTAGGTTTTGATGTGTTCGGCACAACTTGTGGGCCGAACGGCCTGTTTGTGCTGTAGTGTTCTATGTATGTTCTATTCACTGTCCCATCGATATTCCCACCCCCCAGCTTTTGTGGGAGTTTGCAGATTCTCTCCGTGCTTGCATGGGTCCTCTGGTTTCCTCCCACACCCCAAAGATGTGCTCTTAGACTGAATGGCAAAACAAATTCTCCCTAAATTGTCTTGCAAATTTGGTTCCAGTGCATAGATCTACAAACATAGACAGGGATCATGGGTGGAAGTGGGAACATCGAGGTGGCGGTGCGGGCTCACTGGGCCAAAGGGCCTGTTTCCTGTGCTGTTTTGTTCTTTGACTTTCGTTAGAGAAAAGAAGGTGAAGAGGTGACCTAATTGAGGCATACAAGATGATCAGAGGATTAGAGAGGGTGGACAGTAAGAGCCTTTTTTCTCGGATGGTGATGGCTAACACGAGGGATCATACTTTAAATTGAGGGATGATAATTATAAGATGTATGTCAGAGATAAGTTCTTTACTCAGAGGGTAGTAACAGCGTGAAATGCCCTGCCTACAGCAGTTGTGGACTCACCAACTTTAAGGGCATTCAAATGATCATTGGATAAGCATATGGATAACATTGGAATACTTTAGGTTAGAGGGTCATTAGATTTGTTCCATTGGTTGGTGCAATATTGAGGGCCAAAGGGCCTGTACTGCGCTGTAATGTTCTATGTTCTAGATCTGGAAGTGTCTGCATTTTCCATTTTAATAGGAAGAATACAGAATCAGTTTTCTAAATAGATGAATGGCTAGGAAATCTTTTGTATATACTTTAAGATTATCAGAAGGACATAAAATTCATGAAATATAAGTGAAAGGATCAGATAAGACCTGATTTTGAAGACTAAGAATGGAGCAGGAGGAAATAAACTGGGCAACAATACTGGCCATACAAACAATGATGTCAAACAACAATGGGAAACATTTCGAACACATTCAACACAGTGCTGGGAGATTTGTATTCTGCTAAAAGGAAAGACCAAACTAAATACTAACATTGATTGGAATACCTATAGCTCTAGCTCTAGCTCGTTAGAGGGGTCAGTTTTCGTACAAAGTGTACAGGAAGGTTTTTTGACTCAGTATGTAGATAGGCCAACTAGAGGTGAGGCTACATTGGATTTGGTGCTGGGCAATGAGCCAGACCAGGTGTTAGGCTTGGAAGTTAGTGAACATTTTGGTGATAGTGAACACAATTCGGTTACGTTCACCTTAGTGATGGATAGGGATAGGCATGAAGCTGGGGGCAGTAGTTATAGCTGGGGGAAGGGTAATTATGAGGCCATCAGGAGAGAATTAGGGTGCATAGATTGGACTAGGAAACTACAGGGACTGGGAACATCTGGAATGTGGAGCTTATTCAAGGAGCAGCTGCTGCGAGTCCTTGATAAGTATGTCCCTGTCAGGCAAGGAGGAAATAGTCGAGTAAGAGAACCTTGGTGTACGAAAAAAGTTGATTTGCTGGTTAAAAGGAAAAAGGAGGCTTATGTCAGGATGAGGCTTGAAGGCTCGGTTAGTGCAATGGATAGCTATAGATTAGCCAGGAGGGAGCTAAAGAGTGAATTGAGGAGAGCTAAGAGAGGACACGAGAAGACTTTGGCTGATAGGATTAAGGAGAATCCTAAAGCTTTCTTTAGATATGTTAAGAATAGAAGATTGGTTAGGACAAGATTAGGGCCAGTCATAGACAGCAGTGGGAAGTTGTGCGTGGAGCCTGAAGAGATTGGAGAGGCACTGAATAAATATTTCTCTTCGGTATTCACGCAGGGAGATGTAAATGTAGTTATGGAGAACACTGAGGTACAGGGTAGCAAACTGGAAAGTATCGAAGTAGATAGGGAGGATGTGCTAGATATTCTCGAGGGTTTGAAGTTGGATAAGTCCCCTGGGCCGGACGGGATTTACCCTAGGATTCTCTGGGAGGCAAGAGAGGAGATTGCAGAGCCTCTGGCTCTGATCTTCAGGTCGTCGTTGGTTACGGGTGTGGTCTGGGACTGGAGGATAGCGAATGTGGTCCCGTTGTTCAAGAAGGGGAAGAGAGACCTTCCAGGAATTATAGGCCAGTGAGTCTTACTTCTGTTGTGGGCAAAGTATTGGAGAGAATAATTAGGGATAGGATTTATAGTTATTTAGAGAGAAATGAATTGATTGGGGATAGTCAGCATGGTTTTGTGAAGGGTAGGTCGTGCCTTACTAACCTCATTGAGTTTTTTGAAAAAGTGACTAAGGAGGTGGATGGGGGTAAGGCGGTTGATGTGGTATATATGGACTTTAGTAAGGCGTTTGATAAGGTGGCCCATGGAAGACTTCTGCAGAAAATGCAGACGTATGGGATAGAGGGTGATTTAGCTAATTGGATTAGGAATTGGCTAGCAGATAGAAGACAGAGGGTGGTGGTTGATGGGAGATATTCATCGTGGAGTTCGGTGACAAGTGGTGTACCTCAGGGGTCTGTTTTGGGGCCCCTGCTGTTTGTAATTTTTATAAATGATCTGGATGAGGGTATTGAAGGATGGATTAGTAAATTTGCAGATGACACTAAAGTCGGTGGAGTGGTAGATAGTGAAGAGGGGTGTTATAGTTTG